>JAAGEH010000470.1:2489583-2677831 GCA_011751065.1 Lasiurus cinereus | reverse complement strand
TCAGAGCCCATGATGGCCTGCCTCCCTAACACCCACATGCAGCTTCCAGCTAGAGCTCCCAGTGACCATGACTGTAGCCATCTAAGTACTCTCTTCAGCTACCAGCAGTGTTTGAGCTGGTTTAGGCCCTTAACCACTCCCTCCTCATTTATGGCTGAGGTCTACCACTCCCTCCCAGAAGTTCCAGGAGGCTCACTGGGTGCTTTTTCTCTCACCTCTGTGTGGAACCCTCTCATTCTTTGAATGGGTGCTTCATGGTGGGAGAGGCAGCGGGGCAGGGGGGAATTCAGTCTTAATTCCTCTTTTGGTTTGCAGGCCTGGGCTCTGCATCCTTCAGGTCTATCCTTGTCTACATGGTTCTCTCACATTCAGCACCCTGGACTTCCACAGGTCCAGAGGAGAGTTGGGATGATAGTTTCCTGTTGCCTCTTAATCCCATATCACCCCTCAACCTGGAGTTAAGGTCCTAGACAGCCTGCCCCCAACTCACTTCTCTATGCCCTCAATTTTCAACCAGTGCGCCATAAGAATTTTTAAAACATGCAATACCTGACTATTTAGTCAAGAGCACTGACCTCTTTTCCCTTAGATTGTCTAATGTGATGCCTTGTCTTGAACAATAAATATATAGGTCATATAATAAAGTTGCATCTTACTGGTCACATGGCATAATAAGGTAGCATCTGATTGGTTAATTCTTGGTACTAGACATCTTTATATACAAGTATATGCACCCGATTTTTTTTTTTAAAGTCACTTTGGAGCAAAAAAGGGCACATAATTACTTTTTTTTTTTAATCAATCAAAATTATAACTTTTTTGTTAGACTGGCAAAAAATATTTTGGGGGTATGTCACAGAATTTTAGTAATTAGTTTATGTGTGCCATGAGATGAAATGGGTTGAAAATAGCTGCCCTATGCTACCCCTATATAATCCACATACTCTTCATCTTTCCTGAACTATGTGGTTTCTGCCCCTTTGACTTTTGCTCCTATTTCTCACTGGGCCTGGGATGTACTCCTCCAACCCTCTCTTTCCCTCAAAGATCCTGCCCCTCCCTCAAGCCCATCTGAAATGAGATGAGTTTGGAGGCTTCTGTAGGCCTCTCTCCCAGCTGAACAGACTACCTCCTTTCAACTATGAGGGGCTGTGAATTTCTCTCTGGTTCTCGTCTGCCAGGCTTCTGTTACAGTCCTCCCAGGCTTGTCTTGTCCCCACTACTAGAACAAACACTCATAGGAGCAGGGACTACATGATACTACTCCCTTTCATCTCCCTTTTAGCCTGAGCTCTGTTACTAGCTCTGGAACTAGCAGGGTAGTTTCCCCCTAAATGTGTTTGAACATCATGGCAGCTTTTCCCTGATGAAGGCAAACGAGCCCGTCCTGCTGTGAACTGCATCCGCACCGAGCTGTTCCATTTGTTGCCACCATAGATACCAGAGAAGGAGGAGGTCTTCCTGTCATTGGAACTGATGTCATTTGTTGAGTCAGCCAAAGGGCAAACAGGCAACATACAACTCTGTAGGGAACATGTTGTGATTGAGAGTGTGCAAATCCTACAGGCCCTTGCAGAGCCTCCAAAACTGGGTGCTGAGAATGGATTTCAACTTTGCCTCGATGATTCAGCCCATGGGGTAGCCAGGTGGGGCATGGGTTGGTCTGGAGCCCTCCACCCCAGTGGGCTAAACAATTATCACTTCTTGTGTATTCATGAAAAGAAAAAGAAATGCCTTCCTAGACCTCTACCATCTAGTGTCTTGGGAGTTTAATCCTAAAAGGCTTACACTGTCATACCAAATAAAAGGATTTGTAAGTGAAATAAGGGGTTGAGATGGGAATGAACTGGTTGGAAATTGTAATGAAAGATTGTGATAGATTGTAGCTAGAATGGGATAGATTCAAAGGAATGAGAATGGTGGCAGGTCTCGCATGAATGTGGCAAAAACAGGAGGCAATAGATTCAAGAGGGAATGGGTCTACCAATGGGGCTGGGAAGTCAGGCACCTTCCGAAAAGCCCAGCTGGCTTCCTCCATGTGTCCTTTCCTCCATCCTCTCAACACCCTGACTGATGGCTGAGCACTTATTCCCGTCAATGTGCAAACAGCAAGATAAGATCAGCCCCGCCCTATTAACTCTATTTAAGGCCACATTTGTGATTGATCCAGTTCAGGAAACCCTGTTTATCATGAAGACCCAATACTTCATGATCTACCCTCAATTTTTTGCTTTATGCCATAACACTAAATGTGACTTTAAAACCTCCGGTGACCCATGTCCATTTGCCCTCTCTGGCTCAGCCTTCCTAGAGCTGTAAAGAGCCACATGGCTCTCTTTGTCAGTTCTTTTTATGTCCCTGCCACTACGGGATGGGGCCTTCTACTCTCCCATCTCCCTCTCTCAGCTGCTCAGTATACTTTCCAATTTAAGCTGAAAGCAGACTTCTTCTCTCTTGTCTCTGCTTTCCCACCTCCCATGGCCTCCCTTGTCATTTATTATTTAACTCAATCACCCTCTTTTATATGCACAGAATCATATCTGGATATGGCACTTACCTCTTCTCAATCCGCCTCCCAGGGCATTGTCATTCCGCTCCAGTCCTGGGCCAGTGCCCTCAGAGGGCCAATCAGTGGTCATAGGTCTGGATCACAAACCCTCAAGCCCAATTAGCTTCTCAGGTTAGACACACTGGGAAATTTCCAGCCGACTACTGACAGGCATCCTCCAGTTTGTGTAAGAGATGTCTTTTCGAAGGCAGATGTTTGGATGAGATTGCATTTGTAGTTCCAAATGTGATGAGGTGAGTGACCAGCACACAGGATGATTGGTTCAGTGACCCACGTTCTATTCTTCAGTTATTGTCCATCATTAACTTACTCCTGGGCCTTAACCTCTCTAGACCTCAGTTTCTCACCTATAAAATAAGGAAGGGAGGTTTTTCAAATCTCATTGAGTGTGAAAGTTCTAAAAATCATATTTTCCCAATGTTCCACATAATTCAATTGTAGATCAATTTCCATAATTAAAATTCACCTTACTCCTAATTGGTGGGTATTAAGGAGTAATAGCTATGCTGCTGCTCCTCATTCAAAGGGACTTTAGATTAACCTGGCGAACCCCTCAAGGTATAGTTGAAGAAGCCATAGCCCAGAGAGGAGAGGCAGCTAACTCAAGGTCACACAGGAAGTGAGGGTCAGAGTCAGCCTAGAGTTCATGACTCCTGGCTCCTTGTGTGGTGCAAACCCAGGGTATCCCCCCAAAAGTGTATACACACATTAACAACTGATAGCTCAAGTTTGAAAATAAAATGTATTTTCATAAACCATTCCTTTATAATATTCAAAGTCTGTGTATACATTTTTGGGGGCACCCTAAATTTTTACCCATTGAGAAGCTAGGCCTATGTCCCCTATTCAGGGAGGGCCTCTGACTGCTTCTCCCAATAGAGCACAGCCAATAACTTGGTTCTGTTCAACATCGTTTGTTATAATGTTGATGAGATGCTATAGGAGATTAACTGTTGTTTATATCAATGAGCCCAGGGTAAAATCGGTCCTTACATGTCATTTTGCTTCAAGTTGCAGAACTTATCAATAATCTTAGGTGAGAACCAATTCAACATGGAAGGTATGCTATGTGACAAAAAGGCTGTGCAACTGCGGCACACCCCAGGGGCTTGCTCTGAGAGCCCTAAGCCTCCACGGAAGAGAAGACCATTCTAAGACCTCCATGCTGGAGAGGCCACGGGTACACGAGTGGATCAACAATCTCAGCACAGCCTGCACTTCACCAGCCTCGCTCAACTGCCAGATAGCAGTTAGGACCCACATTCAGAGTCCTAATCCGCCCCTTAAACCCCGGTACAAGGAACAAAGAAGAGCTGTCCGCTGGGCCCTTTTTTAATGTAGTCATAGATGAACCCAGAGAATCAGTAAACTCTCACACTGGCTGATAACTGAGCCCAGGGCTCTCTGCCCCTGCATGACTAATGCCAGGAATCTGTGACTCACAGAACAGATGCCGAAGGTCAAAGATCAGAGAGGTAGCCCCTGTCCCCTCACACCCAGGGCCCCACCTTGCTTTCAATGCAGTCATTTGCACATGTTCGCCACACTCCCCAGGCCAGCTCTCTTTTCTCCTCCCACAATCCTTTGTGTATATCATGCATGTTAGACTCACACTGGATAGTAGCTGACTTATTTATGCATGTCTTCAATGCCCATTCTGTGCATTTCCCAGGCCAGGGCCTCGCATAGAATGGACATGAAATCAACGTGTGTGGGATGACACTGGCCTACAGCACAGGATCAGCAGCTCACCACTACCCTCCTCAGGCCACCTCTTAGTTCTCCTCTATTGTTGCCCATCTCCAGGCAGGCTCCATCTGCCTCACATTGGCCTCAGAGCCCACGAGAGGAGATGTCTTGAGCTATAATCTGGGGACAAAGAAAGCCAGAGAGACCTCAACCAGGTGGGACCCAACCCAGAGAGAATTGAGCCATTCCCGAGAGCGAGTGTTTTGTTAGTTGCTGCCTTTATGAATGTGCAGGTCCTGAAAGCCTTGTTAATTTTCTTGTTTGAACACTGTTTGAAATTGTTGGCTCTGGGAGAGACACTGTCCTTCAGTGGGTTCTCTTAAAAACTTTGCAACTCCAAGATCTGATTCAGAGGCGAGCTGGAAAAGTTCCTGGTTGCTAAGAGACCAAAGAGCAAATTACCAGCTCACAAAAGACATATCTAAGACCAGTAAAAAAAAAAAAAAAAAAAAAAAAGCAAAACAAGGTAGGAAATGGGCTTCCTCAAAATCAAAATAGGGTAAGTAAAACTGGTGAGGAAAATGATTGGAAAGACAATTATAAGCATGTTTCATGCTGAAAGGCAATGAGGCACTTTAGCCAGCTCCACTCTCTTTGTGTTTTTGTTACTTGACAGAAACAGCAGGAGAGCCCCTTTCCAGTCCTGAAATTCTGTGTCTATGAGTCAGAGGGAAAAACAAACTGTCCCAATTGATAAGGAGACAAGAAAAACATGAAAAGCTGCCTCTTTCATGTGCCAAGAAGAGAATGGGTTGCCTGCAGCTATGGCCCAGAAACATCCCTGCGGGCAGAACAAGAGTTTCCCCCCAGGACAGGTTTCTCATCGCTGCTGGTGAGAGGCCCAGAGGAGGAGGACAGACATTTCAGGACCCAATCTGGGCATAAATCAAGGGTGAGAATCAGCTGAGGTGCCAAAGGAAGGAGCAATGAGAAAAGTGCTGAACAGGCCCCAAGTGCTTTATATCCATCATTTTTAGTCTTTTTTTTTTTTTGGCCAGATAATTTAATAAAATATTAAAATTATCTTTAGTGATGAAGAGAAAGAGCATGCTATTCTGTCTCTAAATGAATCACCTCTAGGATAGAAATTCAACTCCTCGCATTGAAAGACTTTCTAATACCCACTGCTCTGCAGGACAAATGGCAGGAAAATTCCAATTGGAAATTACCAGCCTCTTGATAGAGGAGTCTGAGAACTTCAGGTGACCAGAGAGTCACAGTCATCTGGGTTTTGGAAATCAAAGAAGAAATGAAGTGGGAGAGAAGAGGGAGTGGGGAGCAGAGGGGCTAAGGGAAACAGGCATTGGGAGAAGATTATGTCAGCTGTAAGTGTATGTCCAGGAGTCATGGAGAGATGTGACTGAATAGTTCCTACTTATCAATACTGCTTGCACAGCAGAATAATTTCAGAATATGATAGATCCAACTGAGGTAAGAGAGAGAGAGAAAGTAGGAAAATTCCTTGTCAAGTGGAATGGGGAAATTGAGATGGATCAGTGAACAAACTGAGCAATTAAAACATATAGGTGGTCCCCTCTAGACCTCTGTTGTATTTCAGCTCCAGGACCTGAAAAGCAGCAGGTAGATGATATCAGGACCAGCTGCAATGACCAATGACCCCCAGTGCTGGCACCAACTAATCAGTGAAGACCATGATGCTAAAAAAACACCTGAAAAAGCTGATAAATATTCTATTGAAATCTTCTCCTGAGACCTCCCTTAGGGTTCAGTCCACAAAAACAAAATAAAAGCCCTCAAAACAAAGAACTCAGCATGCACTCTTTGTCCCAAGAGCATGCCCAAGTCTTTCATTTCCCCTCTTCTTCCCCCACAGGTACACATCTCCTAAACTCCAGGAGACTTGAAACCAGGGGAGCCATGGGCAGTGGCAGCTCATCCTGGGCTAAACTTCCAAACCTGTTTCCAAGACCCCCTTTTCTCCGACTTAGTGAGCCAAAGCAGCCCAGCCCAGGCCGAGTCTCTCTCCTGTTGCCTCTTCTATCTTTTGCCCTTTCTTGTTTCACTGTCCCAAGCTGTAATAAACACACTCTCAAACACCTGGACTCACCTGTGAAGTCTTCCCTGCACGAAGACAAGAATCCACATACTATCAGGAGCCCTATGCAGACCTACTCAGGGCCAGGACCCCTATTGGGTAACACTATGACTTGCTTTGACCCATGAAATGAGCAGAAATCACATATGTCACTTTGGGGTAGAGCAAGTTCTTAGAGCTAACACATGGTTTTCTGGCTTTTCTTTTCCCTGCTATTATGATGATGATTAATGTTCTAGATAATGCCTTCTCCAACACCATTGTCTTCAGGAGAGAGAATGTGGAACAGAGCTGCAGCCAGATGCAGTGGTCATGTAGGATAAGAAACAAAGCTCTTTTGTAAGCCATAGGGATGTGTGGTTGTTTGTGCTGTTGTTGCAGCAAAATCTAGCTTGTCTGACTAATGTACCTCCCAGGGTACTAAAATGTGGCCAGCATTGTCCTTATGCAAACCTTCTCACCATCTGGCCACGGTCTCACCATTAGGGGAAAGTCATTATGCTCTGGGCAGCCACTTAGAATCAGACATGATGCCTGCCCAGCTGACTCTTTTCTGGCAAGTTAAGGTTGGAGGCTCCAAGGTCCTGCTGCTTAGGGAAGGGTCAGTCTCCTAGAACCAGCCCAGGCAAAGTCTGGGGCTGAGCCAGCAGAATGTGAACTTGATCTCTCAAAAATGCCAGATCAGAACTGGCTCACCATTTCTAATTTAGCCCAAACAAAACAACAAAATAAAATTTTCTTGTTCCTACCTTTAGAACATTAGAAGGTTGCTAATTTAAAAGGAGGAAGAGGAGAAGGGGAAGGGGAAGACAGAAGGGAAGGGAAAGTAAAAGGCAGAGGAAATCAGGGAGGAGAGATCTGACTCTCAACGCCATGGGAAGTAACATAAGCCATTACTAAAGAAATTTGGATTCTTCCACCAAAGCCTCTTCACCTCCATAGCCCATAGCATTCCGCTCTTTAGCACTACGTACTCTACCAGCCAAAGCCCTTTCCTTCCCCCAAACTCCAGCTTGTCTGTCACCCTCACCACCTGTTTTCCCAACTCCTTCCTCATCATTCCCTATTATGTGTTATGAGATTCACCTTCTCTCTCTTCTCATCCGTCATCCCAGTTAGCAGGGGAGGTTGAGGGAGCTGGAGGGTGCAGGAGAAGGAAAGACTCTAAATTCTTCTAGCAGTTTGTTCCTAAAAAAACTTGTATGCACAGCAACATGGGGAAGCTCAGGTAGGAAATATACCTGAACAGCAGCAGCGAGGAAGGAATGAGATGGGGAAACTGAAAAGGCAGGGTCCGGAGCAATCACTAAGTCAGGAACAGCTTGGATACAGCTGCAGCTGCAGCTGTTTCTCTGGGTCCTGTGACCACTGGAGGGGCTGCTCTGAGCCAGGGGCACGACATGCCTTGGCAAGCAAGTTCTGGGATGAGGGCCCAGTCAAAAAGGAAGTTTGAACACTTAGTGAGATATTAAAAGGGACTTTTTCTGCCGTCTCAGAATTTCTGCTAATGCTCCAAAGAGGAGGACAGTTGACAAAAGTTCCCCTCACATTCCAAAGAGGAAGTGATCAGAACATACCTGCAGGGTTTATTCAAAGGTGTCTGATCCACCCTCACTTGCCACATCCCTGCAGAAGACAAGAATTTCAGAGTCCTTGAGGTAGGGACATTCAGAGGAGGGAGTGGTCAGCCAAGTGAGAAATGCTGAAATGTCCCCCTTGCTTCTTCTCCCCAGGAAGGAAGAGAAGGTGATGCCTCTGCCAGGTGTCCATCAAGGCACGCCAGTCCAGGGGAAAAGCTTGGAATTTGGGAGGCCTTCAAGAGTGAGCCTGAGTCTAATGCCCAGGCGAATGCTGACTGAGTCTCAGAAACCAGTAGGCAGCTTTGTGTTCCCATAGGACAGGAGCTTGGGGAGCATCCTGTCCTTGGCCCCCAGGTTCTGGAACAGGGATGCTGAACCTGATGCTTGCCCAGAGAACCATAAAGCAATGTGGGGAGCTGGCTGGAATGGCCTGCAGTGGCAGAGGTGCAGAGAACACATGGGAGTGACATCCCTCTCATCATTTGGTGTGACAATTGGACCACTGGCCTCTTCAGAGCATGTCCCTCTTCCAGGGATGTGAGACACATCCACCCAAGAGGGAAGCCCAGAAGCTACAGGCAGGTGGGGTAGGGGTGGAGAAGAGCCGACTTTGTTCCCTCCCCAAGGGCCCAGCTCAGGCAGGGGCTGAGGGATGGGTGGGGAGAAGCCTTGAGTTGGGTGTCAGATTGAAGTTTTGATTTCACTTGTGTCTTTCAATGCCAGCAAGAGGGTTGAAGCTGTCCAAATAAGGCTAGTTGTGATAACTTAAGGGGCCCAAAGGTTATGGATTCTGTTTGAGATTATGTCAGCCTTGAAGGAGGGGAAGTGCAGCAGAGGGTTTGCAAACAAGAGCTGGTGAAAAGTAAAGCCACTTCCTAACTGAATAAAGTCGGTAAAATAGATAGATAGATAGATAGATAGATAGATAGATAGATAGATAGATAGAAAAACCCACACCAAGAGGGTAAGTTTACTGAACAGAGAACTGCTCTCTAGTGCATGTGCACTTTGAGCCGTGATGGCTGAAGAGGATTGCTGCAGAACCCAGGACAGGTGACCCTCCCTGCCATGAGAGTCTCCATTCTCTGGACAGAGTCCTAGGGGTGAGAACATTGTTTCTTAGAAGGGGAGAGGAAAAATATCTAAATATTTGAGAAGAAAACAAGATGGCGGCATAGGTAAACACCTAAACTGCTGCCTCACACAACAATTTCAAAACTACAGCTAAAAGACAGAACGAACATCATCCAAAACCACAGGAGAGCTGACTGAGTGAAAATTCTACAACTAGAAGGAAAGAAAGGGGCTCACAGAGACTCAGAGGAGCTGCAAAAAGCTGAGGTACTGAGACACGCATGTGGAGAGGATGGGCAGAGGAGGGCTTGGCTGGTTTCCTCTAATGGGAGGGAGACAGAAACTCCTGAATGCACTGAACTCTAGTTCCAGGCAAGACTCATACAGAGGGAGTCTGGACTGTCATGAAAAGGGAGGAGTACACAGAAATTTAGGGGAGCCACAAAAGGCAGAGGTCTGGAGGCAGACACAAGGACGTGCAGAGGGGACTGACTGCTGATTGTGCCACTGGCTTTCTCTAGCAGGAGGAAGACAGAACCTCCCAACTGTGCTTAAATCCAGTTCTGACTGCACTGAACCCCAGTTTCGGTGAGACTCTGGGGACCCAGACTCATAGAAACTCAGGGGAGCAGGAAAGGCAGAGGTCTGGAGGTGCACGAGTGCATGCAGAGAGGACTATAGCAATTACTGAGGGATACTGAAACCCAGGAGCCATGTAGGGCAGACCTGATGGGAAGTCAAGACTGTCTGCTCAGCCCTGAGACTCCACCTCATGCAAGCTGAACACAGAGGCTTCTGCAATTTTGCAAGTCTTGTATCATAAGGCTGACTCCAGCACAGAAGTTCTCCCGGTGTTGGTGTTGACACAACTGATCCTTACAATCAAGTGGCTTGGAGGTCAATTCCCCCCAGTGATACTAACAACAATCAAGACTTGACTACAACAAGGCTGTACACACAATCCACAAAGGAGTGCACCAAGAGAGTCCACCTCAAGTAACTGTGGAGGCAGAGCTACTGGGCCATATAGGACAGCTAGCACAAAAAGCTACTCTATAAACTCAGGGAAGCAGTGAAAATGCAGAGACAAAGAAACAGATACAAACAAAAAAATGGAGGAAAACAAAGGACTGGATATAGAGTTCAAAACCACAGTTATAAGGTTTTTCAAGAATTTCCTAGAAGAGCTGGATAAATTTGTAAAGACCCAAGAGGAGATGAAAAAGGACCAACTAGAAATTAAATATACAATGAATGAAATTTAAAAAATATATATTATACAGAGACCTAACAGCAAATTAGAGGAACGCAGGAATCAAGTCAAAGATTTGAAATACAAAGAAGCAGAAAACACTCCACTGAAAAAGCAAAAAGAAAAAAGAATCCAAAAAGATAGTGTAAGGAGCCTCTGGGACAACTTCAAGCATACCAACATCAGAATTATGGGGATGTCAGAAGAAGAGAGAGAGCAAGATACTGAAAATCTATTTAAAGAAATAATGACTGAAAACTTCCCCCACTTGGTGAAAGAAATAGACTTACAAGTCCAGGAAGCACACAGAACCCCAAACAAAAGGAATCCAAAAAGGACCACACCAAGACACATCATAATTAAAATGCAAAGATCAAAAAACAAAGAGAGAATATTAAAAGCAACAAGAGAAAAACAGTTAATTACCTACAAGGGAGCACCCATACAATTGTTAGCTGATTTCTCAACAGAAACTATGCAGGCCAGATGTGAGTGGCAAGAAATATTCAAAGTGATGAATAGCAAGAACCTACAACCAAGATTACTCTACCCAGCAAAGCTATCATTCAGAATTGAAGGGCAGATAAAGAGCTTCACAGATAAGAAAAAGCTAAAGGAGTTCATCAACACCAAACCAGTATTATATGAAATGCTGAAAGCTACTCTTCAAGAAGAGGAAGAAGAAGAAAATGGTAAAAATAAAAATTATGAACAACAAATGCATATCTATCAACAAGTGAATCTAAAAATCAAGTGAATAAAAAATCTGATGAACAGAATAAACTAGTGAATATAATAGAATCAAGGGCATAAAAAGGAGTGGACTGACAATCTACAGGGGGAAAGGGGTGAGGGGCATGCAGGGAGAGACTGGACAAAAATCATACACCTATGGATGAGGACAATTCGGGGGGAGGCAAGGGCAGAGGGAGAGGTAGGAGCCAGGTGGAAGGGAGCTATGAGGGGTAAAAAGAGGAACAATTGTAATAATCTGAACAATAAAGATTTATTAAGTAAAAAAAATTCTTAGATATTTAAAAGTTTTGTGATCCTATAAAGTTCAATTCTATGCAGTAAAATATTACTTAATATTTAATTTATATAGGAGAGAGAAAAATAAATAAGTGAAATTATTTTGTTAGGGAAGCAACAATGAGGAAACATTTAGAAACAGTGAGTTGAAGAAATGGACAACATCCCACCCAGTCCAAAGCTGGTGCTTGGACAACATCTTTCTGGCTCTAGGTAGAGCTGCTTCCACAGACTTTGCTTTGATACCCTGATGGGAGGGGGAGGGCGTCATCCTCTGCCTTGCAGTGTTCTTTATGTGAGGACCCAGAGGACCACTTTCTTCAGGCTTCCTTGCAAATAAAGCAGTGCTGCCACTGGGTAAACAGTGTGTCTGTCTTTTATGTCCACCAGGAAATCTAAAATTAGGTCAAGTTTCCCTTCTTGCTTCAGCCACAGGGGAGTTCCATCCCCTCTTTTAACATCTACAGAACAGGTTGATGTGGCTTCTTAACTTGCTTCTAGTATTTTCCCACTTTTAACTCTGCCATAGTTGTCTCAGCTATGTGTTACTTCTTTCCCATTGCATATCCTATATAATAAAAGCTTAATATGCAAATCGACCAAATGGTGAAACAAATGGCAGAACGACCCATTGCTATGATGCACACTGACCACCAGGGGTCAGATTTTTAACACAGAAGCTGCCTCCAGCCCACAGGCCCCAGGCCAGCCAAGGCAGGTGCCAGCAAGGGCCCCTGATCACCCTGCCAGTTGCCCTGTAGAGGGAGATGATCATCAGTGGCAGTGGAGGGTGGGGCTGGTGAATGGGTGACGCCAGGCTGGCCACAGCGGGTTCTGGCGGGGGTGGGGGGAGGGCAATGACCCCACCAGTTGCCCCACAGATCAGCCCTGACCGCCTGCCAAGCTTAAGGACCCTACTTATGCACAAATGTTGTACAGCAGGTCTTTAATCTATAATAATCCTATATAATAAAGAGGGAATATGCTAATTGACCATCACTCCATCACAAAGATGGCTGCACCCACAGCTGAGGCCAAGTTCCCACTAGGAGCCTTAATAAGCAATCAGCAGGGACCTGAGGCTACGTCCTCCCCCACCCCCGTGGGGCTTGACAGGGAACCTCAGGCCAGGCCCCCCTCTCAATCCCCACATCCTAGCGTCAGGCTAGGGTAGCTCAGACCACACCCCCAGGCCAGTGGACCTGAGGTCACGTCTCCCACCCAGCAGGGCTTGATGGGGGACCTCAAGATGTGCTTCCTATCCTGGTGCTGGGCTAGGGGACCTCGGGCTGCTCCCCCTGCCCAAGCACCAGGTCAGGGTCCCTCAGGCCACACCCCCAAACAGATGGGGCTTGACAGGGTACTTCAGACCACACCCCCGCACCCCAGCACCAGGCCTGGGGACCTCAAACCACATCCCCTGTCTGGCAGGGCTTGACAGGGGGCCTCAGGCTGCATCCCCTCCCCTCCCCAGCACTGAGCCAGGAAACCTAGGCTGTGCCCCACTGCATGGTGGGGCTTCACAGGGGATCTCAGGCCATGTCCCCCACCTGGCAGGGCTTGATGTAGGACCTCAAGGCATGTCCCCTGCCCTGATGTGGGCTGGAGGACCTCAGGCCATACCCCCCATCCTGGCACTGGGCCAGAGCACCTAAGGCTATACCCCCTGCCTAGCAGGGCTTGACAAGGGTGGAACTGGCCAGGTCTGGGTCTAGCCCAATGTGGGAGTCTCACATAATTTTGAGTTGCATGTGGGTGGGCAGGGACTTGACTCTGGGTCCTGTGGTGTGCCCCAGACTCTGACAGGAGGAAGTTTTTCATATACATTTTACTAATTTTCTTTCATCTCTGACATTTATATTATAGAGAAAGGGCAAATAACAATATTAAATTATTTTCTCTAATTAATCCCCTTTTAATGTGCACAAATTTTGTGTACTGGTTCACTAGTCCTACCTAATAGAGAGGGAATATGCTAATTAACCATCACTCCATCACAAAGATGGCTACACCCACAGCTCAGATCAAGTTTCCATAAAGAGCCTTAACAAGCAATCAGTAGGGACCTGAGGCTATTCCCTCCCCCACTTCTTGACAGGGAACCTCAGGCCATGTCCCCCACCTGGCAGGGCTTCATAGGAAACCTCAAGGTGTGCTTCCCATCCTGGTGCTGGGCTAGGGGACCTCAGGCTCAGAGCCCCAGTTCACTATAGCTGCTGCAGCTGGCTTTCCTGCCTCCACACCTGTCCTTGACCTTCATCACCTCTTTGCAGTGTTCCCCCTGCCCTTTCCACATGGAAGGCCATGTCTTCCTCACTGCAGGAGGAGGAGGTAAACCAAACATTAGACAGAGTTGCCCACACATTGTCTTCAGGCTCAAACATCAAATCATTTTCTCAAAGTAATGCCTGCCCTTCATTTTGGTATAACTAGGATTCCGCAGAGAATTCACAAGTCTTTACTCATTCAAGGCATTAGCCTTCCGGCCTTGGTTCTTACAAACAGGAACACACAGGTAGGTTCATCCCTCATCCTGTGTCATGTAGGGGACTGTGAGGGCCCTCTTACACTAATCTAACTTCCATGGCCACTTCCGAATCCCAGCCTAACTGTTTTGAGACCCAGCCTGCTGCTTCTCTTGCCAATGGTTGTCCGTCTTTCTTTACCCTTTGTCACCTCCCTTCTTAAGAGCCTGGCCAACAATTTTTAGTCATAACCCTTGGCCCATCCTCCAACCTCTTTGCCTTTACTCCTCAGGGCAGGGTTCCTGAAATGGCCTCTTCCATCACTCTGAGGGGGGCCACCTGACCCCCTTCAGGAAGCTTTCACTTTCTATGAGGTTAGCCCCCAGGCAACTGTCTTTAGAGTCATTTGACTTTTTGAGACTCTCCAGCCTAAGAGACCTCCTGGGTCCCTGGCTTTTGCCTTAGATGTCCTTACCTTTCCTGCTACTATTTTTTTTCTTTCAGTTTTGTACTATTCTCTTTTAATCTAGACCAGTGGTCGGCAAACTGCGGCTTGCAAGCCACATGTGGCTTTTTGGCCCCTTGAGTGTGACTTCCCCAAAATACCACGGCCTGGGCGAGTCTATTTTGAAGAAGTGGCATTAGAAGAAGTTTAAGTTTAAAAAATTTGGCTCTCAAAAGAAATCTCAATTGTTGTACTGTTGATATTTGGCTCTGTTGACTAATGAGTTTGCTGACCACTGATCTAGACCTTTAGAGAGATTCACTTAGTTTCTTGAGCTAAAGTCCTTTTCAGCTGGATCAATGCCAGGAAGAGGAGTCAATGAGAACCTAATGAAACGGTTATTTGCAGGAGGTGCACAGAAATGTAATGGAAATGCTAAACATGAGGTCCCTGCACAGATAGTCCTTATTACATTTTTTATTTATCAATCATTTAAATGTTTTGCATGTTTCAGAAATAAAATTAAATCAACAGCAAACTCTATATAAAATCATACAGAAAAAAAACATAATTAAAATAATTTTAGATGCCGTGCCCTCTGACTATATACCCTTAATGGGATACATTCTAAAGATAAAAGGAACTACAAGAAGCCTCAACTCTGACTTAATGGGCTTGTCACTCATAGAGTTTGTGGTGAGGTAATTCTAAAAGCACTTTGTGTAGATTGTTGGATAAAGAAAATTAGTAAATATATTGACATCATTGAGAACCAAGTTCTCACTGGAAGAGAAAAGAAACATCAATACGAAGAGGAAGAACCCGTGGTGTTGGATTTAAATTGGAAGTCTCAAAGCGAATTCAAGCTTTGCTTTTTTTAAAAGAAATCATTTCCTAGTGCTACCCCCTGACAAGGCCTAGAAACAACAATACCCCAACAATAATGAGCACACTGAATCCCCAGGTCTTGGTTTTTTAAAACCATTCTCCATTCAAAGAAACCAGGCAGGGCTCCTTGGAGAAATGGCGGATTCAATTCCACAGCAAAAGTACAAAGTGAGTCTGGAACATCAAGTTATACTAAAAATCAAAAAAGTGCTTAGCTTCTAATGAAGACATGTCAAAGGGACTCAGGAGCCAACTTAAAGGAGCTCCCACTGGCAAAATTTGAGCTTTAGTATGTGTGATGAATTATGACATATTGAATTTTTTAAAGTTCATAGTGATATTCAAAAGGATGGAGAGACTCCTTTTTTTACAGAAGGAAGTGTTACTGAAGTAGAAGAAATGGTAGAATTGGGAAAATTACTATTGACCATATTACAATCTAATAATCTATTCAGCTAAGGATCATCAGTGTACATATTATCTTGCCACTGGGGTAGAGGTTGGTAAGATATTCATACAGTCAACATGTAATCTCCTGAGTTTACTTATTAAGTAAAAGGATACAATGAAGAAATATAGTGGACACCACTTAACCGAGTAATCGGCTTGGCATGACTAATAGCAGGACCAATGAGATGGAATGGCTCCCAATGGGCTGCATGGGAAGTGCACCTACCTGTGCAGTGAGAGTTTAACTGGAACTCAATCCTAGGAAGCAACCAGAGTGGTCTGGACTTTGGGACACCCCACAACAGAAATGGCATGGATTCTTTCAAAATGTCTATGTCAAGAAAAGCCAAAAAATTAAAGGAACTATTGTAGATTCAAGGATAAAAAAAGAGGCATTCAATATAGGATCCTTGATTGGAGGAGGGTTGGAAGGGGAGTTATAATTATAGGAGCAATTTGAATATGGATGGTATATTAAATAATATAATGTCAACGTTCCATTTCTTGAGTATAATACTGTGTTGTGGTTATGTAGAGGGGTATCTTTAGAAGAGGCATGTTGAAGTATTTCCAGGGAATGATATCTACAAATGAACTCAAAGAATTCTGATTAAAATATATATGGGAAGAGAAAGAGATTGACATGTGTGGCAAATATACACAAAAGGTACTAGGTGCTCATCACACTCTTCTTTCAACTTATCTATAGATTTGAATTTTTTCTAAATTAGAAGTTGAAGTAGAGGTGTCTGGCCCCCACCTCAACCATTAAATTAAAATCTCTAGCTCTCTAATAATGTTGACTGTGCAGTAGCAGTGAGAACCTCAACCTACATTATAAACGATGGCGTCCTTTACCATCTGTCCTTGGCCTCCCAGGGCTCCAGAAATAGGTCCTTAAAGGTCACAGGGGCCTCTCGTCTCCAGTGGCCTCTGCAGCTCTGACTCAGAAGCTTGGGCAACGGAGGAGAAAGAGCCCTTCTAGAAGCTTCTACTTTGCACAGGAAACCTGGCCACATTTAGACCCTTCAGGCTCCCTCTAGTGGAAGGCCTCTCTCGTCAAGGAGCCCCCTCCTCAATCCCTCATGCTGCCCCTAGGGCTGCCTTGCAGAATGGGAAGCCGCTGTGCTCACACAGCTTCCGCCAGGGTCTTGCCTGGCACACCTTCAGGAAACATGTGCCAGATAGTCTCACTCACACTGCATCCACCATCCCATACAGGGGAGAGGTAAGAGTACATGATCTAAAAGGAAGGGTTTTACTTTGCCCAGAAAAGCCCAGAGGAAGAAGGTCAAAGAAGAAAAGAGAGAAAAGTGGGAGGGGAGAGAGACTTGTCCAGGGAGCAGTCCCCTCGCTCCCACTGGTCCCTTTCCAGGTTCAGGTCCTGCTGTAGTGCTCTACCCCTGGTATCACATGAAATCCATCCAAGGACCCAGCCTCATGAGGTAGATGCTACTGTCAGCCTCACAAAAGGCCACAAAAGATTAGGCCCAGAAAAGTTAACTTGCCCAGCATCACAAGTTCATTAATTTAAACCCTAACAATCTGGGGCCAAAGCCCACTGTTTTAACCACTGTGCTATATGCTACTGCCTATGCAGAGGGCTTTAAGGGAAGGGAAAAGAAGCAAGAGCTAATCTTTATCAAGCACCTACTAAGACATTATCTTGTTGAATTCCCTCTGCAGCCCAATGAAATAGCTCTTATCTTCTTTTGAGGAAGCTCGGCAAATGGACTGTGAGATAAAGTGATTCAATTGTGTCTTGTTGTGAGGGTAAAAAGCTCCACTGTTTGCATTGTGTTCAGTGTGAACAGCACCCGGAGTCTGTTATAGGACCAGATACCCCCTGGAATTGTGCAATGCAGGACCTGGAGCGACTTGTTGCCCAGGATTATACTACCAAAGATAGCCCCCGGATTTGAAACCAGGTCCTCTGGGACCTCAGCCCCTTTCCACTGTACTGCACTTGTCCTGGAAGAGTCCCATTCCCCCTCCCCTCCCCTATCACCACCACCAACAAGTGTTATGTGTGGTCAGACATCTCTCTGCAAGGATCAGAGCCCACTATGTATGTCCCAGAGAGGGTCTTCTACAAAGACCTCAGGTATTAGAAGGTTGAGAATGTGGCCTTCCTGGGGGTGAGGAGGTGTGGGAGGGGTTGAAAAACGAGAAGCAGAAAAGTTTGAGACACACTTCCCCCACCTCAGCACTCTGTGGCTAGTGGTAAGAATAGCTAGGGCAACCCCTGGTCCTATTGACCTAAGGTTTTCAGTGACAGTCCTACATCCTGGGAAGCCCTCATTCCTGCCAAATGGAGATGATTGATTCCTTAGCTCGGGCTTCCATAACAACATTCACAAACCTATTTCTCACAGTCTGGAGGCTGGGACATCCAAGATCAAGATGTTGGCCAATGTGGTTTCTTGTGATAACTCTTCCTGGCTTGCAGGTTACTATCTTCTTTCTGTGTGCTCACATGGCTTTTCCTTGCTGCATTCACACAGGGTGCGTGGCGGGTGGGGGAGGTAGGGAAAGCAGGGGGGAGGGGTGCACTCTGGTGTCTCTTCTTATAAGGACAATAATCCTTTCATGAGCTCACCTAACCCTAATCCTTAATTACCTCTTAAAGACCCCAGCTTCAAACAGTCACATTGAGGGTAAGACTGTAAACACCTGAGTTTCAAGGGGGTGGGAGGGACACAATTTAGTCCATAGCAGTTGAACTCTCTACTTGCAGCCAGGCCCCTCTGCACACTTCCCAGCCTTCAAAATGCCCAGTGACAAGCTATCTATTCTACCAGACACCCCTTTCCCCAACTACAGCACCTACTGAAGAACCTCTCACTAGAGTTTCCAGTCTTTGCCAGCTTCCAGGCCTGAACTAAGGAGCTTCAAGTGACCAGTACCTGGCTATGTTTTTTCCAAGGCATGATCTACGAAGAGTGGGCTGGGCAGAGAAGGTGGCCTTCAGAACTCTTGTAGCCATTGATGGTGCTCATCAGTACACAAGTATATACAGCAAGAGCAGAGCGGATTTTTCAACACCTTTGACAATCCAATATGGATTTATTGTCATCCATAACAGCTGTGTCAAGTGCTATATCAAGACTGAGGCAATAGTGGGTATCAGTAAATAGTAGCAATCTTTACTGCTCTCCTAACTTCCTGTAGCTTCACATCCTTTCTCTTGTTCTCCCTCTTTTGTTCTTTCATCTATTCAGTAAGTGAAATCACCACTATATTTAGGTATTGGACATGCAGAGTAAGTAAAACAAAGTTTCTGCCTCCATGAAGCTTATACAAGAAAAACAGGCAAATAAATATATCATAGCCACAAAAAAGAGTCAGAAGGTGACTGAGACGAGAAGCAGCTACATGGATGAGTCTGAAGTTCAGCCCAGAGAGAAAGGGCGTTGGGGATCAGAAAAGAAACATGAACTTGAGAATCCTCAAATCAAAGTAGCCTTTAGAGCCATGGACTAGATGAGATCATCGAGGGAGGAAACAAGGAGAAACCAGGAAAAGAAACTAAGAAGGGGTTGCCTCTAGTAGGAAGGAGGTCCAGAGAGGTGTCCTAGAAGCCCAGGCTAGACAAGGCCCAAGAGGAAATGGGAAGAGAGGATTAAATATGAGTGCAGACAGCTCCAAGTGTTATGGTTGTTTAACTCCTTGAAGTATCCCAAATGCAACGAGAAGCCCCAAATGGCATGTTCATGGTTTTTTTGTCACAGTATCTCCCCAACACATTATAGGTTCTCAACCAAAATCTATTAAATTGAATCAGTTAAAATATTTTTCTGGATCTAGAAAGGCCATCCAGTACATGTAAAGGTGCTCAACATCAAGAATCATTATGGAAATACTCATTAAAGCCACAAATCCACTCCTGTTAGGATGACAAGAAGTAACAAATGCTGGAGAGGATGTGGGAAAATGGGAACCCTTCTGCACTATTGGTGAGAGCGTAAATTGGAACAGTCACTGTAGAAAACAGTATGGAGGTTCCTCAAAAAATTGAATATGTAACTCCCATATGATCCAGCAATTCCACTTCTGGGATTATATCCAAAGGAAACAAAAACACCATCTCTAAAAGAGATCTGCACCCTCAAGTTCATTGCAGCATTGTTTATAACAGCCAAGACATGGAAACAACCTAAATGACTGTAGATGGATACACACACACAGATCTTGAAGGCATGCTAAGTAAGGCAGACACAGACAAAGATAATTTACTGAATATCTCTTATATGTGGAATCTGAAAAATAAAAAAGCAAAACTTATAGGGAAAGAGATCAGACTTATGGTTATTAGGGAAGAGGGTAGGGGAGAAGAATTGGAGGAAGGTCTAAAGGTACAAACTTCCTATTATGATTTAAGTAAGTACTAGGGGTGTAATGTACAACATGATGATTAGAGCTAACACTGTGTATGATATATAGAAAAGTGTTAACAGAGTAAATCCTGCAAGTTCTCAGGACAAGAAGAATTTTTTCTTTTCTTTTTTTCTTTTTATTTTAACTGTATGAGATGATAGATGTTAGCTGAACCTATTGTGGTGATCATTTCACAACAAATGTAAATCAAACAATTATGTCATGTGCCTTAAACTTATACGGTGATTCATGTCAATTATTTTCAGTAAAACTGGGGGAGATGTCCTTTTTTATGGCAAGGGCCAGGGCTGGGTATTTCTACTTCTCAAGCCCTGGCTGCAGCTCTAGAGGTTTTAGGGATGGTGATCACCATCCTCCCAGAGCCCTTTTCTCTTAGAAATGTCCGCGCATGTGTCCAGTGAGATTTATGGGGGCTTTGCACAATGAGAGGGTCATGTGGGTATTCCAGGATCCCTGGTTAATCAAAGGGAAGGAAAGAAGAACTGAGTGTTCAGGAGTAGGGGAAGGACTTGGCTGAAGTGGAAGAAAAAAAAAATCAAAGTCATTGGACAAAATAATAGCAACAATAACAACCATTTATTGAGCTTTACTCTGTGCCAGGCACTGGGCCAAATGCAATGCATGTGCTGACATTGTCTTAGCTCAGCTCAGCTCAGCTCCATTCATCCTAGTCATCCTGTGAGGTTGGCATGATAAACCCCACTTTGCAATGAGTAATCCTTCTGCCAAAGGTCACATAGTAAGTTCCAAGGCTCTCCTTTTGTAATCACCATGCAATGCTTTTATATTATCATTGAAAGGAGAAGATGGGTGCAGGAATATTGCAGGATAAAGACAAAGCCACCCTTGGCATCACTATTTCTTTCCATTGCCACCAAGCTGACCTGGGCTTTCCTCTCTGCCCCATGTTCAGGCCAATGGGTTGAAGGTTGAGGCTAGAAACTAGAGAGCTCTCTTTCTTAGAGACTAGGGGCCCAATACACAAAATTCATGCACTTGGGGGAGGGGAGACTCCCTCAGTCTGGCCTGCACCCTCTTACAATCCAGGAGCCCCGCGATCCATCTCCTTGCAGAGGAAGGCCCTGCCCACCCACTGCAGAGCCACCAGACAGGTAGCCTGGGCCTCCCTCTTTGGGGCGATCAATTGCAGGGCTCCACAATGGATCACCCCACAGAAGGAGGCCCCACCCACCCACTGCAGCTCACTGGTCAGTGGCCTGGGCCTCCCCCTGCAGGGGGATGATGGGGTGATAGCCAAGCCCCCGAACAATTGCATTGCACCCGCCTTGGCTGGTCTGGCACCAGTAGGTGTCATAGCATGGTCATCTGGATGGTCGTTCCATTGTTCAGCTGTTCAGTCAATTTGCATATTTCCTTTTTATTATTATAGGTTGCTGCTGCAGAGGCTTCCAAACGAACGCTTGACCCTGTCACTAGCCCCTCAGCCAGCCTCCTAACAACGGCAGCTCCTTACACAGTGTGATTTAAGAGTCAGACACACACACACAACTTGCGTGCGCACACGTGCATACACATGCACGCACATGCACACGCACACCTGCATGCACATACACACATATATCATCTCAAAAACATCTGCCCACTAGCTAACCTTGGGACCTGAAATTCCACCAGGTTAAGATCTAGTGGAGACCTATGCAGTTTTATTATTCTTGCTCATCAAAATACACACTGGGAAGCTGGGATTTAAAGGCTGGGAACTAATACAAAGGAGAGATCACTTGTGTTGGTGAAGGGACACGCTGAATCTTTCCAGAGAAAAGGCAGAAAGATAGTTGAGGAGCAGGGAAGGTGGAGACTTTTTTTAAAAAGTGGAAACCAAGCATGGAAGAGAAAGGAGTCAGAAAGGTCACTCTCTGCCCTCCTAGGAGCTAGGTTTGGGGTGTGATTGAGCATGGAATCAGAGCTCAGATCCCAGCGGTGCCATTTGTGCACTGTGTGGTCTGGAGAAACTTAACTCTATCCCCTTATCTCCATTTCAGTGCCCTTGGAACAGGAATAATGACAGTACTCATCTTGCAGGGTTATGTGGAGGCTTCAACCAGGTAATCTATGTGAGGGCTGATCACAGTTCCCAGCACTGAGGAATGCACATTATATGTTCAATATAATTAACATTTTTCTAAAGCCTGTGGCCTGCCTCCACCACCAGCAGCTTCAGCTGTGAGCTTCCTTTGGAGCTTTTCAAAAATCTTATGGTTCGCCGAGACTGGTTTGGCTCAGTGGATAGAGCGTCAGCTTGCGGACTGAGGGTCCTGGGTTCGATTCCAATTGGGGGCATGTACCTTGCTTGCGGGCACATCTCCACAGTGGGGCGTGCAGGAGGCGGCTGATCGATGTCTCTCTCTCATCGATGTTTCTGACTTTCTATCTCTCTCCCATCCTCTCTGTAAAAAATCAATAAAATATATTTTTTTAAAAATCTTAGGGTTCATTGATGCTCTAGATGGGAATCATTTATAAATCATTTATAATCATTTGTGTCTTCTGTTTGGGGAAAATATCTCCCCTTCTTCCAGCAGCAAAATAGCCAGGGAGAGGAGCAGCACATCCCACTGTCCTTGAGCTTGGCACCTGTCCTGAGATGGCATGATGCAGAGGAAGGGGCTCTGGAGAAATGAAAATTTATATAACTGCTACATACAGCAAAGTGCCAAGAACGCTCAGAATTTCAAATGCACATTCCCCTTTGACCCAAAAATTTATCTTCTATGATTTTTAAAATAAATATGCTACAAATGTGTGGAATGATGTACGTGTAAGGTTATTCGCTGCAGTATTATTTGTTATGGAAGAGATTGAAAACTATCTAAATATCCATTATTTTGTTCAATAAATTATGGTCCATCCGTACAATGGGATATTATGCAACTAGCCATGGTTTTCAGTGTGTAAAGGATGAGAATGCTACCTATGTTTCAGGGTCGTTGTGAGCATTCTCAGAGATGTGTCAGAAAAAAGAAAATACCATGTGGAAGTGGCCACAACAAAGGCAACTTTTCATAAGTGTGATGAATCTGAATTTATTGTTTTTGCTCTTTTGTTATAATTTTATTAAATTTATTGGGTTAACGTTGGTTAATAATATTATATAAATTGCAAGTGTACAACTTAAGATCTGTATGCTGTATTGTGTCTTCCTCACCTGAAGTTTAGTCTCCAGTCACCTTGTATTTGACCCCCTTTATCCTCATTGCCCTCCATGTCTCTCTTCCCCTCTGGTAACCCTCATTCTGTTGCCTGTAAGTGCATCTGAATTTATTTTTTTCCTACGTGCTTAGGAGAACATTGCAGGGTGAGGTTAGGGACTGGCAGTGGATGGAATAAAAGAGAAGAAAAAGTACAAAGTGTCTATCCTGCAAGTAGTGGAGGATAGCAGTTCCCTTCCACATGTGTGCTATTCACAGTGCCATGGTCTGCAGTGGATGGTCCCTGCATCACAGGTCATTGGATCCTCACTAGGGATCCTGTGTCATAAACAGGACAGACACATAGCACCACTGAATAGATGACACGATCCCCAGGAGGTTCCCTGGGCCTTCATGCTGTTAATCCAGCAGACATCAGTGGAGAGGTGGCATGTCCAAGTGCAGAGTGCATCTGATCCTAGGGAGAAAACAGAACAAGTCCTGGCTGGCCATGCAACCATATGGAGCCTCTATTCTTGCATCATTATAATGCCCACTTTGCAAGACATTATATAAATTAGAGCTTTAAGAAATCAGATAAGGACATGGGAGGGGGTCAGCCAATCGAAATCATCATTATTTGTATGGGATTATTTGAGGGGGGTTAGCGTGCATGGGTACCCAAAAGTGACTTAACAACTCAAATAGAGACTCTTTGGCTTAGAAGAGCTCTTCGTCTAACGAGAGATGTTGATATGAATACAGTCATCTCTCTCCAACCAAGTCCTCCTTAAATAAAATCCTGATTTGCACGTGTATTTCTGTGTATTATGGTTTCATATGTGCAACTTGGGTTGCTCCCATTGGCCACATTTTAAAAATAAGAAGGTGGGCGTAAGGAGTGGGGAAAGGTGATGAGGCAGATGCAAAACAGAGGTACAATTTTGCAAAGATCCTTGGAAAAATAAAGAAATGTGGGGAAGAGCCCAATGAGGCCTCTGAGGCTTTTCTTTTCATGGCATCTGTGAGGAGGAGCAGGGTGGGACATGCGTCATCCAGGCTGATGGCAGGGACCATGGTCTGAGGTCACCAGGGAGGGAAGGCAAGTGTCTCAGGGAGGGGAGCTAAGAGGCATAACCCCGGGGTGCTGAGTACATCATATGCAAGTTCTCCCACTTTTTCTTTTTTTCTTATGAACCTTAATTATCTCTGATGCTGAGTCAACAATCCTGAGTCATAAAGTCAAAAGGCACTGACCCCCGGCTCCTGATAAAGCAGAGCACAGGGCATGTCCTCTGCTGGGAACCATCTCACCTAATCCCCCACCAGCCCAGAGAGCAGGTGCTACTCTTATCATCCCCTTCTCCAAGGGAAACAGGCTCAGAAAGATGCGGTTACCACTCTGTCCAAGGTCACACAGCCACCTAGAGAAGAACCAGGATTCAAACCCAGAACTGGCTGAGGATGAAGCCCATGCTCTTCCACACTGTACAGTCCCTGTTTAACACACTTGCTGCTATGAAGTGAAAGGCGAGGAGATGTGGGGGTGTAGAGGAATCCAGGCATGTGATAACATGTCAGAATTACGCACAAAGACACAGCAAACATGAGAACTTCCAAAAACGAGTGAGACCCCAGTGAGGTCTGTGGGCTAGTTGAGTGTACTTTGCGAATGTTAATTCTCTGGGTTGGTGATGCACTGTAGTTAGTCAGGTGCCTTCAGTAGGGCGTGGGCAAAATCAGAGTGCTCTGGACTTGTTTTTGTTGTTGTTGTTGTTTTTGGTTCCAGAGAGGAAGGAAGATGGGGAGGGAGATAGAAACATTAATGATGAGAATCATTGATCATTTACCTCCTGCACATCACACTCCCTACTAGGTATGGAGCCTGCAATCTGGACATGTGCCCTGATCAGGAATCGAAGAGTGACCTCCTGGTTCTTAGGTAGATGCTCAGCCACTGAGCCACACTAGCTGGGCTGCTCTGGACTCTTTATGCAACTTCTTATGAGTCTATAATTCCTTTAAAGTGAAAACTAAAAAATAAAACAAACATAGAAATGCCCTATTGAAAATTCAGGGTGGGGATGGGGAGGTTCTAAATAGTTCCTAGCAAGTAAAGAACTGCACAGAACATTGATCATTCCAAACATCTATAATAATAAAAGCATCATATGCTAATTAGAACGGGTAGCCAAACTACCTTCCAGACATCCTTTCAGATGAAGCCAGGCCAGCGAGGACCAAGGCAAGCTGCCACAGCTGCAAGGGCTGAGGCAAGCCACCACCGCTGCGAGGGCTGAGCCCCTTTGCATGAATTTTGTACATCCGGCCTCTAGTAAGAATTATAAAAGTTCATAGCTGCCCCCTGACTTTGTAAGCTCTTTTATTTTAGGGTCACTTTATTTTAGGGTAACCCAAGTTTTCCAGCTGTACCTGTCTACAGAGGGCTCACAATAACAGGCATCAGCCATGTTTGCCCCAAATCTCACCCCATTATTACTGAGGAACTCTGAAGGCTTCTAGCACAAGCCCACCTGTTGTCCGCTATGCTCTGCTGTTTGATGCTGCCCCACTTGTACATGCTCTCTGTCCTCAGGCACTTCAGTGTGTTGCCTCACTGGGGTCCCTCTACCAGGCATGGAGGTCACTAGGGCGTGGATTCAAAAAGCTCCTTCCTGGAGCAAACCCAGCCAAGTCCACTGGGCTCCCCTGGCCTGGAGCCTCTCAACATTCTGTGCAGTAGGTCGGCAGATGGCCACTCCGGGCCATGCTTGGTCACCTGAGCACAGGAGCAGCAGGGCAGGGCAGCCCATGTTCAACTCTTGTAAAAACTGCTCCTGAATTCTCAACTCAGAGTCTCTGAGATGAATGCAAAGTTCTGATACGCAAATAGAGCCATAGTGAGAGCAAATATTTACTGAGCATTTACTATGTGCCAGGCCTACTGCCAAGCAGTTCATGTGGGTAAATTCATCTAATTCTGACAGCTAGGTGGGCTGCTTTCATAAGGAGGCCCAACAATAACCCAGTGGCTTAAAGAAGTTAGAAGTTCATTTATCGCTCATGTAACATCTGAGGGAGTCTGCCTGTGCTTCAGGCAGAGTCAGCGACCCAGTCTCTCTCCAGCTTGTTTCTCTGCCATCTCCGGTGACGTGGTCCTTGTCCTCATGGCAGATGCTCAGTCATTGCCAAGTCTGTTTTCAGTCAGTGGGAAGCAGAAAGGGAACTCGGAGGAGGCATGCTGATTGCCCCGAGGCACTGGCCCTGGAAGTCTCTTACATCACCCCAGTCTCTTGGAACTTCATCACATGGCCTCACCTAACTGCAGGGACTCTGGGAAATGTGTGCCCAATAAAATGCTTTTACACCAAAGAACAGGAAAGGTATACTGCTGGACACTGTTGTCCTCCCCTCAGTCACACCCGAATGTGATAGTCCTAGGTAATAGCTACCTCATTTGATAATGTTAGCCATTGATGTAAAGCTGGATTCCCATCAGATAAGATGCGTGTGTTTTGCATGTCTTATTAACAGGCATCTAATGGAGATGCAGGACTTAGCTCTAAAATGGGTGAGAATTTGGGCAGACTTTTCGAGAGGCATCATTGTTCAGGGTTCAGAACAGAGAGGCTTGGGTTTGGGATCAGGGCCTTCCCTTGGGAAAAATATCACTAAACCTCCCTCTCAGCCCTCAATTCTCTGCAGAAGAGAATCCATGAAAATAATGGCTGTGGCATGGCCTATTAAACTGAGAAGTGTTGTCACATGTAAAGGGATTATTTTTGGTCGGAGGGGACCTGCACAGCCTATGACAAATCTGTCCCTTGGAAAGGCCGCAGTGGCGCTGTCCAAGTTCTGGGCTTCAGTTGAGCAGGTTTCCACAGGTATGCCTGGAGGAGCTCGGCAGGAGGGTGCGTGTGGGCTGTTCAGCCAGCTGGGCAGCTAATCATTTATCCACATGGATGACTTGATTTTTGATTGAGTTAACAAGTACTTATTGAACACAGTTTCCTGAAGGCCTGCAGTAAATCGGATGCAACACAGGAACCCTATAAATTTTTACAACCCCACGTTCTTCAAATATTGGGATAGTATAAAAGACAACTGAGGAAGAAGAGAGAGTAGGAGGGGTCCTGAGAAGGTGGGTGAGATGAGAAGGAGGGGAGTTGGTTGTCTTTTCTTATTTCTAAGCTTCAAAGGGTATGTTCACCAATGAAAACAAACCAACCCATTGTTGAAAATTACCAAAATACATAATCTGGCCCAGGCTGAGCTAATATTCATGACAACACCTCACATTTGCTGAATGTATAATAAGTGCCAGACACTGCTTTAAGTGTTTTATGTACGCTGTCTCATTTAACCCTGACAACCTTGAAGATTGACACTATTATTGTGACACTATTGTTAGTCCCATTTTACAGACACAGAAATGGAGGCAGATAGATATATTCAGCAATTCACTCAAGGTCATAGGCAGACTCAGGTTTGAAATGCAGGCCTATCTCTTTTCTGACACTGTGCTCTTAACCTCTATGACTAACCAATACCTGTGAGTCATAGGCTTGTCTCATTTGTGAAGGGGTCCCTACATTCGGCCCTGCTTACCCTATATGGTAGTCCTGAGGATTCGCTGAAAAATGATTGCCCAGGAGTACTGTAAACTTTCAAAGCCTCCTGAAAAAGGTTACACAGCATTGCTCCAAGATTTGCTAAGAGGATCCTGCTTTAGGCTACTGGAGAATAGAACAGTTCGGATTAGCCAAGATTAAAATAAGCCTCCTCTGCTTAGAAACACTTTTTTTTAAATATATTTTATTGATTTTTCACAGAGAGGAAGGGAGAGGGATAGAAAGTCAGAAACATCGATGAGAGAGAGACATCGATCAGCCACCTCCTGCATGCCCCCTACTGGAGTTGTGCCCGCAACCAAGGTACATGCCCCCGACTGGAATCGAACCTGGGACCTTTCAGTCCGCAGGCCGACGCTCTATCCACTGAGCCAAACTGGTCTCAGCTAGACACACTTTCAAAGGAAGAATGCTGTTCACTTGCCTGGTACAGAACAGTTCCAAGCCCCAGAGGTCACAGTTGTTTTTACCCATGACCACCTCATCAAACATCTGGAGCCAGCAATGTAGCCATCATGCTGTAAAGGTTTGCAAGAAGTTTTACAAGAGCCCCATGTGCTGAGGAACTGAGACCCCCGACCAACAACCAGCCTCAACCTTCCAGCTATGTGAATGAGTCCCTGTGAATGTGGATCCTCCAGCCTCAGCCAAACTGTGAGAGCTAATAAATTATGACTATTATTTAAGCCACTAAATTTGTGGGCAATTTGTTATACAGTGACAGAGAACTAATACAGAGTCTAGACTATTTCATATCTTAAGTATAAGATTAAGGGGTGTTATACTGGGATCTTGGTTCCAAGAGAAACCAATTCCAGCAATATAAGTCATGGGGAAGTTTCTCTCTTGTTGCCCTGGCAACCTGGGCAACAAGAGAGAGGCATACCCAGGTAAGCACACCTGGATGGCTCTGAAGAGCCACAACCATTCCATACAACCTATGTCAGTCATTTCAGGCTGCACTATTAGAATACCTAGACTGGGGGGCTTAAACAACAAGCATTGAATTCTTGCAGTTCTCTGGCAAGCCCAGGATCAAGGAGCAAGCAAACTGGTGTCAGGTGAGAGCTCTCTTCCAGCTTTCATATGAGCATCTTCTTACATCCTCATATGCAGAGAGCAGAACAGAGAGGGAGGAAGCTAAGACCCCTGATGTCTCTTCTCAAAAGGGTCCTACTCCCATATATGAGAATTCCACCCTCATGACCTAATTCCTCAAAGGCTCCATTTCCTAATCATATTGCAGGTTCATATTTTAAATTATGAATTATAAGTATCATAGCAAGTCCTCAATATACTATCCCAGGATTCAGTGTCTGGAGTGACAATGACATGGATCATGTCCCAGCCTCCTGACTACACCAAGGGAAGGAAAGAAAGACTACTCCCAGTGAGGAAAGATGATTCCTGAAAGGAAATTGGGGTGATATTAGAGAGAAGGATGGGATGTTCTATAGCCCAAATCAAAGCATGTCTAAGCCAGGGATCACTGCATGATGTTAGAGAAATACTTCAAATACTATTGAACCAGACCAACTACAGGCAAGGGGCTGAGTGTCTTACATTCATGGTCTCATTTACCCTCAAAACAGTCTGGCAAGGAGAGTGTTATTATCCCCATCCCCAGACAGGGAGATGGAACCTCTCACGAATTAAGTAGCTTGCCCAGGTCTTCATAAAAAGTGAAATTCTTGTCTGTGGAACTTCAGAGTTCTTACTTTATCCCATGTAACCAGGCTTCCAAGACTGGACCTCAAGGGAATGGAATAATGTTCTGCTTTAATGAAATCAAATAAACTAAAAAAGAGTTCATTAAGAGAAAGAGACAAAGGCTGAAGTAAGAGAATCACCTGCTCTGCTCCCATGGGGAAGTGTCTCTTCTCAAAAGGGTACTACTCCCATATATGAGAATTCCACCCTCATGACCTAATTCCTCAAAGGCTCCATTTCCTAATCATATTGCAGGTTCAGATTTTAAATTATGAATTATAAGTATCATAGCAGCTTGTCCCAGAATGAAGGGGTCATGGGCAAATAGAACAGCACAGACTCGCAAAAAAGAAGAGTTTCTAGTAATAGGAATTTCCCAAGAGCTCAGACCATGTGCACTGAAAGTTGCCCACTTCTGCCACCTAGCCTTGGGTGGACTCTGCAGCCCAACTCAAGAAGCCAAACTTTGGGGAAGCCATGGGTAGGTACACAATGGAATAAACAAGATATGAAGGTTTTCCTGAGAGATCTTCAAGATGACAGATGCCACTGGGTCCTCTTCTCTGTCACACATACTTCTCATGTTTTTCTGGGATTTCCAGGAACAGGGCAGCCAGCTCCTCCTCAGATCAGGTGTTAGGTCCTTCCCCATCCCCTCTCTACTCTATCCCACTGAAGAAGTTTTCTAAAATCCCATCTTCACCCACTTCAGCATTTCCTAAATATTATTCTTAATTTTCTTATTCCATCTTTCCTAGTTCGTTTGAAAAACAAATCTATTCCCACCTGAAGGCTGCTAGCTAATATAAAGCATATTCCTATCCCTGGGCTAATGTCTTTATGACACTAACCAGCTAGTATTGATGCTAGCTTTTTGTTGGCCAGGAGCCATAACATCTCCACCAGCAAGAAACTAGCATAGGCTAGAATTAAGACAGCATGAAAAAGATTATTTAAAGATAAGAAAATAAATGAAGGGACACCATGATTCTAATCACATAATAGATATTCAAATATATGCTGAGTAGATGAATAAACATACTGTGTAAGGCTTTATAAAAGATGAGTAAGGAAAGCAGGCCTCATAAAAGAGTATTCCCAGGTTTTTATATTTCAAAGACCAATCATTGGTTTTGGTTTTGGTTTTAGTTTTTAATTTGGAAAGGAGGAAGTCAACACAGGAGTACTAACTTTTTATTTTATTCCATAAAAACATTTTTTTAATATATTTTATTGATTTCTTACAGAAAGGAAGGGAGAGGGATAGAGAGTTAGAAACATCGATGAGAGAGAGACATTGATCAGCTGCCACCTGCACACCCCCCACTGGGGATGTGCCCACAACCAAGGTACATGCCCTTGACCAGAATTGAACCCGGGACCCTTCAGTCCGCAGGCAGACACTCCATCCACTGAGCCAAACCGGTTTCGGCCATAAAAACATTTTAATAAAACTGTCATCTCTATTATTATATGTTCATAAGATAATAGACCCTTTGACACCAATGAAGAAGAAAGTGTATAATCACAGAATAAGGGACAGTCTTTTCAAAGAAAGAATCCAAGAATCCAAGCGCGTTGTATAGGGATTTCATTTTTCTATTATAGAATAGAACCCCTCTCTAGCTAGTTTAAGCACAAGCACTATATTACGGAATATAGGTAGTTAATGAATAATTGGAGGGGCTGAAGGAACAGAGTCTAAGCAAAACTTCCTCAAACCACACCACAGAACCAGGGCACCAAGGAAGCTGCCAACTCTGGACTTGAGCTCCTCAAAACAAGCATCAGTCTCACACCCTGTTCAACTCCCCACACTATGTCATGACAAATCAAGGACCTACATGAGCTTGGCTCAGGAGAACCTAAATAAATCTAGATTCCCCAGGAGCCTGGGAATGTGGGTTTTCAGCTTCTGCGGTACAGGAAGGCATGTGGGGCTGGATAAGGTACTGATCAAATTGGTTCATTGCTGTTGATGAGCTTTTGCTGCACTGATCCTGCTGGATTGTACAGGGATCAGAGGGATGTCCTGAGGGATGAGTGCTGTCATGCTTTATTGGATAATTCTGAAGGTCATGGAATAACACTAACACCTGCTGATGTCATGGCTCTTTTTGTGAAGAGCCTTTGCTGCGTGGGGCCACAGCATTAACTACACCCTGGCTGTAGTGGAAATTTGTCATATTCATGGCTGTCCATCAACTTTTGAATATTTTTCCATATTTGCATGTAATAAATCCTACCTCCCCAATATTAAAGTCAGAATTCAAATTTCCAGACTCCTTTGTAGCTAGGATTTGGCATGCAATCATGGAGCTGACAATCTGATGCCCATACATGAGATGGATTAAGAAATGAATAGGGTGATGAAGCAGTACAGTGCTTGGAGTTCCCTTTTAGCTTAACTTTTCTATGTAAATGTACTTTTTCCGCTATAAATTTTATGAAAGCTAAATACAGATAAAATATTTCCAATATCAATTTAGCACATTTTCAATACCAATTGAGATGTGCTGTAATTGTAAAATACATGCAAATTCCAAATACTTTATGGAAAAAATAATGTAAAATATGCCATTAATAATTTTATATTGATTACATGTAGGAATTATAATACTCTGAATATATTAGATTAAATAAAATAAATTATTAAAACTGACTTCACAAAAAATAAAAATAAACATGAATGATTTGTAAAAAACAAAACTGACTTCATCTGTTTCTCTTTACACTTTTTGATGTGACTGCTAGAAAATATAGAATTAAATACGTGACTTTTATTCTGTTTCTATTGGGCAACATGGATCTGGACACTGGTATGCATGTCACTCAGCAGGAAGACAGGGTGCTGAGGCCATGTTTCCCTGAGCACAGGAGCCTCCCAGGGGTGGGGAACCTTTTTTCTGCCAAGGGCCATTTGGATATTTATAACATCACTCACGGGCCATACAAACTTATCAGCTTAAAAGTTAGCCTGCTGTATTTGGTCAAACATTTAATTAACTCACCTCTAATGCCTTGGCAGGGCCAGACCAGATGACTGCATGAGCCTTAAGTGGGCCGGACATTCCCCACCCCTAACCCTACACACAGAGGCCTGGCCTCTCCTGCTTATTCCCCTCGCAGCTCTAACCCTAGCTGGAAGACATTTAGGCATGAGCTTCCACATCATACATAAAAGCAGAAGTCACAAATTTAGTTTTATTAGGGACCAGGCAGATAAGTTAGCAGGAAAGGGCTGGCAGTAAGGTATAGGCAGTGACCAACTATTCTATTTAAAGCCAATACACAGCCCTAGCCAGTTTGGCTCAGTGGATAGAGCATCAGTCTGGGGACCTAGGTGTCCTGTGTTCAACTCCTGTCAAAGACATGTACCTCAGTTGCAGACTCCTCTCTGGCCTGGGCTCTGGTCGGGGCGTGTGCAGGAGGCAACCAATCACTGTGTTTCTCTCACATCCATATTTCTCTGTCTTTCCCTCTCTCTTCCACTCTCTAAAAATCAATGGAAAAAATATCTTTGGTTGAAGATTAAAAAATAACTAACAAAAAATAAAGTCAATTCACAAAGAAAATCCCTAAGGGTATGTCGCTTAGGTCACTATCTATGAAATCAAAAGAAGACACTTAGAGAACCTGGGACATAGTTGCTCCATTCTAAGGGTAAACAGACTGAGGCCAGAGAGATGAGAGCTTTTCTAATGAGGGCTTCAGCCAGGGCTGAGTGATGTCTCCATAAGCTCCCAAAATGTCTAAGCTTTGGATGACAGCAAATACATGCCAATCGGGTTTACTTGGAAAAGGCAGGACCCACGCTACAGGGATCAGGCAACCTGCCGCCTACCCCAAGATGTCCAAATCTCCCTTGAGTCCATTCTAACTACTGGGGCAGGGAGGAGCCAGAAGGCACTAACCCCATCACAGAAACTCTCACGGCCTCTATTCACATCTCCAGAAAGCTTGAAACTCTTAAAATGATTTATTCCAGGATAGGGAGGGACACAAAATAAAGATACTTTTGGCTGGCGTGGAAAGCAAAGAAGAGATGATAGGAGAAAAGAGGGGGGGGGGAGGGAGGGCGGGAATTATGCTGGGATTCCAAAGGAAAAAGATGTCCTTATTAAATGGATCCTGAGCCAGGTACAAGGAAGGAGGCCAAGGCATCGACCTGGAATAGTGGCTCCCAGTGTGGTGGGAGGCCTAATGAAGAGGATGGAAGAGGATGGGTGGGGCTAAGGGAAGAGGGAGATGATGGAAGGGTCCACTTGCTTCTAACAAAAAGGGCCTGATCTATCATGCTGGACCCAGACAATTTTCATACTATAAGCACAATCTACAAAATGCTTCCTCTAACTTGCCCCCATTGGTATAATTTTATCAAAGAAAACCATGCATACCCTCAACCAAATGTATCAATCTAAGCAAAATACAGTTAGTAACAAAGAAAGGCAATTTTCATATTTTATTATACAACATTGTTCATCATAGAAAAAGGCTTAATGTTTTTTAATTAAATACAGGAGCAAATTGTTTAGTGTTGCCAGAGAGATTGTTTGCCTGGCCTTAAAAAATTAACACCTGTTTGCAATCAAAAGAATGGCCAGAGTCAAACCCTTTGTTCTCTTTTCAGAACCCATCTGTTAATCTCTTCTCAATATAGTGTTTAACACATAGTAGGTACTAAATAAGCATTTGTTTGACTGGCAGAGTGTTCTTTAACCCCTGTCCTTTATTTCCTGACCCTAAACTACATCTTGATTCATGAGGTAAAATCCCCACCCATACATTCCTAGCATAGCCCAGCGTCTTTCAATCGCCTTTGGTATAGAACACAGGTTTAGAGACACTTGCCTGAGGGGAATGACTGAGGGTTTCAGAGAAAGAAACAAAGGCAGGCACAGCAATGAAGTAGAGACAAAAAGATGTTAATACATAGAATAACAGAGAGCCAGATTCAGGATAGTGACAGCAAAATGAAGTCACTTAATGCTCACACCGTTTGAAATAAAGAGATAAAAAGGTTGGGCAAGAATGATAATCTTGAAGTTTCTTTTCAGCTTTGATGTTTTATAACAGACATAATGGCAGAGGGAGAGAGGTAAGGTAAGTATGAGACAAAGGAAATCGAAGGAGACAGGTAGACAGCCAGGTAGGACTGCCCTCCTGTAGATCTGGCCTTGAACCCCTAAGGACCCTCACCTCCCACCCATTAGGCCAGGCTGCTTAACGCCTCAGCACTCCACCCTCTCTCCTGGCTCCTCCTTTCCAGTCACTCCCTACCCTTACCCCTATCTAAATATGTCCGAATGACTCTGCATGTTCAAATTTCTCTCTAGCATCCTCCTGCGCCAGTCCATACTCAGCTGCCTCTCTTCTCAACTCCTGAAGCATACAGTTCATACCACACTCACATCCCTAACCGCAGGAGATGCAGGGTGGGTGAAAGTCATTTTACAGTTTTTCATATGGAAAATAATACAATAATTAATAAATAATAATACAAGAATAAACTCTGTTTCCCATACTCACAACTATAGACCTATATTTGCCCACCCTTACCCATTTTGAGTACATCTTATGTTCTTGTCAAGACTACAAATTCCCCCATATATTCCAGGATTCCGCATAATGCCCAGTCCAAATCTGGATACTACCAAGTGCTCAGTGAACTGTGGACTGACCAGTCCCCAAAGGGTGCCAGCACTGCAACCTCACAGTCTGTTGGTCTATAAAATAGCTTCTCAGAGGCCGACCATGTGGGTCCATCTCCTGGGCTCCTGCGTCCCCTGCCGTCCAGGAGGGGATCTGCAGGCAGAACAAAGCCAGTCACAAGGTGGTCCTGACCCTGGCAGGCTGGCAATGGCAGCCCAGCCTCTCAGTGGCCTGAGACATGGTCTGAGGGTTCTGATGAGGTTTGTGGACACAGCCAGAAACCTATATTCTTCCTAGGTGTCCAGGCAAATCGCATTGTGGACCACGCCCCACCCTGCCCCGCCCCAGGGGGGACTCAGAGCTTCACATCCAGCTCCAGCTCCAGGCCCTGGTTCTCCCAGGTGCCCACACGGACCGGAGCTGGGCTGCCCAGGTAGCTCTGGATGACGGAGGCACAGTCCAGCCGCTCCATGAGGGTCATGAGGTAGTGCAGCTCCTGCAGGCTGCCGTTCTGCTCCTCAAACAGCTCCAGGATGGCAGCAGCAGGGCTGCGCTGGCAGGCCAGGAAGCTGACCAGCAGCCGCGGGGAGGAGGGGAAAGGAAAGAAGGGTGCTTGGTGAGAGCCATACCCTCCCCCAGTTCTGGTCCTCATGCTGCTCCTGCCTATCTTCAAGGCAGTGGGAGGCAGGACCCAGGACTTTGAAATCTGAGCTTGCTCTGGCTCAAAAGTCACTCCACTCTTAGCCTCAGTTTCTCTCCTGACACCCAGGGCTTGGATGAGAGGACCTTAAAGGTGACTATTTTCCTCTCTACACGCCCTCCTCTTCCCCACCTCCAACATACACTCCAGGCCACAACATCCTGCCCACCACTGGGGAAAGAGTTGTTCCTGCTCAGAAACCTTCTAGTGTCTCTTCTGCCTATTAACTGAGCCCACATCCCTGACTTTCTGGCACATCCACCACTGCCTGACCCTGTTTTCTTTTGCCTTTATGTGTTTTGGGGTTTTTTGTTTTGGTTTTGCTTTGTTTATTTATTTGCTTTTTGGTTTGTTTGTTTTTTGTTTTGTTTTTTGGGGGTGTTTTTTTTTTCAGAACTTTCCTTCCTGCTCCCATCCTGAGCCTTCCTTCTTCAGGTGATCCATTTACCACTGTGCACACAGCCCACCCACACCCATTGCTGCTCCCCACAAACAGAATGGTGGGTCCCGCTTCCCACCTCCCTGAAGCTGTGAGCAAAGAGACCATTCTGCACCCCACAGTTCAGACTTATGATCATAACGTCCACAAGTCTTTATTATTCTTGCTTTAGCTATTTGGTGCCTCTACCTGTTTTCAACTTGCTCTGCAATATAGGATACATGCAGTAGGCACCATGAACACTTGCCTTTACTGTATTTTGTTAAGCTCTTTGTATCCCTTATTAGACTGTGAGCTCCTGGGGGCTGGGGACCATTCATCTTGTGTCCCAAAGCTGAGCGTAGTTTTCCAGGACATAGTAGGTACTGGGTAAATGTTTAATGAATGGGTGATTTAAAAATCCACCCTGTCTTCAGCGGGGCCGTGCTCCAGTCCCATCTCCTGGGCAAATGAAGTCTTCCCTGAGCACTGTCCTTAGAGTCTGGGTTCCGGGGCTTAGCTCAGACTTGTTCTCCCAGTGGTTTCTCTGGACAGGGACCATGCCAGCATTGCTTCCATTACTGCCAACACTCATTAACGTGTGTCAAGTGCTCAGTACATGCTTCACACACATTATCTCGTAGTCTGACCCTCAGGGCACAGTATGTCAAGCACTCAGTATGTAATTTACATGTTAGTTGATTTATTTTTTTAGTATTGATTGAGGACCTATTAGGAGCCAGGCATCATTCTAGGTATTGACAATACCGTGATAAATAGAAAGGGCTGCCCCTTTTATGGGCAATAGAGTGGGAGTAGCCATTCTCTCTCTTATCTGTAGTCTGAAACCCCTACCCCTCCCATGAGCAGATCTTGTCCCTCTTACCGGATCTTCATGCCACAGAGCCCCAGGTGGGAAGCCAGTCTCCGCCAGTCATTGCCTGTGATGCTGTTCGGCTCCAACAACATCTGCAGCTGCTCAAAGAGCTCAGGGGGCAGCCTGAGCCAGCAAGGGAAAAGAGTATTCCCAGAGGGGAGGACCAGAGACCCAGTCTGGTTCTACACACCGCAAATGCTGTTCTCATCTAGATGTGGGGTGAATCCCGAACATCCCTCACCTCACCTATTGCATGGGGGCGGCTGGGAGACAGGGGGTGGCGCTGCCCAGGCTTCCTCCTCTGATGCCTGAAACCTCAGGATTTCCATGTACTTGGTCTCCAAGCCCTGCGCCAGCAGAGGAGCCAGAAACATACTTAGGGACCAAGAAGCTGGGGAATGTACCTGTGTTTCTCATGTTGTTCTCCAGCCTGACACTCAAAGCCATGTTACCAGGAAATGCCGCCCTCCCCCACTCAAGTCCCCCATCCGCTGCTTCCCTGACCTCAGAACCTTTAGCCTTAATTTGCCTGCTGAGCTCTTTGGTACCTGGGACTTGAAGACCAAACAGGGTGCATCCTAAGACATTAGAAGAGCCTGGGCAGGTCCACTCAGAAATAGAGAGGCTGAACTCACCCATACATGTCCCCTTCCTTCCACTCCTCCTTTCTTGGGTTCCTTCCCCACTCACACCCCTGAGGGGTATCTGCCTGCTCTCCACTAAGAAGCCACCATGGCTGTCAAGGACACTCAATCCTGATTTCTTCACAAATTCCCTTGAGAGTGGGATATGTTGCTCCCATCCCACCCATTGATGACCCCTCCTGGCCACTTCCACACTGGAGATACTAGGCACCATCTCTCAGGTAGAGACAATCAGCCTAGAAAGAAACCACTTCTCTTTGACGCCCACATGCTCCTGGGCTGAGAGAAGGTTTGGTCCTTTTACTCACCTACTGAATTCATCCATAAACAAACAAGAGAGAGCCAGGGACGAAGGGCCAGGTGCCATCTTATCTGCTTGATCAGGGGTATACGTACTGGGTACCAGACCCCTCTCCCACTTTGCACAGCACTCCTCCCAGGCCCTGCCACTGCCCTCAACTCCCACTCACGTCCTGGAAGGTGTGCATGGTGACGATGATCTCATTGGCTAGTGCCAAGCAGTCCTCGTTCTCATTGGCTACAAAAGAGAGAGGACAGGGCAGGTGAGAGAGGAAAAGGCCTGGCATGAGAGAGCAGGAAACCTGAAGGACACTGAGGCTTCGGAAATCTGAAGAAGCTGGGCAGGACCCTCCATGTTTCCCTCTGCAAAGATCAGCGTGGCTCCTCACCTTGAGCAGGCCTGGAGCGTGGCTGGATGCAGAGTGGCTGAGCTCCAGGGTGACCAGTGGGGAGGGGAGGGGAAGACAGGAAGTGGACCTGGTGCCTGACTACCTGCTTTCCTCCGGAAGCAGAAGGAGCGGAAGGGGCACTTCCCATGCCAGATGTGGAGATGGGGAACCACCTGGCAACTGCTGTCATCCACGTTCTCCCAACCTGGGGATGGGACCAAGAGCGGAGGCCTCAGAAAGCAGGGCCTTCCACAGTGTTTACAGAAGCCTTACATTGTGGCAGGTGCCATGTGGGGTGCAGTGGTAAGGGACCAGGAGCAGCAAAATCAAATGAGTGGGAATCCCAGAGCCTGGGCTGGGGACCTTGTGAGTGGTCTTCCTTCTACCACCACACACAGCTTACGATCCCTTGCTCTTGTAACCCACCACCCTCTCATCCATGAGCCCCAAAGCAGCTATGCATGTGTGCCCATACAAATGCCTTAGGTCCCAGGGACAATTCCCAGAGCCCATGCCACACAGGAAAGAGGCCCAAGCAGAGAAGACTGGAAATCTGAAGAAGCTGGGCAGGACCCTCCATGTTTCCCTCTGCAAAGATCACTCCATCCAGGTGGAACAATAAAAGCCTCCCCGCTGGGGATGCCAGGCCTCTCCTCCCCTTCTCCCACCCTGCATCACCCTGTCCTTCCACAGAGGGGCCAGGGCTGGGTGAACCACAGACAAAGGAAGTGGGCAGAGCCTGGGGACTCCTCAAGGCAGCAGCAAAAACCAGAGCCTACCCAAGAGTCTCTGAAAGGAACCTGAGGCTCCCACATTTCTACCCAGGGGAGGCCCAGACCTCTCCCTTGAGTGGGGCTCTCTACTGCCCTGTCTAGGCCTCGCTCACCTTCAGAGATGTACTTGAGCTTTAGACACTGGTCTCCTCGGGCCCCAGTGAAGTCGAAGAGCTGGCAGGGCCCACGCAGGCGTCCGCCATGGGGCTGCTCATTGGTCAGGGCCCACTGCAGGGCACAGGGCGTGTTGTTGAGGAAGTAGACGCGCAGCTGCAGGTGGGTCTGCCCCGGTGCCAGTGGCGAGCAGAACACCGCCAGCTGCAGCCACTTGCGAGCTTCCTGGCCCAAGGGTGCCTCCAGCACACACGTGTAGAGGCTGCGGAGTAGAGAGAGACGGTGGCAGGGACTGATGTAGGGGATACTGGGATGCCAGCACACTAGCCACCAAGCTCCTGCTGTGCCAGAGGCCTCCGTGGGGGCCTCCACAGAGCTGAGAGAGCAGGCCAGGGTGTGCATAGGGAGGATGTTGGCAGGCAGAGTTGGTAGGGGAAAGAAAAGTGAGTCACGTGCAGTGACCATCACAGAGTGTGGAGAAGAGCCAGCAAATATCTCAGCATAAGACAATGGGACAGCGGGCTCAGGGCCACATGCTTTGGAAGGGCCCACAGATGGCTGGACCCACTCTGCTTAATGGGTGGCAAGGAGAATGAGAGGAAAAAGGGCCTACGGTTCTAGAAAGACAGAGCTGCCCTTGATGATTGCTCCATGATTAGAGCATTAGCCTACTGACTGAAAGATCCTGAGTTTGATTCCCATCAAAGGCATGTACCTCAGTTGCAGGCTAGATCCCTGACCCTGGTTGGAGTACATGCGGGAGGCAACCAATAGATGTGTCTCTCTCACATAGATTTTTTATTTTTTTCTCTCTCTCTATCTCTCTCCCGTCCCTTCCACTCTCTCAAAAAAAAAAAATCAATAGAAAACCTCGCGTGAGGATTAACCAAAAAAAAGAAAGACAGAACTAAGGATAGACAAGAGATGGGATGGTGTCTTAGGGCATTAGAGGGAACAAACTTGCCCTAGGCAGTTGGAAGATGGCACTGAACAGGGGCACAGGGCATAGACAATCTTAGAGAGACAAAGGTAGGGATGGGACAGGGCCCCTCCAGAAAGAGGGCTGGGATGAAGTCAGGCCTCCTAAACAGGCAGAGAGACCATAGGGGGCGTGCAGTCCTGGACAGGGTTGGAGTCTCACGAACTGTCCTAGACATTAGGACTGAGGGACCAAGAAGGGACATGGGAAAATAAGGGATTTGCAGGCCACCTGGAACTGATAAAGGGGCAGATCCATGCAGAGATGAGGATGGGGTGAGCAAAAAAGGGGGCCGAGGGGCTGGTGCCCACCTGAAGTGGGAGAGCTGGATGCGACACTCGTCCAGGGAGGTGTGGACCCCCAACTTCCCCAGAGGCTTCCAGTCTTTAGGATCAAGCAGGTTGGTGTTGCTGCTGTAGGTACGGGCATGGCTAGGCATCTGGGCGCAGTGCTTGAAGGTGAGAGTGCAGGGCTTCAGGAAGGAGGCCCCATGGGGTCCGCATGCCACCACGGGGCTCACCAGCGCCTGGGCTCGGGACAATGATGGGCCATCTGACAGGTCCCAGACCAGGATCAGTGACACCCGCTCCTGACGACCCACGGCCACAGCACCTGGGAAGATGGAGAGCTGGGATAGGCCGGACAAGCAGACACACCCTGCCCCAGGGGAGGCCAGGCCTCCTGAGAAGGAAGGTGAGGCTGGAATCCAGGTGCCCACATGGAAGACAGTAAGGATAGAGAACAAGACAACTGTGAGCTTACAAACACCAATCAGAAAGGATATATGCACCCCTATGTTCATAGCAGCACAATTTACAATAGCTACAATTTGGAAACAGCCTAGGTGCCCGTCAGCAGATGAGTGGATCAGAAAACTATGGTACATCTACACAATGGAATACTATGCTGCCATTAAAAAGAAGGAATTCTTACCATTTATAGCAACCTGGATGGAACTAGAGAGCCTTATGCTAAGTGAAATAAGCCAGTCAATGAAGGAAAAACACCACACGGTCTCACTCATTTGTGGATAATAAAGAACATTATAAACTGATGAACAAAAGGATAGATACAGAGGTAGTAAAGCATCAAACAGACTGTGAAATTACAGCAGGAAGGTTAAGGAGAGGTGGGGTAGATAAGAGATCAACCAAAGGACTTGTATGCATGCATATAAGCATAACCAATGAACATAAGACACTGGGGGGTTGAGGCATGCATGGGGTGGGTGGAAGGCAATGGGGAGATATGTATACATGTAACACAATAAAAAATAAATAAATAAATAAGACAACTGTGAGCTGACGTGTGGTATAATTTTGGGCTAGTCACCCTTCGTGCAGGCTGCCGCTGGCCCATACAGGGCCGGAGTGAATGTGCAAAAAGAGCTCTTCCTCCTCTTCCCGTTTCCTTTATTGGAGGACTGTTTATTAGAGCAAGCACCTTCACCCCACCTGCCAGAAAGTTGTCTTTGAGGTCAATAAACTCATTCAAAATGTGAACAATTTTCAGCGTGGCTCAATGGTTCAGTATCTAACTATGCACAGTTCATTTCCTGGTCAGGACACATGTCCGGGTTGTGGGCTCAATTCCCATTGGGGGTGAGGGGGTTTAGGAGACAGCCAATCAATGATTCTCTCTCATCATTGATGTTTCTCTCTCTCTCTCTCTCTCTCTCTCTCCCTCTCTGATATCAATAAAAATGTATATTTTTAAAAATGTAAACAATTTTCAAAATTAGGAAGGTGTCTGACTGCTCCCTTGGATGCAGCAAGCTGGCTGAACAGCGACGCACTGAAAAGTGAGCCCTCACTGTTACCTGGAGGAATGAGCAGCGAGATGCCTGCGTCTCGCAGTAGCAGGCAGCCGCCGCGGTGATCCACCACCCGGGCAGAAAACATCAGCAGCTTGTGCAGCAGCTGACGGATGACGGTCTGGCCCTGGGTGGGCGTATGCAATTCCTGGTAGAAGGCGGCCATCTCCGATAGGGCAGCCGGTGGGCACTGGTTTGGGGACTCATCTTCAGGTAGGGGAGTAGGATCAGGCACTGGCTCCTCTTGCCTGTCGGGCTTCCAGCTGGCCCGCAGCCAGCGAGGACAGTGCCATCGCAGGCACTGGACCAGAAGGAGGGCACTTGCCATGGGAATGCCCACCAGCAGCAGGAACTGGGCATGTTGGAAGAAATTCTCATAGGAGCTCATCTGCCTGTTCACTGGATGCTGCCAGCTCCCCTGCACCCCTGTAACAACCAAGGCCAAGGCCAGCGGGTTAAAAAAGTCAGTGCCAGGCTAACCCTTTTCAACATCAAAGAGGCCAAGACTTGGCATCCAAACGCCTGCAATGATAGAGCAAACTATCTATATTCCAATGTATCTCGCTCACCTCAGTCACGGCAGTTCCTGTAACAGAACGTCGTCATCTCTCTTACCTAAGAGCCCATGGCAGCTCCTCATGACCTACACCTCAAACTAAACTCCCCCAGGGCAGAGAGAGCTGGTCTTCAAAGAATGTGAGTTCAAATGCACATTGGTCACTGGCTGGGTGCGTTCGTCATATTGCTTAACATGACTCAAGTTTCCTCACCTATCAGAAGACCTACCTTGATCTACACATGCTGATACAGAAAAAATCTTTATGTAGAAAAGTAATTCACAGGGAGTAGACATCCTCTGATTTCATTCAGGTAAATAACAAAAATATATAGAAGTATAGATACATATTTATGAGTGTGTATACAGGAGTGGGCAAAAGTAAGTTTGCATAATGCAAGTAACAAATAAATAAATAAACACAAGAATGAACTCTTTTGCATACTCACAGCTGTATACCTCCTTTTGCCAAGCCTGGGTATGAATTGTAGAGAAAGGTCTGGAGCAGAGCTGTGCAATAAAAACATAATGTGAGCCACGTATATAATTTTAAACTTTTTAGTGGCCAAAGTCAGAGAGTACAAAGAAACAGGAGAAATTAATTTTAATAATAGATTTCATCTTACCCACTATATTCAAAATAGTATCATGTTGGCAGGTAATCGATGTAAAATTATTAGGGCGACAGTTCACATCCTTCCTTCCCCATCAGTCTGTGTTCTCTACACCCACTGCACATCACAATTAGGACTTGCTCTGTGTCGAGTGCTCAGTCACCAGCCGCATGTGCTGGTGATTCTTGTCTTGGATATGCAGGTCCGGGAGGATACACCCCAACCTTTCCCTGTGCCGTCACTGAAAGAGGAGAAATTGAGGGGTGGAAGGTGTGAACCAGGACTTTAAATTTTTTTAAACTCTTTTTCCAGTTTCCTTTGAGTTTTTCACACCAGACATGGATTTTATATTAACTTTGCAGTCTTTTTAAAAGCCATTACAAGTGGGGGGAGGGGGACAATTACCTCTCAGAGTGATTGCAAGGTTGGCCTGAGCTCATGTGGAAAGCATTCCTAGGTGATAAAGCACTATCCAAACATGCTTGTTTATTTATGCCTCTTCTTCCACCCAAAAGGTAGGAAGGGAGCTCGCAGGAGTAACAAAAGTTAAAAGTGAAAACAAAATGAGAAAGAAAAACACAGGTGGGGCCTCCAGGGAGGCTGGAATGAGGCCGGGATGAAGCCTCCCCTCCCCCGTCACCAGGCCACCAGGCTACATCACCCAAAGGCCAAGCTGCTATAGGCTACACGGGCAGCAGGGCCTTGGACTGGGACCGCCTTCCAACACCTCCTGCACAGGCGCCTGCAGTTCGGAGGTCCCTCAAAAGCCATGCCTCCCCATCCTCCCTTCCCTCTTCCTCCTTGATTTCCAGCACTCTCCATTCCAGCCAGACTGAGCTCCTCACACCTCTTTAATTCTCACCTCTGGCTTTTGCTCATACTGTTGTCTTTCACCCTTCACCTGTGCTCCCCACCTACCTCTTCTTCCTACCTGGACCCCTCCCTTCCAGCTCAATTACTCTTTCCACCCCCGGCTCACTGGCCCAACTAGTCTTGTGCCTCCAAAATCTCCCTCTGCTGTTTTCCCCATTCATATGAACATTTCCGAGGGCCAGCTGTGTACCAGGCACTGAGAGAAGTTGTCTTGCCAAAGATGGTGTCATATTTGGCTGTCAAGTACCTTCTGGGGGAATGGGACTCATTCACTGCACAGTTGATTCACTGGGGTCTGGCCTCCTTTTCTCCCCCTCCCTGCCCTCAAACCATCCACCTAGCCCCAGCCTCTGCTCCTTCACTGCCCACCTGCTTCCTTCCTTCCACGGCGCCCATAGAGCCTAAGTCTCTTTCCTAGATCCTCCCGAAGGGGGCGGAAGCTCCTCTATCCTGAGGATTGAGGACTGGACAAGTCTCCCTGTGTCCTTCTTGAGAATGTAGACAGGGCATGGTTGGCACTGTCCCCTCTGCCTGAGAACCTAGCAGTGCAGACAGTGCTGCAGGCCTCTCACCGGGCACACAAGTGAAGCGGGTGAGCAGGCAATATCCAGGCCGGTGGGAATGGGGCCAGGGCAGCAAGCTTCCCGTGACGTTCCACCCATGCCTTTGGGATCCTCCACATTAGAAGTAATTGGAATTATAACTGCAACAATAAGGGCTTTTCTCTGTACACAGAGTTAAAATGCTCTACGTGGCCTCTCTTATCTGCAGCCTTATGAGCTATTGTAATTTTTATTTCCATTTCAGAGATGAGGAAGCCAACTTCTCTCCCCACAGTGAGGATGATGGGAGATTATTGAGCCACAACTGGAAGCAGAAAAGAGGATGTGCAGGGATGACAAGACTTCTAGAAACACTCCCTTTCTCTTCCCGTCCCTTGTGGTTACCAGGCCTCTTTTCCATTTCTAGCAGAGATGACATTGGAAGTGAAAGAAATGAAAATAAAGTACAACTAAGAGAAGGAACTAAAGACACATCCTCGGTTCCACACCCGCACCCTGCCCATCGAGGTACCAGTGGCAGGGGCTGGGGCAGCCAGAGTAGAAGAAAGGCGAAGCTCTGCTGTTTTATAGCAACCACCTTCCTCGGGCCTCCAAAGACCAGAGTCCACGTCCTCTGCACCCCACTGTGGCGCAGCAGAGGCCCCTTGCCCGGCCTCCCCACCTGGAGCAGTCGGTATGTACTGACCCCCAAGGCTCCTTGGGCTTCCCACCTGGATCCCATGCACTGCCTGACCTGGAGCAGGTGGACTCCTCCCCGGCTCAGCCCCCATCTCCCAGGCTGGCAGCTTCTCCAGGCCTCAGCCCTCTCTCTCTCCATCCTCCTTGCCCCAGGAGGGTCCTGAATAGACAGCATGGCAACCAGCTCCATGTAGACTGGAGCTTCCCAGCCCCACGCCTCTCACCTCCGGTGTCTTGCCCCAGACCCAGTTCCCCAAGACGAAGGTCCTTGGAATGCTACCATGGCCTGTCCCTAGGGAGTCACTCTTCCAGCACAAAGATCCAGGCCCCTGCTGCAAAGTTTGCTCATCTCCTCTGAGGAAACTCTCAGCCCGTCCCACACAGCACTGGTTCTTACCACACCCGCTCCACCCTGATAGATCTCGGTGATTGAAGGACATAAAAAGTTCCAACATGGATGGGTCCAAACTCAATCATGGGCAGCATTCATCAGCAGAGCACACCTGTCCACAGTGCATAGCATCATCTCCATGGTCCTCACACCCACGGGACAGTGGCCATCTCCCACACCCCTCCATTCTCTCTTCCTTAACTCTGCAGGCTTGGCTGAATTGGCCTGACTCCTCCCATGAGCCCTTGGGAGCCCCATCAAATGCCCTCCCAGCCCTAGCAGGGTGCTCACCTTACCAGGCAGGTGCTCCCAGAAGCTGCCAGCGTATCCGAGAACAGTAGTTTCTTCTCTGAGAAAAGGAGAGATCAGCCAGACCCTGTCACCACGCCAGCAGACCAGTGTGGTGGGCGGGGAATCAGGCAGGAGTGGCCTAGCGCTTCCCGGCAGAGTCCCACCTCCCTGCCACCTTTCTTTGAAGTGGGGGAGCCTGTCCCTGTCTGTTGGCAAAGTCCAGCTGAGGTCAGGGAGTAGCCGAGGAACCGAGAAGTCAGGGGACTTGCCAGTTAGGTCCGGATGGGAGGGGACAGAGGGGCGATAACCTGGGTACAGGTGCAACTCCTGATGCAGGAGCACACCCTCCCTACAGTGCCCTCTGCTGGTGAGTGCCCTGCCCCAGCTAGAGGCTATTGAAATGGCAGGTTAGAGGGGGGAACCTGCTGTTTTATAGCAACCACTTTCCTGGGGCCTCCAAAGACCAGAGTCCAACCACCTTTCTGGGGCCTCCAAAACTATATCTCTAGAACTTTCTTGTACCTGAGATTGACTCCAAGTGCCAGTTTTGGAAATGAATTCATGATGCATGGACACAGCCCCTGGTTGTAGCCTGCTGGTCGGCAGGGCCTTTCAGAGCCCCTCAAACTATAATGTTCACATGAACCACCTAGGGACCTTTTAAAAAATATGTTTATTGATTTTTTTGAGAGATAGAGAAAAGGAAAGGGATAGGGACATAGAAACATTGATGAGAGAGAAACATCAGTGGGCTGCCTCCTGCATGCCCCGTACTGGGGATAAAGCCTGCAATCCTGGCATGTGCCCTGACCAGGAATCGAACAGATGACCTCTTGGTTCATGAGGCGATGCTCAACCACTGAGCAACACCAGCCAGGCTCACCTAGGGATCTTGTTAAAATTCAGGTTCTGGTCCCATAGATTGGGGGTGGTGGGGAGGGTGAGATTCTGCATCTCTAAGGAGCTCCCAGGTGCTGCCAGTGGGATGACAGAGAGAGGGGCACAGAGTAACAGAGAGGCACAGAGAGGATTTGTGAATCGCAATTTGCTGGTGGCATTGGGGTGGACCCATATCTGCTCCCTAGTCAGTGCTGCTCTTCTCCTCCTCCCCCCACTCCCACCCACCCACACTCTGGGCTGACAGGGACACGGGGAGAGGGGAACTTCAGGTCGTTTGCCACCTGAGTCCTTCCTGAGAAACTCTGTCTAGGAAAGATGGTGCCACTGGAATGAAAGCTCCCTCTGAAAAGGGATTTTTTTAAGCTATTTACTGCTATATCCTCAGCTCCTGGTACAGCCTGACCCATAGCAAGTGTTCCACAAAGACTTGCTAACTGAATGAGTGGACCAGCTAAGAGAAAAGATGCATTTTTGATTCAACACTGGAGCCAAGTGACCCACCTGCCAGCTAGGTCATCATAGGCTAGTATCTCAACCTCTCTAGGCCCTTGTCTGTCAAATGCAGACAATGTCTATCGTGTGAGGGATGACCATTGTCATTATTGAGCTAATAAATCTAAAGTGCTCAACACAAAGCCGGTGTTCAGTGAGTGGTAACTATTATCACCACGGCCTGGCCTCCTGCAGTTAGGAACCATTGCAACCCCTCCAACCTTCCACCCCACCCCCATCCCCAGGTATTATCTCCCCTAAAAAATAAGTAACTGCCACTGCTTTCACCCCAGTTAATGATTCTCTAGCTTCTGACTGCAACCCCACCCCTCTGCTGCCTTCCAGGGTGGGGCAGAGGTGGGGAGGGTAGGAGGGAGGAGGGAGGTGAGACCAAGGGATAAACAGCACCCAGGGTCCCCAAAGTCGAGCGGTGGGCAAAGGAAGGTGGAGACTGAGACCAGCCAACCTGGAAGGGGACCTCATGCCTAAAACACAAGCAAAAAACAGTGAGTGATCAGAACGTTGATGGGAATGAAGAGGGCAGATGTCAGTCTTTCCTGGGAAGAGCTCTGTTCGAGTCACACGGAGTCACATGGAAGTCTGTCTTCTCCTAGGAGTCATAAAGCTCTAGGAGCTTGTGAAAGACCCGTTAAGCTTGACATCCAAGTCAGGAAAGGCCTTGCTGACCAGCAGGCTACAACCAGGAGCTGTGTCTATGCATCACGAATTCATTTCCCAAACTGGCACTTGGGGTCAACCTCAGTTAAAGGAAGGTTCTAGAGACACCTGAGGGTCCCTTCCACCCCTGTGGACACAGCCAGTTCACGGGATGCAGCTTGGGACTGACCTGTCTCAGGAGATCGGGCTCTCACAGAGCCATAGCTTCAATCACCCATCAAGGGGCCCCTCCAGAGACCACAGCCAACAGATCAGGGGACCCCAGTCTGAAAGAGCCCTTCAGGGCCATGCAGGCAACAACCTGAGCTCCCCCACCAAAACTGCCACCCTTGTCATTGGAGAAAGGCGGGCCACTGGGAGCCCTACTCTGCCCTTTCTCCCTCCCCCACCCGCCTCTGCCTTTCACACATCATACATCATCGGATACCCAGCCTGGGAGGTACTGCCTGAGGTAAGGGAACACAGGCCTGTGAATGGGGATGCACTGGAAATGGTGGAGAGCAGGAGAAGAGGGTGTAAGAAGGGGGTGGGCCTCCAACGCTGGATAGAACAATAGAAAACAGAGATAGAGAGACAGGAAAGCAGAAGATGAACAAATAGAGAGTGAGGAGCAAAAGCAGATAAATCAAAGGATGCACAGGCAGGCAGGCTGGTCAGTCTTGTCCCCGGAACCTCCAGGATGTGGTCAGGGCGCCTGACAGGAGAGTATGGTGTGGGCAGTCAGTCACCTCAAATGCTGAGAATAGCTACCGGTTTTTCCCTTTCAATCCTGTCCATCATGGGGCAGGGAAGTGGGGGCAAGGGAGGGCGGGGGAGAAGGCTGACATATCATCAGGTGCAGATGAGAAGAATGATAGGGCAGACCCTTGGTTGGGGGAGGGTCTGTTCTCGTCCCATGTGGGAATGGCAAATGAGTATGCAGCTTAATAAACGATCAGGGGGTTGTTTCCTTGTGAAGTCAGGTCACAGAAATCTGGGCATGTGTGTTTGTGGCACCAAATCTCTGGAAGAGGATAGATGTAGGGAGACCCTTCCCCAGCTCCTGAGCAGGAGGTGAGACCTAAGACTTCAGAGAAAAGATCCCACAGTGTGGCATTCAGGTCAGAGCTCAGGCTGGGCTGGCTCTGCATCTGGCAGTCTGGCACAGGAAGATAAGTTCCGGCAGATGGGCTGGCCCATGATTGACTAGAAAAGACCCTTAGGGATCTCAGGCTCCCGCTTTCCAAACATGGTCCTCTCAGGTCGGTTATGTCAGCTTGTTGAGTTCAGGCTAAGACACTGTCCCCATCGAGGGCCTGGCCAAGTGCAGCCTGCTGTGGAAAAAGATGGTCATGAATTGGCCTGAGCTCCAGGATTCAGATCCATGTTGCAGGAGAGGAGCCTTTAATTCAGAAGCCGTTGTCAATACTGAACAGTATCCTCCGAGTGCCAGCTGAGAGGGATGGGAAAAACAAGTCCATGGAAACCAGAAGAGGGGCTGGGCAGTAAGGGCTCACAGAAGGAGGATGGGAGGTGATCCAAGAAGGGGTGATAGCCTAGACCTCCTATGGGGGGTGAGGGGAGGGGGTGCTCAGGCCAGGGAATGGTGTCAGATGGAGGAGGAAGCAGACGAGGGACACAAGGAAAGAAGGGAAGGCTCACAGTTAGCATGTTCTCTGCATACCCTCCTGTCCCTTAGATTTTGCCTCCTGGAGGAGAATGTGGCCTCAAGGGGCCATCTTTGTGGCCCTGCCCCTCCTGGGGCCCATCCTGGTCTGGCTCCTCGCCCCTCATAGGATGTCTGGTTGGTGTGACAACCCAAGGAAACTTCCCTGGTGCCCACCCTACAAAATCTTCTTGCTTGTGTGGACAGCCATCTACTCCATCATGGGGTGAGCACCTGTTTCTCATGCCCCGGGCTTGGTACCCCAGTGGGAACAAGCCCCTATACCTGAACTGCTGCACACTGACCTCCAAAGGAATGGCACCCCAGCTTGCCTCTTATGTGGGTCCCTCTATACCAGCCTAGGATTCCAGCCAGTCCTCTCCAAGTCTCCCCAGCCTCACCCACCTCACCATGCCCAACTGCTCCCACCATCTCCTCCCAGCCATCAAATGATGCCTACACATACCGTCATTTCAGCCCACAGGGGATCTCTTTTTGTAACCAGGAGCCCTAAAGACAGAGGGCTTCCTCCATTTTCCATGGATCATTCTCCCTGTGAGCTTTCCTGCCACCATCTCTTCACAGCTATGCCTCCTACCTGGTGTGGAAGGACCTCGGAGGGGGCTTTCGGCGGCCCCTGGCCCTGCCTCTTGGCCTCTATGCTGTGCAGCTCGCCATCAGCTGGATCGCCTTGACTCTCTTCTTCGCAGCCTACACCCCTGGTCTGGTAAGGTGCACAGCAGTGGGAGTAATGCAGGAGCGGGTCAATCAGGGGCAGGCAGGTCAGGTGGGCAGACTGTGAGCTCCAGTGGAGTGCACAAAGCCCAAAGAACTTGGTTCAGGGGGTCCAGGGTGCTGCAGGATAGTCAGGGCCCCGGGTCTCAGGCCAGCACCTGACCACCCTGCCTCCTGCCCAGGCCCTGCTGCACCTGCTGCTGCTCTATGGGTTGGTGGTGACCATGGCACTGATCTGGCACCCCATCAACAAGCTGGCCGCCCTGCTCCTGCTGCCCTACCTGGCCTGGCTCACTGTCTCCGCTTCCATCACCTACCGCCTGTGGAGAGACAGTCTTTGTCCAGAGCACCAGTCTCAGCCCGAGTGGGAGAAGAGCAACTGAGGCACCGGGGCACAGGGAAAGAGGGGGAAGGCCAGGGAGGGGTGGAAGAGACTACAAGCAGGCTGGGGGATAGAGGGGGGAGGAGGAGGTGGCCAGACATTGACAAGTCTCTGAAGGTAATTCACCCCAATGTGACCACTGTCCTAGCTCCCCTGGTGCCAGTTTTCATTAGAATTCAGAGAAATGGGAAAGAGGAAAGAAACTTATTTTACACTTAATATAAGTTAATAAATCCTATATTAATAAGTATTAATTTAGTAATATCAATTAATAAAACCCTGAGACTAACTTTGGAGATGTGATATGAATGACTTGTTTGAATGAATGATGTCTAGGGCCACAGAGTAGAATAAAAGTGTGTGCATGTATGTAAGTTAGCACATATAAAGGAATGTATGAACATATGTATGAGGAGGGTGACATGCCATATTTATTCCACTCCGTGCCCTTCCAAATCTGGCCCCAAAATGTAGACTTTGGTTTGTAATTACCTGAAAAACAAAATCATTTTGACAAGTCGAATAAAAGCAAAACAAAAAAGTAAAAAAGAATAATTTTACATGTCAAGTTTATATATTTTATTAAATATTAATTATATATTAGATTACATATCTTATAATGATAATTTTACTTAATAACTTATTTTAATTAGGATATTATATTAATTATACTAATGGCTATATCCTATATAATAAAAGCCTAATATGCTAAGTGTCCAACCATTCGTTAAGAGCAGTGGTCAGCAAACTCATTAGTCAACAGAGCCAAATATCAACAGTACAACGATTTAAATTTCTTTTGAGAGCCAAATTTTTTAAACTTAAACTTGTTCTAACGCCACTTCAAAATAGACTCGCCCAGGCCTTGGTATTTTGTGGAAGAGCCACACTCAAGGAGCCAAAGAGCTACATGTGGCTCACAAGCCGCAGTTTGCCAACTATGGCGTTAGACCATTCAACCAGTCGCTATGACATTCACTGACCACCAGGGGGCAGATGCTCCACCCAGTAGGTTAGCTTGCTGTTGGGGTCTGGCCAATTGGGACTGGGTGAGATGGGCCAGACATGCCCTGGAACCCTCCTGGGGTTCTCCCTGGCCCCAATCATGCACCAGTGCAGTCCCTCAGCCTGGTCTGCACCTTCTCATCATCCGAGACCCTTTGGGGATGTTGAAGAGCCAGTTTTGGTTTTGGCCCAATCCCTGCAGGCCAGGCTGAGGGATGCCACCAGTGCACAAATCTGTGCACCAGGCCTCTGATTTAATATATAATAGAGTTATAAGATGTGTTATATTATACATTATACTAGAAGCCCAATGCACAAAGATTCATGCCAGAATGGGGCTTCCTTTCCCTGGTTGTCAGCACTGCTTTCGGTCTGGCCAGAGCCATCTTTCTACCTTCCTGTGCTGTTCAGAGGCCCAGAGCTGTGGGGGCAGAGCAAAACACCTGCATCAGTGCCAACTTTGTTGGCTTAATTTGCATACTCACTCCTGATTGGCTGTGGGCATTGTAAAGGTACAGCCAATTAGCATGTTTGTCTATTATTAGGCAAGATATTCCATACTAAGGCCTTTTGTGATTAATGTAATGTTATAGATCATTTTTTTGTTTTCATATCCTCATATTGTTAGTTTTTTTACATTAGTTAATAACTATGATAATAAATAAATGTTGTTTAAAAAAAGAGAGAGAGATGTAAGGCTCAGAGGTGACAAGTGAATTCAATAAAAGCTTCTTATCCAGCCTTCTCTCTTTCTACAACTTCTCATTGGCATTTTTATTTTCATCTTTCTCACCTCTTGTTTTCATCTCCTCTTGTTTCAAAGCCCTAATGGTAGCAGGATATGACCATTCTGTGGCTACCTGTCCAAATCCTAAATAAGGCCCATGGAGAGGCCCAGACACCTTGCCTAGGAGCCTTTTAGAAACATTGTCAAGGCTCTCTAGGGATGGGCCTGAGCACTAATGTTAAATCTTCCTGGGGAGTGCAGGACCCTGAGAGTGTGTATCAGAGCCATCTGAGAGCTTATTAAAAATATGTATTTCTTAGACCCCTCCCGCCCCCCCCCTCCGGAGATCTAGGAATCAGAACTTTTGGGCTAGGCTTCAGGTATCTTTAGACTGAACGAGCGCCCAGCACTTTGGTCAGCAGCTTACTGCCCTTTGAGAGCTTCAGACATGGAGGGTGTCATGGGACTCTGTTCTCTTTGACAATCTGTGTTTCTATCACCTGGGTAACTACATCTTCTCAGGTGGGGCCAAGGCTCCCCAGCAGGAGAAGTCAGAGGACATCACCATCTGGGGAGTCTGGCTCTTTCTGGAGCTTACCAAGAGAAAACAGGAGAGAAAGAGTGCACCCTTCCACCTCCACACATATGACATGCTCTGCCCAGCGGGCAGGTTGGTCACCTGCACTCCTGGAGGGCACACACAGTGGTTCCCAGCCCCACCCCATCTTTGTCTTCAGCCCCAAGGCAACACAGGGTACAACAGAGCAGGTGGTCATACATCTTTGTTGATTGACTATTTGGTTGGTTGGTTGATTGATTGATTGATTGATTGATTAAATAAAAACACTGTCCTATTAAAAGAAAGTGCTGACCTGTACCCCATCAACCTGTACCCGACTCTGGGCCAAAAAGCCTCTCTTTAAGGAAGGGCTGGGCACTAATAGTTTTTTAAACTTCTCAAGTGATCCTAATGTGCAGCCAGATTGAGAATAGCTGCCACAGGGCATTGCTTCTCAAAGTGGCCAGGATCACCTGTTCAAGACCTGCACTCCAGACCCACAGACTCAGATCACTGGGGGAATGAGGGCCATAGGGTGGTTTGTAATTCTGACCCTGGAGACTAACAGACCAGGGCTTGGATTCTGTCTCTGTCATTTACTAACTGGTCGCCAGTGCACCTTCACTGCCTGTGCTTTATTCTCCTCGTCTGTAAAATGGGAACCTCGTAGAATTGTTGGGAAAAATAAATGAGATAATGAGTAGAAAGATGTCTGGCACAGAGAAGTGCTTAACAAACGTTAGCTGTTCTAGGAAGGGAACCTCGGAGGCTACCCATTTAAAAAGCACATACAGTTCTGAGTCATGAAACAATTGGAGACCTAACCTGCTTCAAGACCCAACAGTACTCCCAAACTTCCCCTGAGCCAGGAGAGAAAGTGCCTGCCCCTCAGGTCTGTGGACTGGCCTGACCAGTGCCAGACACACAAAATCCCTGGCCCTTTACCTTACATGTTCGTGTGGACTGTGTCTTCGCCTCAATCACATTTTTAAAGCTGTTGGAGTTGAATATATAACTCCACTTATATAAGGAATTGTTTTAAATTTATAAGGGTAATCTATAAAGATTGTCTGAGGATGGTTTGGGAGCCACACTGAGTGGACTCTTATCCTGCCTCCACTATCACTGTGTGAGCTTAGACAAGTGACACCTTACAAGTATTTGTCATTATTATTATTATCATCATCTCATGTAAGCATTACAAATATGAGCTACCAAGTTTATTAATGGTACCAACTAAGTCTAGAAGTTAAACTGACCCTCAGGAAGATGTACCATGCCTATCTCAAAACTTTGACCTCTCTAGGGTAAGCTCATGCCACAAACCCAGGGGCTGGAGGCTTCTAGTTTCAGGAACTTGGCCCTGGAAGGAAGCTTGATTTGGACAGTGTCCCAAGCCCTGGGATGGCCTGACTATCTGACATGGCATGAGCCAAACTAAAGGGCTTCCTGGCTTTGTGCAGGAAAAGCTGGAAAGGCAGGATCCTAACCCCAAACTTTCATCCTCTGACCCCAAAGTCATCCTTAAAATCTTCGTCTGTACCAGTTTCTGGGTTCCTGGGTGGGAGACTCTATTCCCCAGTCTCCCAGCCCGCCTGGGCCTCTTGCTACACCCACCTCCCATCCTGAACCTGACCTAGAACACACTGCCTCCTCTCTTGTTACCTAGAGCTGTGCTTAAATAGGGTCAGAGCTGCCTTCTGTCCTTGCCAGATGTGTCCCAGGATTCTACCACCCCAATCATGTGGGTGCTCTGTCCTTGGGCAGTGTTTTTCTGTTTGCCTGAGTGGACACATGGTGTCTGAAGAGGATGGGAGAGACTCTTCTTCCATGTGCAGCTGTCCCATCCAATGTCTGGAAGGTGGGGGAGTGGCACCAGGTAAAATAGGGGCAGACGGTCACTTTCTAGTATATTCTAGTTCCTCCTTTCCTCCCCTGAGCCCTTCATTCTCCCTCCCTTTGCCAGTGTCTGCAGAATGGAGATGCCCAGAGGCGAGGTGAGGAGGGCAGACTGGTAGAGTTATGTGCACAAACAAAGGTCAGGGAGCTGAGAGTGGGTAGAAGGCAGGAAGTGTTTTCTTTGTGCATCCCTGGCCTCCCTGCCTGAGGGCAGGTAGAGGGGATGCTGTGGTAAAAGGTGAGGCCCCACTTTGTGTAGTTAGGCCCAGGCCAGGGCTCCCAAGTCTGTCTTCCTTTGTGGTGGTGACCAGCCATCTATCTCCTAGGGTTCCCCTGCATCCCAAGCCCTGGGTCAGTCTTCCCAGAGTTCCCCTTTCTGGTAGTTCCAGACAGCAAGCACAGGACCCTTTGGTTCTAAGGATTTATTGCTGATCCTCCATAGTGGCTTACAGTCACCCTTCAAAACACAGCCTGGCTTTGGAGGGGACAGCTCAGATCTGGACTCCCTCTTTCATCTTCAGGAGTCCCCAGAGGCCCCTTCCCCTTCTGCTCCCAGTGACCTTTCACACACATGGGCCCCCCTTCTAGCCTGCAGGCCTAGAAAAGCCCTCTGTCACACCAGGAGTGCCACTGGGTCTACTCAGCTTCATTTGTTCCTCCAGTGTCAATATATCCAAAGTCTCTAGCACCCCCAGAAGTGAACTGCTCAGGGAGCACAGAAAAACCTTCTCCCCTCTACCTGCACCAACTCCATCACATTGTAAGGAGCAGAAATTCTCCTCCCGAAGGATGTTAAGTTTCTCCTTTTTTCCCAGTAGGTTCTTTGATCCTGCAAACACCCCTTTAAAGAGGAAAGAGCATTAGTCACCATAATGTGTGTGATTCTTATCAGATTACTTTCTTCAAAGACACTGCGAAGGGAGCAGGGCCCTGCTGGGAGCGGCCACTGGAATGGAGGACTGAGGTGATGAGGACTAGAATCCTGGGTGTCACCTTTTGGCTCACAGCAATGTGTCCTGCATAGCAAGCCAAGCATTGTGTCCTGCAGAGGAGGACAATAAAAACCCTGGCTGGCCTCTCCTGTGATCCCAACCGCAGACTTAGGGAGACCATGGGCTCCCTCCGCCTATCCAGCCAAAGCTCTGGACATCCCCATGTTTATGTCAACAGAGCAGTTGCTAGAGGGGCAGGCTCCTGTCTGGCAGGGGGTGTCCAGCCCATTGTTTGTGTACCTCGTCTCAGTAGTGACCGAGGGGCTGGCACTCTCAAGCTGGGTCTCTGGGGCAACGCGCTGTTGGGGTCCCAGCTGTTCCTGCACATAAAGCACCCACTCCATCAAGCTGCTTCGGTGTCTTGTTGCACCGAGTGAGAATTTAAACCTTCCCCTGGTGAGGCTGCTATTTTCCACCGCCGCCTCCTGGCCTCTCTACTCCCTTCCTCATGAGGGCAGCTCGGCATCCTGCCGAGAACCAAGCTGAGCCTGGCCCTGTTCCCTCCTCCTCTGACATCTAGCTCCACCGAATGTTTCCTGAAACGACTATGGGAAATGGAACCAGGAGAGGCAAGCTGTGGCTTCCTCTGGACCTAACCCAGCTCCTTCCAGCCTCTGCTGCCTGGAGAAGGACTGGAGCCAACAGGGGCAGATTGGGAGAGTCCCCTTATGGTTTCCATCCCCACTTATCAGTTGCCTGTCCCTATGCCTATCCCCCTACACACATATACCAAGTGCTTCCAGAGCTCAATCTCCCTGAAAACCCCTTTTCCCCCAGTCCTCCTCCTTTCTCAGAGCCTGACCTCGCAAGTCCTGGCAGCAGTAGGGACTGAATAAAGGGGTTAAGAACGAGCATGTGTAAGGGAGCATAAAGCTCTCACTAGCTGCGTGACCTTGGGCAAGTCACTTAACCTCTCTGGTCTCAATTTTCTCACCAAAATAATGAGGATAATTCTATTACCTACCCGACGTCCTTGTGAGGAGTTCATTTATGGGACCTGTGTAGACCAGTGTCAGGCCCCAGTCTGAGCTAGTGTAATTGAATTCCAGGCAGGATAACACAGTGGGAAAAGCATGAGACTTGGAGGCTGACAGAGCTGGTTTCAAATCCCAGCATCACACTGACTCCTGGTATGATCTTAAAGTAGAAGCCATACTTCCCAGTGTTCTCCTTGCAAGAGGGTCATATTGATAGAAACTTAGTAGTGCTAACATGGAGGTGGGAATGCCTGCCCTAAAAACAGTGTAGTGGCAGCTGCAGGAGGAGGAGTCAGGCTCCTGGCATCTGATCCCCAGATTAGCTGCCGCATTCTGGGGCCACAGGGAAAACTGTTCTGACTTGGAAAGAAGAGCTAAGGACCAGCCAGGAATCCAGGCCCCCAGAAGGTGCCATAAATAGCCAGAGCTGTCCAGGGCCTCCAGAGATAGGGGTGGGGGGGAGGTGTTAGGGGGAGGCTGGAAAGGAGCAGTGGAAAAAGGAAGCTGTCAGTCATCAGTCCAGGGGAAGGTCTGGGGAGCTCACTCAAGTGTCAAAGAAAAAACAGTGTATGGTGGTGGAAGTGAGGGGTCACTTCTTCAGAGGGGACGGAGCCTGGGACCACCTCTGCACCTCCCAACGTCACTCTGTCAGAACATTTGCACCACACTGTTCATCTCCGCCCTGCTATGCTTGGGAGCCAGCCTCTCCTCATTTTCCTCCCTTTGACCTTCCTGGAAAAGAAAGGTGCGAACACCGAGGCCCAGAGGTGCTAAGTGATTTGGCTAAGTGAATCAAGGGCTGAGATGGGGATTAAATATGGATTTTTTCCCCTCCCAATTGAGGGTTACATGTGACAGCCAAAATATAAGATCCTCAGGGAAGAAGTCAGGAGGAAGGGGAACCAAAAGGACTCTTCCTCCCTTGATCCGAGCACATCACTGTAGCTGTGATGTAGATAATGGTAAGGAGATGTATTTGTCAGAGCTAGCTGGGTGCAGCCCTGGAAATGGGAACCTGGGCTCAGAAGACTGGACTTACCTCGTGAAATCTTGCACAAATCCCTTCACCTTTCTGAGCCGAAGGTCCCTAACTCCCAAAACAAGGCCCATGATTCGCTGTGTGAGAAGAGTGAGAGGACTAAGTGAGATAATGCACAATGGACTGCCTGATGGTGTCCAAAGGTTACAGAGACTGGAAACGCCTGGTGAGCAGTGCCGTGTACATCTCTGTGTTACTGGCATTTACAACAGTGCCTGGCCCTCAATAAATGTGGATCAGATGGAAGAATGCGGTCAATCTTTGCATTTCAATGCTGTGTGTTTGTGTGATAGTAATAATAATAATGTGTGCTTGCTGTTTATCAGCTAGCGTTTCCTTTCCTTTGTGGACACAGGCACTCCTATTACTATCCTATGCTTTTACCCCTGGAAAAATGCCTGAAAAAATGAATCTCTGGATAAGAATGCCTTTAGTAATAAATCCAATAGATAGAGTGACCACATAGTTTTTTGTCTACACGGGGCCAATTTGGGAATGAAAGGCACACTAGTAGGAATTATGCCTGGACATCAGGTATAAACCACGACTATCCCAGGCAAACAAAACTATCTGGGCACCTTTGGACACCATGCTACTTAGCGCTCTCTGGAGAAGAGAGCCCCAAATTCTCCGAACCACCCTGATACCTATTATCTAGTCAGACTGTAGACAGGGTCCCCCACCTTCTTATCTCTACCAGCCAAACCTATTGGGAGCTGTGTTCAGCCCAGTTCTCCACCCTTCCATTGCTCTGAGAGTGTTCTAGAATGTTTGTACTGTTCAAAACATGAAAACCTGTGACACCTGCTAAAGACCTGTCCTGAGCACTGCAAAAAACATCCATCCATCTTCTGACACTGTACCAGCTCAGGGATTTCTCGAAGGGTCCCATCTCTCATTAGTTTCAATAGGCTTATGACTGGTCCCTTTGCTTCTGCTCTTTCCCACTTTTGGTCTGTTCTCAACCCAGCAGTCTGAGCGATTCTGTAAAAAATATAAGTCAGATTATGCGTCTCATCTGTTCAAAGACAGTGGCTCCCCATCTCACTCAGAGAAAAACAGCCTATTTAAGCCCTTAATTATCTCTCTGCCCTCACCTCCTAGACGTAGGACTCTCCAAACACACGTGTCCTAGCTTGTGCCCACCTGAGGGCTTTTGCATCTGCTCTTCTCCTCCTCGAAACACTTGCCCCATAGATATTCATATTATTTTTCCCTCACCTCCTTCAGATCTTTTCTCAGCTCTCTCCTTCTCAAAGTCCTTCCCAGGCCATCCTATAAGAATATAACACCCTCCCTTTGTCACTCTGTCCCCCTTCCCTACTTTCTTCCTTAACACTTAGCTCGCCAAATAGATCATTTGTATTACTCATCATGTTATTGTCCAACCCCCTCAATCTCTGTGAGAGCAGGGTTTTCATTTTTGTTCTTTACTATATTCCTGGTATCTGAAACAGCACCTGGCACATCATATGTTCTCAATAAATATTTGTTAAGTGAAGAAAGAACTGACTGAGAGGAAACATAGCATTGTGGTTAATGTTTGGCCTCTGGAGTAAAAAGCCTAGGTTTTAATAAAATACATAGGAGAAGACATAGGTACTCAATTTATAGACCTTGGTCTCAGGAAGGGTTTATAAATTTGACCTCAAAGGCAAGGGAAGTAAAAGCAAAAATAAATGAATGGAACAATATCAAACTAAAAACCTTCTGCAAAGCAAAAGAAACCATCAGCAAACAAAAAGGCACCCAAATGAATAGGAAAAGATATTTGCAAACAATACTTCTGATAAGGAGCTAATATCCAAATTATAGAAAGAACTCATACAACTCAACAACAATAAAAAATCCAACCAATTCAATTGAAAACAGGCAAAGAACCTGATCAGACATTTTTCCCATGAATACATACAAATGGGCAACAGACATATGAAAAGATACTCAACTCCACTAGCTATAAGGGAAATGCAAATCAAAACCACAATGAAATGCCACCTTACACCTTTCAGAATGACTGTTATCAGTAAGACAAGAAACAATAAGTGTTGGAGAAGATGTAGAGAAAAGGGAACCCTCATACACTGCAAGTGGGAATGTAAATTGATACAGCTATTGTTGAAAATAGTATGGAGCTTCCTCAAATATTTAAGAGTACCTACAAGAAAAATTTGAAAACACCTATAATAATCAAATTGACTGAACAGCCAAACAACTGAACAACTGTCTGGATGATCTTCTGAATGATGCTGGGGCTGCGAGGGCCTAGTCTTGCACGAATTTCATGCATCAGGCCTCTAGTTTATCCATAAAGATATATGTACTCCTATGTTCAATACATCATTATTGTCAGGGGCCAAGATATGGGAACAACCTAAATGTCCTCCCGTGGGTGACTGGATGAAGAGAATGTGGTACATATATACAATGGAATACTACCCAGTCATACAAAAAGATAAAATACTGGGACAATTGCAATAATATGGATGGATCTTGAGAGTTTTGTGCTAAGTAAAATAAGTCAGACAGAAAAGGACAAGAACCATATGATTTCACTCATGTGGAATATAAAACAAAGCAACAAAAGAAAAAAAAAACCTTATAGACACAGATAACAATATGGTGTTTACCAGTGGAGTTGTATATAAATACATATGCCAGCCAGCCAGGGCGGGGAAAGAAAGTAAGTGAAGCCATCCCCACCTGCCAGCTTCCTGTCTTTGCCTACTGATAAATAGGGGATACTCATGGCCAGATTTTCCATTCCTCCCCATCCTGGCGCCCTCTGTCACTCAATTAAAAAAAGATAGGAGAGGGTCTGGGGGAGGGGCAGATGGCCTCTGCTTATAAAGCCTGTAGCTGTAGCAGGGTGAGCACACTCAGCTGGCCTGCCCAGTCTTTTGCCTGTCATCCCAGCAGATTTAGCTGCTGACAGCTGCTTGGGACTTTGCTGCCAGCCCCTGGCCCAGACAGCCTCCTCTCCTCTCTCTCAGTGACTCCCCAGCCACAGCGCCGCCATGGCCCAGAAAGAAGAGGCTGCCGAGGCATCTGCACCTGCCTCCCAGAATGGCGAGGATCTGGAGAACCTGGACGACCCTGAGAAGCTGAAGGAGCTGATCAAGCTGCCCCCCTTTGAGATCGTCACAGGGTGAGAGCTGGTGTGGCCTGGGTCCTCCTCTCTAGAGGAGCACAGGATGGGGACAGGCTGGGGGATTTGGGACACTAATAGCAGGAGTCAGGGTCAAACTGTGAGAGTGCACAGGTGTGCAAGGTAGGGGCTTCTGGGGACACAACAGCAATCTCGCTTTGCTTCTTGGGGTGACACCTGGGACCCTCTAGTCAGGGGAGGTAGGAGGAGTTCCTTAGAAGCAGTGCAACCACCGCTGAGGTCTCCTGGTCTTGGGACATCACCTGCCTCTCTGTTCAGTTCCAGGGAACCTGTAAGGACACTGGCACATTTAAATGTGGCCCCAGTCATAGGGCCTCCTCCCTCCCTTCTCTCTGCTTCTGAGGGGGCCTCTCCTGTATCTGCATGTCTCCCTCTTTTCTTTGTCTCCCTCAAGAGGAGAAGATCCTAAAACAGGATCATCCTTCCCCAGGCCTGAGTGAGAAGCAGTTTTGTCCTTGTTCATTCAGTCCTTTTTGAGTTTCCCCAGGGGCTATCCACTTCCATCTCCAAGGAAACAGGTCACAGCACAGATAACACAGTCTAGGCCAGGAGCTTCTGGACAGAGGAGGGGTCCCTGTAGCCACAGCCCAGCCTGGAGGAACCAGGACCAGAGCAAAGGGTGAAGAGGCCTCATGGAGGGGCTGCTTACAGGGTCCTTCTGTCTTGTCCACATCATACACCTCTAGGAACAGCACCAAGTGGTCTTCCTCCGCTTCCCTCTGTGTCCCTTTAAGAGAAGACCCTGCTAAGTTTCTAAGCAAAAAGTAAAAGGGGGATACATGGGGTCACATTTCCTCCTGAGCCAAGGTTTCCTCCCCTGGGGTCCAGCAGTGCCCACAGGCAGAGGAGAGTGGTCGCACTAAGGGTGGAGGCGTGGCGGCTTCACGGGGCAGAAGGATCCCTGGGTGGCAATATGACCTGTCACTTTCAGCTTGGCAAGTGGCTTTCCAGTCCTGCTTCTGTTTTTTCATTAGTAGCATGAGCAAGTTACACTACTGATTTCCAAGCTCCCTTCCAGCAGCTCAGGTATTTTCCAATTTCTAAGCAAACCTGAGGGAAATGCATCCTAATTCCAGAGGCAGGAATTCAGGGTACAATGTTATCCCATGCCCAACCAAAACCACCCTCAACCAAAGATTAGAAAAGCAACGGGCACAGATAACTATAGACATAGGGGCTGCTGAGAGCTGTAGGCCAGCAGAGTCCTCGGTTCCAGGAGCTTGCTATGGAAGGAGACCCTTTTTCTGTCCCCTAGGCATGCTGGTGCACACTGTCCGGGTCACGCAGACAAGCACACATGCACCCATTCTGTGCAGGCTGTGATCTTCCTACACAGGAACAGGGTAGGCTCTGAACAGAATCAGACTGTGTTTGTTTAGTTAAACAGGCTTTGGAGTCCCAGGGTGGCGGGTCCTAAAGGGTTAAGTCCTCTCACATAACTTACATCAGTCCAGGTCTTTATAAGCATGGCAAACATTCACATGCATGAGCTCATTCAGTCCTCAGCACAGTGCAAGGAGAGGGAACTATAGTATTGTCGCTCTCAGATGGGGAAACTGAGTGAGGAAGATTGAGTGACTTGTCCAGGACCTCAGAACCAGTAAGTGGCAGGTTGTCTGACTCCAGCCAAGTGACCTTTCCTCTGTTGTCTTATTCATTCTGGTTCCCAGGTTTACCAAGCAGAGCTCCACCTGTCTCTATCTGCAGGGCAGCGTGTTTCAGAGGCTTTCCCTGACCCATGACTCAGAAAAAGGGTCATAGGTCGGGCAGTTTTCTGGGCAGCTCAGCGGGGAGGTGGAGCCCTGAGTGTTTCCTGGCCACAAGTGACAGCTGTGGAGAGCTGTCTCCTGGGCCCCCGGGATAAACAGGTAGCTTAAAATAGCCCAGAGGTGTAGCTATGTCTATGCAGGGACAGGATGAGGAAGTGACTTTCCTCTCCTTTCTTCTCCAGATGCTCTAGAGTCAAAGGGGTCCCAAACAGGTCCTCTCCTAGCCTGGACTCTGACAGGGGTGGGTCTGTCCATACTGCTCCTTAAAAGGGTCACAAATTAGCAGAGAATAGGTGGCTTTTCAGCAAATAGTTTGAGGTGAAAAAGGAGTACTGGATAGGAATAGAGATATCCTGCTTGTCATGATTCTGGTTTGAAGAGGGCACTCAGGATAGAAGCAGACCTAAGACCATCCTATATAACAAAAGCATAATAAGCTAAGTGTCTAGTCGACCAGTTGGCTGTTCAACCAATAAAAGCATAATATGCTAAGGATATGCTAAGGCCTCTCAACTGCTTGCTATGATGTGCACTGACCACCAGGGGGCAGTCGCTATGACATACACTGACCACCAGAGGGCAGATGGTCCAAATGGTAGTTTAGCTTGCTGCTGGGGTCCAGCCTATCAGGACTGAGCAGGACAGGTCGGATACACCCTGGAGCCCTCCCCAGCCCTGATCGTGCACCAGTGGGGTCCCTCGCCTGGCCTGTGCCCTCTCACAATCCAGGACCCCTTGGAGGATGTAAGAGAGCCAGTTTCAGCCCAATCCCGCTGGCCAGACCAAGGGACACCACTGTTGCACAAATTCATGCACTGGGCCTCTAGTTATCAATAACATGAAGGAAAGTGTGAGAAGGGGGCCTAAAGCTGTAGTGGTGGGTCCCTGCCAGTTCACGTTGGATGAGAGTCAACTGTGCCATTTCTCTTCCCAACTCCATGTTCTTGAAATCGCAGTAATCCAAGTATTTACAGAAGTCAGCAAAGTTAGAAATGAGGGTCTTTTTACTTTCTCTCAGTTTGCTGGGTGCTAAGCTAGCACACCACTGAAAGAAAGGAGCTTCTGAAAGTGAGAGGAAGAGTAGAGAAGGGCTGAGGTTGGTAGTGCTAAAGATGGGCTCTGAGGGATAAGAATTGAAGCCATAAAAAGGCCCCATCCATCAATGCTAGGTATAATTTCTTGAGCAGCAGCGGTTATTAAAAATCTGAGAGGTTCAGTTACTCGACCTATCTTTCAGATGAGGAAACCAAGCCTCCGAGGGATGAGTAATTTGCAGAAAGCTAGTGGATGGAGCGGGGCGTGCACCCCAGGATTGTCTGACTCCAAATCACACTGTGTCTAAAAAAAACCATAAAGAGGAGTCATTTATAGTCGACACTTATTTATTGACTAGGAATCATTCATTTATTTGCTGACCGTTTCCTCCACTACTATTAACTTCTGTAAGGATAGGAATGTTGCCTTTTACTGAAAACTGCTTTGTCCCTAGCACCAAGAATAGTACCCAGCTCCTAATAGGTAATAAATACTTGTTTTTGAATAGAAGAGTGAACCAATGAGGAGCACCTATTGTGTCCTAGGCTCTCTGCCAGGCATTGGGATAGGGGATTAATTGCAGGGAAACTTCTCGAGAAATTCAGAATGTATGAAGACCCAACAGTGGTAGGCCCAGAGAGGATTTCATTGGTACCTGGCTGCCTCTGGACCCAGCATGCTCTAGGGAAGCACTGGGCCACCAAGATTGGTTGTATCCTCTCTGGTGATGGGTGACTGGCAGCACCTGTTTGTCTGTCTTTGCCTCTAGTTATTTGTGTATGATTTTGCATGAAGCTGAACCTGCTATTAGAGGGGTTACTATGGAACAGAGATGAATGGCACATATAATGATTTCCCTTCCGGACACTGCATTAGCTTCCAGTAGTTTACTCTGGCCGAGGGACAAGGCCGGGTTCAGAGGAAAGGGACAGGCAAGGAGTGAGGGGCCTTCATACCACTGTTAATGCCACAAGCCCCTCACCCTGTACCCTGGACTCTGGAGCATGCTGAGAAAGTTCAGTCCATAAAGAATAGAGGGCAGGAGGGCAAGGCTCAGTGGTTCAGTGCAGACTTATGAACCAGGTCACCATTTGATTCCTGGTCAGGGCACTGGGTTGCAAGCTCAATCCCCAGTAAGGGGACATGCAGGAGGCAGCCGATCAATGATTCTCTTTCATCATTGATGTTTCTCCCTGTATCTTTCTCTCTGAAATCAATAAAAATATGTTTTTAAAAAAGAACAGAAGAAAGCACTGACTCTGACCATCCTGGTCTCCTCTTCAATGAGGGACAGTGGAAGGTCAGAGCTCAGTATAAAGATGGTGCTGCTCAGGGAAAAGGGGTGGATTCAGGGCCTGCCTCGGTCAGAATCCTATCCAGAACTGCCAATCAGGAGCAGGCAGCCCACCACACCCCTTCTCAGCACTAGGAAGTGGGTCTGTTCCAACTCTCAGCTTCTCTCCACTCCTCCTTCAGTTGAGGCCACTTTAGCGTTCACTTTGAAAGTTGTCTGAAAATGGAAAAGGAACCTGAAACTGGCAATTCTGCCTCTTTTGAGCAGGTCTAGTGAAAGAAAGATGAAATGAGTCAACACTCAGTTACCAGTGAGTGGACTTTCCACTCTATGGATTATCTTGGAGCAAATATTTAATCTCAGACCAGCATCTACTGTGCTTCTTTTCACTGTATAGATTTTCGTTTAGGAAAATCAAATGCTTTTTTAAATGTGAACATGGGAATACACACACACACACACACACACACACACACACACACACAGAAGCCCGATGCATGAAATTCGTCCAAGGGGCTCAGCCTCTGCCATAGTAGCTTCATCCAGAAGGCAGTCCAGAAGACATCTGGTCTAATTAGCATATTATGCTTTTATTATTATAGAGGCCCAGTGCGCAAAATTTGTGCACTGGGGGGGAAGAGGGGTTGTCCCTTAGCCCAGCCTGCACCCTCTCCAATCTGGGACCCCGTGGGGGATGTCCGACTGCCAGTTTATGGGGCCTAAAGTGGCAGTTGAATATCCCTCTCACAATCCGGGACTGCTGACTCCTAACCACCCGCCTTCCTGGCTGTCTGATTGTCCCTAACCACTCTGCCTGCCAGCCTGATAGCCCCCTAACCACTCCCCTACTGGCCTGATTGACACCTAACTACTCCCCTACTGGCCTGATAATCCCTAACTGCCCTCTCCTGTAGGTCTGGTCACCCCCAACTGCCCTCCCCTGCCAGCCATCTTGTGACAACACGGGGACGGCCATCTTGTGATGGCATGGGGTGGCCATCTTGTGACATGAGGGTGTGAGAGTCAGCTTGCATATTACTTCTTTATTATATAGGGTGAGTATACATATATATTAGTATATATACATATACATATGTGTGTGTGTATATACATATATATATACACACATACATACAAGCACACATACACACACACATATATATACACACACACATTTACTTGCATCCCTTCCCCTCCACCGAGCAGACCATCATCCCAATTTTTCCTAGATATCTGGAGTCTCAGTGTCCTGCCTAGAGAGTTGCAATGCCCAGTCCAGTAGCCTGGGTCTAAGCAGATAAGGTGTGAATGGCCTTGTCTGCAGAAAATATGAGGTGATACTTAAAGAGGCTGGGGGTGGGAATAATGCTGTTGGTTTCTGTGCCTGAAGAAGCAACTAAGCCTAGGTAAAAAATTCTACCATCTGCATCTCTCTCCTGACCACTACTCCCACACATACACACACATGCACGCGTGCGCGCGCACACACACACACACACACACACACACACGCATACATGCACTTTAGCAGTAACGTATCTGCTAGGGTTCAGAGTATAAATAAATGTGATCCACAGGCATGTCATACTATTTAGAAAAAATAGTGATAATTTTTGTGATAATTTAAGAAGTGTCACTGTTTCCCAATTCTACCAGTGGGCATAATAGTGTAGGCTTATTTTCTGATTCTGTAATCTCACCCAAGATGACCATGTTGTCTTAGCTCCATGGGGAAGTTTCAGAGCTCTACCAACTCTGTCCACCTGATTTCCCCAAAGGGCCTAGCTCTTTCAGTCTGTGAGAATTCCCAAAGAACATCACTTAATCTTTATGCTCCTTCCAGAAGACCAAAAAGGAGAAGCCAAGCAAACCCAGTCTCTGAGGAAGCCCAAAGGAAAGGCTAGGAGCCAAGACCTTCTCTGACTATTCTTTGCCCCTTGAAAGCACTTCCTTCCCTGAGGATCTATTTTGTCTTTCTATTGTCTCTGCTGAAGGGCAGGAAAGACCATAAGGCTGCTGGTTAGAGGGGTTGGAAAATGATATTTATAGAAGTGAACTTTCCTTCTCTCCCTTGGGTTTCACATTTCTCTCCGTCCTCTCCCCTTGCCCAGGGAAGGAGGAAAGAACACCAGAGCTTAAGAGAGGCTGAGAAAGCAGCAGTCTCAGATCATTGGGCCAACTGGCAATTGCATGCTGGGTCAAATTCATACTCTCAGCTAGGCTGTGCTGGGCCATGTTGGTGCAATACTTCTGGAGGTTCCAGAAGGAAACCCAAGGGACCACTGACAGCCATTGCTGAAGCCCCCAAGCCAATCACGAAGTCATGAATACAGCAGGTCCTCCAGCAGCCATGTCTTTTTCAGCACCGTTTCATTGTAACAGTGATGAGATACCATCGGAACTTAAATCTTGTTTATATTACTTAGCCTATTGTAAAATTGTTTTCTTATGTGTTGTTCTGCTTAAAGTCACAGAATTTATTGACAACATGAAGAGAGTGGCTCTGGATTAGACTTGGGGTGGGGTGTAGTGGGGTGGGATGATCTGGCAAAAGGCCTTGACGAGCAAAAAAAGATTTGGGCAAGAAAGGTAAGCTCTGTGCTTCTTGGAAGGGAAAAGCTACTCTAGAAGAGAAGGGGTCATTTAGCAACCACAAAGTTCAGGAGTTGTCTGGTGGGGTGAGTTTATTAGGGAGAGCTAATCCCAGCAGGGGCTGAAAGAGTACAGGGGCAGCATCAGGTCATCCATTCTCCCAGAATATTAAGTAAATAATCAACACATCCAACAAGGGAGAGAGGGAGCTTAGAGAGCTAAGTATAGCACCCAAAGGAATCCCTGGGGCTTGGTCCTCAAACGCATCCATCTCCGAAGTGGAAACTTAACTTGCCAGCAAGAGACATGGAAACTTGGGGAAAATAAAGTTGGTAATGGGAGGAAGAGAACACTGCAAGGCAACAGCTCAAGTTTACTCAGCTCTTTGGCACCTGCCGCTTATCCCTAACAAGCAAAGGTCCCGGGATGCCAAGGATTCCCCTGCAGCCTCTCTGGGGAAACAGAAGGCAGGAAGAGAAGCAACAGCGAAGTTGTTGGTTATCTTCTGGGGCAACCAGAGACACTGCATTTTTGTTTTTATTTTTATTTTGAGAATAGTTATGAGTTTATTTGAGCCAAACTGACGACATCTGCTGGGGAGCAAGATCTCAAATGCTCCCCAGAGATGACATTTTTTAAAAAGAAAACATTCAACCTGTCTAGCTGGTACTACTCATCTCCTGCTCTCCCTCTGGCATTTTCACTCTCCTGTTACAGGCCCCTTGGCCTTCAAACCTTCACAAATCTTCCTAGTTTTGAAAAACACCCCCCACACATAAACTTAGAAACAACTGCAACTCCAGTGTCCTCTCTGGTAGTATGTCTGCACTTTTCTCCCCTTCTTCTGACTACTAAACTTTTCAAAGCCTGGCTGCAGAGGCTCAATGGTTGAGACTTACTGGGTTCCAGGCTCAATCCCCAGTAAAGGGGCATGCAGGAGGCAGCCAATTAATGATTCTCTCTCATCATTGATGTGTATCTCTCTCTCCTTTTCCCTTCCTCTCTGAAACAAATAAAAAAATATATTTTTTAAACTGCACTTTTTCTGCTGCTCTCCTTTCCTCGTCATCCACCTCCCCTTGAAGCCACCGGACATATTCACCACCAAGTCTGGTTTCCTCCGCCACCAAGTGGGCTGTCTCTATTTACGGCTTTCTCTAGCTTCACTCTTTCTGCTTAAAGCCACAGTCCCCTCTTCTGTGGGCATGACTTTAACTGTCTTTCTCTCTTTTCTTTTTTTGTGCACCATTCCAGAAGTACTGCAACCGATAAACAGAATAGAGGGAGCAAGCTCCTATTCTATCTCCTTGCTCCAAAATTTCATTTAATACAGTAAGTCCTCAGGTTATGTCCGAGATCTGTTCCTATGGCGTGACGTAACACGATTTTCGCCGTAAGTTGGAATCTACCTACATAAGATAAGCATCTATGTCACTCACATAGAGCACATACACAGCAGTAATGAAGTGAAACAGTAAAAAAAGATTTAATGACAACAACTCCTGACCTTCTGTAAAAAAAATAAAAAACATAAAGCACTTATGTACATGCATCAAAATGACTTTTTTTTTTTATAAACAAATGGGAGATGTTGACATGTTGGCGTAACCATGAAACAACGTTCATCGAGTCCGATGTAACCTGAGGACTGCCTGTATATTGTCCTTGGGTAGAGGTTGTATCTGATATTAAACTGCTAAGAACAGATACTACCCTCGATCTTAGCCCAAGAGAAGCGATTTATTGTGTCTTTTGTTACTCAAGAACCTGTAATGATTCTGTTGCCTCGTGAATCAAGGCTAAATTTTCAAGAGCTTTCATATATCCTTCACTCTACCTACTACTCATTTTTAGCAATTTTCTATTGTTTGCAGCTGTCTTATTTACATCTCTCCTGCCTAGCTAGAATCTAGCTGCAAGGTTATAAGCATCTGGAGGGTAGGGGCCAAATCTTACAAGCTAAATCATACCAAGATATCCTTAGGTAGTGTGGCCTACAAGATAAAAATTCTAGGACAACCTTCCTTTCACCTGAGGGAAAATACAGGCTTGAAAAAGTCACTAGGAGAGCATGGTACTGCAAACTGTAGGCCATTCTATGAGAAAGATGTGATATAATGAATGACAGAGAGGAGGAATGAAGCATGAAATGTTCTGCAAAATTTTTGTCTTGGCTGTGGTGAGAAATTTTACTAGTATATGCTTGCTACTTTGTAAAATTACTATTTGACCAGTTTTATCAAACCTGGTCACAAATTAGGGTTATCTGGAGAGCTTATTAATATGCTGATGCCTGGTCCTTCCTACCCCCCAGATGTTATGATTTAACTGGTTTTGTGTGGGGTCCAGGTATTACTGGAAGAGCCTTCTAGGTGATTCTAAATGTAGAGCCAGGTTAGAGACATTGACTTAGAACACAGGCATGTGTTATGCACAGCAAATGTTGGGTTTGGAGACCCTTTCTAATGGAGTGACCAGAATGCACACCTCACTCCAAATTCTCCTTCCTCTCTAGAGAAACCCTTTGGAATGCTTTCATGCCTTTGTCCCTCAGGCTGAGGAGGTCTGGCCCTAGAAAGAACTCATCATTCTCTCTTCTTCCCTGTCCCTTTGTCTTCTCGACCCCACAGGGAGCGGCTGCCTGTTAACTACTTCAAATTCCAGTTCCGGAATGTGGAGTACAGTTCCGGGCGGAACAAGACCTTCCTCTGCTATGTGATTGAGGTGCAGGACAAGGGAGGCCAAGTGCAGGCATCCCGGGGATACCTAGAGGATGAGCATGCAACTGCCCACGCGGAGGAAGCCTTCTTCAACAAAATCGTGCCAACCTTCGACCCGGCCCTGCGCTACAATGTCACCTGGTACGTGTCCTCCAGCCCCTGCGTAGCTTGCGCTGACCGCATCATCAAAACCCTTAGCAAGACCAAGAACCTGCGCCTGCTCATCCTGGTGGGGCGCCTCTTCATGTGGGAGGAGCCCGAGATCCAGGCTGCTCTGAAGAAGCTGAAGGAGGCTGGCTGCAGACTGCGCATCATGAAGCCCCAGGACTTCGAGTACATCTGGCAGAATTTTGTGGAACAGGAAGAGGGCGAATCCAAGACCTTTGAGCCCTGGGAGGACATTCAGGAGAACTTCCTGTACTACGAGGAAAAGTTGGCCGACATCCTGAAGTAGGCGGCTGTGCTGGGCCTCACGTGAGTCATGGCACCATTACTCCATTAACTGGGCAGAAGGCTTGAGGTCAGGTGGAACCAGTGGCGTTAGATTTTCCTTAGAAAAGACTTTTCTGCTTTGGGTTGACTATAAAAACAATTTAGAAGATCCTGCCTCCTTTTATTTCTTCTAAGTTCCTATCCCTAAATCCTTTCTCCTTCTACTCTTTTATATCAGACTGACTTTTCCTTATAACATGGAATGGTAGAGGTGAAAGGAGTTTGAAAGCTTTAGTGAGACATGATTTTCTGTAGCAAGGTTTAGATGGTGTAAAAGCCTACTTCTGGAAAACAGACTAGAATATATTTCAATCCCCTAAATTGCCCCCATTGGCATGTATCCAGAATTAGTCATGTAGATGCCTTGCTTCCACCTCCATTTGCAATCCTACCATTCCATTTTTTCCTCTATAGCATGTGTTTCATTCTATTGGGAGCAATTTTTTTTTTCATTTTTGATACTTTTGAAATTCCCCAATTTTGACCAGAGAAGCCTTCATGTTTTCAAACAAATGATTTTGCTTCAAAGGAGACCAATACTTGCTGTGTGAAAGTATAATGCAAGAACATTTTTCCTATGTTGAAAAGACCTCAGCAGAAACTCAGAAAAAATGCTGAAGGCAGGGATGGGGATAATATAGCAACACGCTCTTCTATGCAGGAATGTTTAAAGGGTTAAAAAGATGTTTGTAAATTAGGCAGCCTCTCAGAAGTAGCCTCCTACAGATATCAAGATGTGATAGAACTGGAGGTAAAAATTAGCTATTTAAGCAAATAATTAGGACACAATTAAGGCCGATTTGGCTTCTTGCTGAGGGTAAATTAGACTGTTACAGAAACAGGCCAATTATCCTCAGGAAAGAGGGTAAAGAATTCTTTACTATCTCTCTCCCTTTTTTTAAATTTAGTCTATTCTACATTGCTCCCACAGCAAAGCTATGTATGACTAAGTCCCTTTATTAGGCCTGACTTACTGATCAAAGTCCTCCAGTAACAGATAATGGGTCTTCACCACCCTCTTTAAGCAACCTTAATTTTGGAATAACATATTACTAAAACACAAAAGCATGCTTCCATGAAGTTATTCATTTTTGATATCTCTGTTCATGTACTTAAGATGCACCTCATAAACATGTTTTATAAATATCAACTTCTGGAGGTTGATGTTTGCAGGTATTTGCTATATTAGACATGCACTCAGGGTGCCTGGTCATCCTCCAGACCAGCGGTCGCCATCCCGGGGTCCGTGAGGTCCAAAAGGTTGGCGACCGCTACTCCAGATGAGCCTTCGCCAATCCATAAAGACAATTTTCAGCCATTTCTTACAAAAAAACAGGACCCATTCATTGAATTCAGTGAGAATTCAGGTAATGTCACATGGTACTCTTCACATACAAAATAAGACACCACTTTCAGTAGTAATACAATCAGATTTCTATGCGTGACCTCTGAAGATACAAAATTAGTTTTTAAATTTCTTGAAGATTTTATTAGGGTAATTATAAACATTACATAGATTCTACAGAAAGACTAATAGCTTAATTTTTAACCCTAGTACACTTCTTAAACATCTTTCAGAGTCATGGGCCACTTCTTCCAGCTGCCTAACTAGCAAGTCCTCAGGGATTTGTGTATGTTGTCATTGTTTTTCCCCCATTAAGTCAAAATAGATAGCTAAGTCTGTTATAAAAATTAAGCATTTCAGGGAAGATTAAATAGAGCTATTAATTTTAGATAATTGAGGGTTGTACCTTATGCTAATCTAAACAGAAGTAAAATAGGTAAATCAGTTTGATGGAAAAAGTCCATTTCTAAGTCAAATTCTTAATATTATTGGACATTTTCCACATTATAAGCATCTTTCCATTAGTGGAGATACCTATATTATCTGGACCATTATTAACATGTTTCCCTGTACTCTACTGGAGTTGCTCATGTTCCTGAAGGAAAAGGTTAAAATGTACTGTTTTTTTTTTTTTAAAAAAAATGGCATGAAATACTAAAACTAAATAGTAACTAAAATACTCCCAAGAAATAGCATTTACTAAAGAAAAATTTCCTCATATTTCTTATTCCATCTTTTTTTAAAATGACAGACTAGGATGTAGCTATGTATTCAACTCAAAACAACAGAGTTAAAGAAGATCTCTTCTGGGGTTTTTCTGTGTGAACCATACCAAACATGAACAAATCCAACCCTGGTTAAACCAGAAGTCTCAGGACACAATGGAGAAATTCTAGGACTTGGGGAAGGCACACGTAATTAAAAAGAGGAAGTTCTTCATTGTTTGGGGCCAGCACAGCTCTCAGTAACATGTTTTCTGTTTTCTCAAGGTCTGCCTGCTGCTAAGAGATGGCAGTGACATGTATGGCCATCTGGGACATGCCTGACTTCCTAACACCACTTGGAGCTGGACAACATTTAACACCAACCAATCCTACTTCACAAGGCCCTCTCTCTAAGGACTCAAAATATACTTCTCATGCTATAAATCATTGTAGCTGTGCCTCTCTCTCTCTAAGGCTGCTCTTGGGAAAGAGTTGCAAGGAGGAATAGCAAACATATATGGGCACCAGGTATCATGGGTCTGAGAGTCCTAATTAGTCCCCCAAATGGGCTGCTTAAGGCAAAGAGCCTCAGATCCAAGATCTGTGCAGATTTCTGAAATATGTCCAGAAATGCATTTATGTTAAGTTGGTCTTTTTTTTTTAAAAGAAAGAAAAAGCAGCAATAATAAAAGTGGTGTGGATTTTCTGTGACCATGTTTTTTAAAGAAACTTGGACATTTAGAAGTTAACTATGGATAGTGATGAAGTCCCAGGAATAGGAACTTCCCAGGCTACATTTTAAGCCGCATTTTGAGTGGGAAGGAAGCTTAAACCAGGACCTATCTAGGCAACCCAGGATACTAACTCTCCCATGTAGACTTCTCATTCTGGTCTTGACCTTCATAAAATATTTCCTTCCAAGATTCCTTAGTAGAGGATGAAACAAAAGGCATGGAAAATACTTATAAAATATCCATGTTCCAATAGCCAATAATAAGTAATTAGCCTCTTAATTAGAGGTGAGTAGAGTTTAGAAACACAATATGAAGAGTCAACATGTGGTACTTGATGGTGATGGCAGGATGATGTCAAAGTCTTATTCCTTAAAAGATTTTAGTCCTATGTAGAAGTAAAATTTCACATGTGAATTGCTGGGTAGTTGCCAAACTCTTAACTAGTTTTCCAGGAATAATGTGCTCGTTCTGATTATCAGGCAATGCCTTTCTCCAGGCTTTGAGTGCAGTAAGTCATTGGAATTTGACCCCAAGACTATCTACAAATAACAAAACATTTTATCACATCCCTGCTGAGTCCAGGAATTCCACTTACTGCCAGTTCTCCACAAACCTAAGCTGTGAAAAGAATCATGAAGGTTCTTACTCCATGAGAAAAAATTGTCCTATGTAGAAACAGCAATGTTTTGACCCAAGTGTTAAGATTTATGTGCATAGTTAGCAAAATATTTCAAGTTTTCTCTTATCATCACTCATTCTCATTTTCAGTTTTGTGTATTGAGACATTCCTTCCCTTTTTCCCCCTTCAATGTTACTACTACTAATGAACAGAAGCAAAGCTTCTTTAAGAAAAGCCTTATTCTAAAAGTCTGATCATGAACTTGCTCCTGCACTACCCCAACCCAACTATATGGAGAACTTGCCTGTTCCACAGAGGTACAAAAGATGTGAAATACTTTTTTAAACTGCTGCTTCATATCAAACTACAATGTGATAAGAACACAAGTCTAAAGTACAAAGGTTATATTTAACCAGTGCTCTCCTGCTGTTTCCACAAGCACATTTTAAAATCCACATCTTGTACACTTGAGAAAGCAAGTCCTATGAAGGCCCAGAATTCACTCAAAGGAGAAAAATCAATAGTACATGTGGCTGTTTTAACTCATAACACCAAAGTACGGGGATGGGGGAAGGGGGAGAACAAGAGATGAAAACTCCACTAGTTTTCCCACTACCTCTGGGTAGTGAACTACTGGCTAAACTCATGAACTTTCTTCTCCCACACGAAAACAAGAGTAGACAAAGTGTCACTTTCTTAGCTTAAGAAGAGGATTAATATTTACTGCTCTCCATCCAGCTGGTTATACCTGACTGTCCTCTGGATCTTAAAAACAAAGAAACCTGGCCATCTTCCCTAGCCCCCCTACTACCAAAACAGAAGTTTTTTTGGAAGTGCGTCTTTTTTTTGAAGAAGATTCATATGGACTTTGTTGAGAACAATGAGTCATTACTCCTCAATAAGCACTTTGCCAAGCATTTACCATACATTATTTCATGACTGAATTCAGAAAGGTTCAATCACAAACTATGTAGTGAACAGAAGAGTTCACCATGAGTGGAATCTAAAATCCTGCCTTTCCAGTAAGCTGACCCCGTAGATGCTATCCATTCTGTTTTTTACCTTGCTGCCTTCCCACTGGACCCCTCCCTGATTTTCCCAAATTAAGTTGTAGGTAAGTCCTCCACTATCCAAGTCCAGAATAACACAAACATGTGTACAGAACCTCACTGTAGCCCAAGAAGATATTTATTTTCCCACTTTTCCCCCCACAAATTCCTTGTTAACAATGTAAAAACCCATTTTGGTCATTTAAACAATGAAAGAAACACACCTCAAAATTCTTTCCTAGGATGAATCTGTGGACATAAGGATAATACAAAGTAAATGCACAAATGACAAAAGATGCAAAATTAACTGAAATGTTCATTCTTCCTAAAATGTCTCTTTAAAAGCAGAGAAGTAGAATCCATGCTGCCACCTAGTGGCAAGCCAAACAAATTAGGTAGCATCCTGGGGCAAAAAAGGATCATAGGGCCCAACACCTGGTTCCCTGCCTAATATCAGGCTATCACCTACCTTCCTAAAAAGAAAAAAAGAAGAAAAAAAAAAATCACAGCAACATTTCCTTCAGAGTCCCAGTCCAATCATGGGAATACAGAAACCTAAGCATGGCCTGTTGACACAGAAAATTTCACATGAAACTTGGCTCTGATCATTTTTTAAATCAGTTTGCCCAGTCCTATGGCCCAGTAGGAATGACACAGGAAAACACGGGCACATCCAAAATGCTCATCTGTTCAGAGTGTGTACACAGTAATTCTGATGTCTGTTGCCTCAAACACCTCCTCAATTATTGTGGATACATTTTCCCATTGCAGACGATCAAGACCACACCCAATCCTGAAAAAGATAAAATATCTCCATTGGTTGCAATTAAGGTATCGAGGAAATCAATCCTTTTCTCTTCCTTTAGGCTGCATTCACCCAGAGCATAAGAACAAATTTTATCTGACATCACACTATAGGCATCCATGGTAGAAGCCTGGAATACCTGTTGTGAGTCACCCAAGGCTGTTCCTGACAGCACCAACATCCCACGGAGGTCACTTCTCTTTCATTGACTTGTTACCACTTCCCCATTGTTTCAAGCAACATTTAGCAATGTATAACTGCTGTGACATGGGACAAACACTATCCATCTATGTCTACTAACGAAAACTAGCTGTGGGCGGATGGGAAAAGACTGGCATTTTAAAAATACACTTATGATTATGGAAAGTTAAGCAAGATTAAAAAAAAGAAGACAAAGGACATGATCTCTGCAAAAAAGGAAATCAAGAAGGAACACTGAGAAATGTCAAGCTGACTGCAATTCAGTTCTTTGCAACACTGGTGAAAACCTTTATTGACCCACAAAACTCTATTACCTACCACCTTTCTTCTAAGATGTTACTTTATTGATCCTCAACATCTGGAGGGTGAGGGGAAAAGAAAGGCTTTAAAATGCTAATCTCATGCAATGTGATGATTAAGTCCCTGAAAAATATTGTGATTTTAAAAAGTTTATGATACATAATCCTTAAGTATATTCAAGACGAGTGTAAGATGAGGGACCCTAGAGTCACTTAAGTAACTTAGAGCTTGAAATAAACCTGCATGTATGGTCAGCATTGATTCAAAACTAGAATGACAGCAAGAGAGGTGAACCCAAGCTTATTTCCTGAAAAGGATACAAAGGGCCTACTGGAAAAAACCCAAGTTGATCCTTAAGTTCCCGATAGAAGTGTCTAAAACATTACATCAGGGATATATCATCCGGCTACTGCCCAAGGCGACCATCAACAAGCAGGCAGTTTAAAAGGTAGACATCCTTTACAGCTTTTTTTGCACAGGATTAACAAGTTTGGGACACCTGAAGTGGCCCAGAGTAAAATCACAATTGTTCTGTCTTGGTTCTTAAGCTTATACTGCTTTAGGAATAGAAGCTAAGATTCAGGCAGAGGATTCTAGAAATTTAACAAATGTGACTGAACAATGATTCCTCCCTACTGCATAGGTTGAGGTGGGTGTGAGTTCTAACAACCAGCTCCAAGTCATTCAACCCAAGCAAAGAAATGGGTATGCTTTGGCCTAAGGTCTGACAACTGGTTCACTGGTGGTATTTTTAAAGTTCTGAAATTTGTTCACCCTTAAATTAAGTCTGTATTTTAGATTACGCTTTTAAGTCATTTGTCTAAACCCCACCAATCAAGTCTTCACTTGGGGCCCTGGATTTCCTTGCCTGGGCATGGAGAGGTCTGTGACTCCATTCTTCAGACAATGGGACTTCATGGCCTCTAAACTCTTCTGTAAGTTTTCGTAAGTTGGCTTGTGTGAAGCCCTTTTCTTTGTAATCTGAGTACAAAGAAAGAATTCAAACTTCTATTAGTCCAAAATGATAGCCAAAGAGAAGCCACCACATCTCCCAACATCCTGATAATTAAAACAAAAAGTGTATTTTTATGAACAGTCTAAAGCAGGGATGACAAATGTCATACTGTCCCTTGCAGTTATGGAAGGCCTTTAGGAAAATCAACTAAATAGGGCCTGAGAAATTCAGATACTGCCAGATAATAATCTTTACTTCTCTCAAGCCCAGGAGGTTAACAGGCTGTGACTATTGTGTACTGTTTTTAAGCAAAGTAGGTGAAAGTCTTTGTGCCACTTCCAAGAGATAAGCTGCTTATCTGTAACAAGAACCCATACCACTCAAAAATGTCCTAAGTCTATTTACTTAGAAATTATGCTTGCTTGCTTTTTGTTTCTCTAAAAAAGAACAGAGGCAAACAGGTAGTACTCCAAATAATACTGAAGTCCCAGCAGCCTTAAAGACAGCATTCAAAGACATGACACCACTTAGTGTGCTGTCCAAACCAAGCTCTTACTGGGCTGGCTGTAAGTCACCCAGCACCATCACCAAGAAGCCACCTTCTTTCTGGGACTGATGACCATGTGGACAGGGAAGACTCCCACAGAGGCAGTGGGCAGGAAAGCATCTGAGTGCATTTGATAGGGAAGAATGAAAAACTGCATTGGGCAATCTGTCTCACGACATTATAGTTTTTCTATCTCACTATGAGGAGGAAGGAATTCAAGTATGAGAGGCATCCCTAACTTTTCCAAGTCTTAGAACAAAGGCCTTTGAAAGATGTCACAGTATTCCTTCCCATGGAGCTAAGATGCTTCTTTTCTAACCCGGAGCTCCACACAGCCTCACCTCTGGACCTGAGATGGCATGAGATCAGAAGCTTTTTGACATGTTTGGTTGTCTAGAATGGACTACCATGATCAACACAAATTCAGTGCAGCCTATCTGTTCACCAGCCCTGCTTAGAACATATTGAGAATAGGCCCCATCTTACCAAGTAATATATGTATCGCCCATCTCTCTTCAGAACAGCCACTTCTCCAGATTTCTTTTCTAAGAAAAAGTTATTTAATAGTAGAAAGAAAAATGAAAATCAAAACACTGATCTCCATTCTTAGAGATTTTTAAAAAAATCTTTAGATTGGTCTACCTAAACCTATTGTCTCCTATGAACACTTTGCTCCTTATCGGCCTTCCTAAATACTGTACTCCTGAGCATCCAGCTTAATCATGTTTTCTCAACCAGTTTCCTCATACCCATCTCCTGTCCTACTCCTATTTTCAAGTACACCCTTACTGTTCACTTAAAAACTTTGTCTACTGCCTAGAAATGTTTTAGAATATACAGCATTCTTCCTTTGCCAAATGTGTTCATTTTTACATACAAAGAGCTAATGTTTAAGCATTATAGGGAACGTAAGTGTGCAAAAATGTTTCTAATTATAAGCTTTCCATCAAGAAAAAGTGTCATGTTCATGTATAACTACAATAAAAGCAGCAAGAAATTGTTTGAAGGCTGGGATCAGAATCCCTGGTGGAGAGGGTGATTGAATCAGCCTAGACTGTGGTCTGAGCAACTGCTTCAGAAGCTCCACATGACTCTAATACACACCTCTGGTTTTAAATCACTGGCAGGAAATGAGAGGAGGAGTACGGAAGGATTCTAAACTCCTACATACAGTACAAGTAAACAGAGTCTCTTGAATGCCAAACTAATAACTGGATTTTGCTAAGCACTTCAGAGAAGTGGAGCATTATCAATAGAGATTTATGGTAGAGGTAGATAATAGAAACTTTTACAAGAATTCAAGTTTGGTGTAATAAGGACCCAAACTAGAGACTATTTTTGTGGAGGAAAAACTTCATCTGATGAATACAATAGAAGTACTCAGTGGTTAGGAACCTCCTCTTTACATGCATATCTTGTTTAATGAGTATAACAGGAGGTCAAAAGGCTCCAGCCAGGGAATAAGAGTTAAACTGTTTTCAAAACTCACGTTGAGCCCTACCCAGTTTGGCTCAGTGGAGAGAGCATTGGCTTGTGGACTGATGGGTCCCAGGGCACATGCTTGGGTTGTGGGGCTCCATCCCCAATGGAGTCGTGTAGGAGGCAGCCAATCAATGACTCTCTCTCTCCTCACTGATGTTTCTGTCTCTCTGCCACTCTTCCTTCCTCTCTGAAATCAATAAAAAAAAAGAAACTCACGTTGATTTAACAGTTCCTGCACCCCTCCAAACTTCTTCTTGAAGAGGACAGCTATCCCGGCGCCCATCCGACAATCCTCACTGATACAGTGGGCTAGCGAGTCTGTTTTGGGGCATGCAAAAAGGTCTCCTTTCACATAGGTGATCTAAAACGTGCAAATGGGGAAAATGTTTTATTCGATGCAGAAAAATATTTGTTTTCCTTTACAGTATCCACCACCCCTACCCACCTTCTTGATTAAAAGCCAAATCCTTAGAATTTAAAGCCGTTAACCACACGAATTAAAGCATATGTCAAAGGAAAGGGATGGCGGGTCTCTGTCTAGGTTGTATTAGCCTTTCTAAAATAAATCAGCTAGCCAACAAAAAAAGACAATTCAATCACTGGCTTCATTAAAGTGTGTATGTTTTTGACCTCAATTATTCTGAATTTCAGTTGACTGTAAGTTAATGGCTATTACGCACTCTGCTTCCTTCTGCATCTTCATTAGGGCTGCCGGCCATGACACCGAGTTGCTCTCTCCAGAATTTAATGACTTCTTCAGCTATGAGGAGGGGACAGTAAAGGAAAATGCTTAGGCGGCCTGAATATATTATTTCCCCCACTCATCTCCTCCTGCGCCACCCGCAACTTCCCGCGGAACGGGACCCCGCCCGCCGGCAGGAGACAACACCACCACTCCTGGCCCGCGAAGAGGGAAAAGCCTGAGGTGCCCGGCGGCGGCGCCCGCCCCGCCCTCCAAGGAAAGGCGGCCCTAGGACGACACGCCTCTGCCTTCCGGACCTCAGACAGCCCGAAACCCGGTGGGTTTGGCCTAAGGCGAAAGGAGGGACGTGGCGCCGCCAGCAGGCAGCGCGCACACAGGGGGAGCGCACTGCCCGCGCGGGAAGGAGTGGGGAGGCGGCCTCTCCAGGCTCGCTCCCCTCTTCTGGGGGCGAAGGCAGCAGCCTAGAGAAGCCTCCCACCCACTGTCTCCTACCCCACAGCGGGCCGCCGAGGGTGCACTGTCTGTCCGTGGGTCCCGTGGGAAGGAGCGAGGAGGCGCGCTCTAAGCCTCAACGTACCCGGGTCACCCTTCACCTGAAGTCGGCCGTTAGGAGGTCCCGCCCCGCGGGGAAGGGCTCCAGTCCCGGCCCTGGTAGGGTGGGAACAGCCGACGAGACCAGGCGCGGAACCAATCCCGCCACCGCCCTTGAGAGTACGCACCTAAGATGGCCGCCCACCACCTGGGAGCGACGCGGGCACGAGCCCCTCTAGCCAGCTAGCCCAACCAGCACTCTCTGGTGATGGCCGCCGAACTTCCGGCGGTAAATACCGTGCAGTCTCTCCCCGCCACCCGAGCATGCGTAACGAGACAGCCAGCACGAGCGGGAAGGAGCGGCGCTTGCGCATTAGCCCAGGGGTGTGCCTCGCGAGGCCGCAAAGAAAGGGGTGGGAAGTTGGCAAACGAGCTAGTTAGCGCCTGCGTAGTGACACGTCCAGGGCAGTGTACTAGTCGAAGGGACTGGCGCACCTAGAAGACGCCAGAGTATCTTTTCCGTAGGGAGGGGTAGCTATTCCGGAAAGTGGGCGTGGCTTCAAGGACGCCTGCGCAGTGCTCCTTAAAGCAGGGGTGGGGCGTGCCCAGAGCAAGGTGTTAGGGGGCGTGGTTTCAGAAGCGCCTGCGCGGAGGCGGTTGGAGGGAGGCCCGATTCCCCTTTGTTCAGGTTCGCCATTTTGCAAGGCAGCGGCAGTGGCGGCGGCAGCGGTGGCTGGAGCCTCTGATTGGGTTTCGGAGTCCGGTAGTGGAGCCAATCAGCGCGGGCAGCGAACCGGGGGAGCGAGGCACGGTTAGTATAAGGAGCCAATATCCAGCGGCCCAGAGCCGGCCCCAGCGCCCGGATTGGCGGGTCTCGCTGACCACTCAGGAAAGGCCCAGGCTCCCGTCGAGCCTGGGGAGTCGAGCTGAGCCTAGCCGAGCGGGGCCCCAGCTGGCGGCCCCGGCCTAGTCCCTGCGAGTGCCCCGGGGCACTCCCGGCCGAGGCCTTCAGAGGGCTGCCCCGTGCGGGGATGGGGCCCCCGGGAGCAGGCACCTCGGGATCCTGTCCCTTGCCGGGTGCCAGTGCCAGCGGGGGATGCGTCCGGGTTCCCCCGACCCTTAGGCCGAGGTTCTCGGGGCTCGGGAGTGAGGGGCTTGCCTGTCGCGAATGTTTCTACACTCAGGTGCACGCGCCTCGGTGGCTCCCGCCGGGTCGTTCCGGCCTCACACTGAAGCCCGTCCTTCACTCGCCGCGCTCCGGCCTTCGGGTCGGGAACCTGCCCCCTAGGGGCTCGCGTCCCCCAGGCCCTCGGGAGCGGTGGCACTCGGCTGCCCTCCGGGTCGGCATGGGGGGCTTGGGGGAGACTCACGTCGCCGCCACGGGGCCCCTAAGCGCGGCGGGAAGAGAGGGCCGGCGCGGCCCACCTCGGCGCCGGCGAGGCCCTCCTCGCCGTTCCCCGGGGCTGGGGAGTCGGTTAGTGCGCCCACTCTCCTAGCTCTGCCGGGCCCCTCCTTCCATCAGGCCCGACTCGGGGACCCGGGCTAGCGCCGTTACCACCCCCTTTTGGCTCGTCATTTCCTCTCCCCGCCGCGCTCGCTGGGGCAGTACCGCGCACCTCCGCCTTGGAGCCGGACCAAGCGGTCTCCCCTTCCCTGCCCGGGAGCTAAGGCCAGCCCACTCGGTGCCTGGAATCTCCCTCTTAGAAGATTGCTGGCCCTTCGCCTTTCTTTTCCCGGAGGCTGCACAACTCGCTTTTCATACTGTTAGTTCTACCTCGTGAACTCTTCCTCCCTTGACAATGTAGATTCGTTTTTCTTTCGGCTTTCTGTGTCACTTTGAACCTGTCAGGCTTGACTGCTTAGCTCCAACCCACAGCTACTCTTGGTTTGTTTTTTCTGATATGCTTTCCAATTCCACATTAACGTGTGTGTTCTCCAGCAAATATTGTTGGGTTTTAGGGTAAGAAGAAATCTCTGTTGCCAACCAAGTATGAAACAGTAGTATGTACCAGTCATCGGTACATTTGATGGGGAAGGAGAGGGTAGATGTAAATAAGAATGTTCCCTGCCTAGTGGAGATTGACAGGTGAACAACTAATTAATAATACCTAACGGTTAGTGATATAACGGGGCCAAGTTTCTTTTTGTGAAGTACAGTACTAATGTTAGCTACCAGCAGCCTTGTGAAAAGCTTAATATAGCCACCCTTTTGATGGGCCTGAAGGATGATCGGATTTCTTCTGACAAGAAAGAAGAGCATGGGCAGAGACACCAAATTGTGCTGTCTGAACGGGGATGAGGGGACAGAATAGGGGCAGTAGGCAGTGGTGGTGAGAGTTTAAGGTTGGGAAAACAAATTTCTGACTTGGGCTCTGTCCCGTAACAGTGGAAGAAAGGGAGGCTTCCCTAGGACTTTAAGAAAACTTTTTACTTATGTGAAGCACCTAGTCCTTAGCACACAGAGTATGATGCCCATTTTTCTAATTACATTTACTAAGGTCATACAACTGGTAAGTATCAGAAAACAACTAATCCAGTGTTCTTTAATTCTTATCCACATTAATAGATGTACAATGAGTGTGTCTTAGATGTTTTTTTAAACATAGGAGATCACTTTTTTAAACTATGTTTTTATTGACTTCAGAGAGAGGAAGGAAGAGATAGAAACATCAATGGTGAGAATCAACCATTGGCTGCCTCCTCACACTCCCTTCTAGGAATGGAGCCCAAAACCCAGGCTCATGTCCTCACCAGTCAGGCTATCGGGTCACTTTAAAACCACCTTACACTTACTAGAATTTCTAAAACAGCGGTTGTCAACCTTTTGGACCTCGTGGACCACCCACTGTTCTAAAAGACAGTTATTGTCTGGTTACTTTTTTGCTAAACACCTGGAACTCTCACCTGCCTACAGAAGAACTTGGAATTTTGAGAGGCCAGTAGTCTGGCCTCTATCTTTTCCTTGAGGTATGGGGCCTTTTAGTCTGCTGATCACATGCTGAAATTTTTGTGTCCTTGTTATGATGTTGGTTCTTCATTTGGAGTACTCCAACCCTTCCCAATCATCACAAATAAATCTTTCTTGAATTTAGCACCAGGTCAGATGCCACATTTTCCTAAAGTCTTGATTTGTCTATTCCCAGTAGAAGAAATCTCTCCTCCAGATTGCCTTATTACTTTGTGTCTCTTAGATTCCAGTACAGACTTTTTACTCCTTTACTAAATTAAAGATTCTTTGAAGTTAGAATCTTTGTCAGAGTTTCTTTTTCTAAAACCTTTGAAGTTAGAATCTTTGTCAGAGTTTCTTTTTCTAAAACCTTCTAGGACATTGTCTGGGACATGATACATCATTAGTGGAGAAAAGGAGCAAATTAGGAATTCTAATCCAGAAACCTTGAACAGTAAGGAAGCTGGTCAGCTCTCAGTTCTAGTCTTTTATCAAAGAACTAGAATCCATTTGTTGAGTTGTAAAATCAATTTAGTAGGCTCATGCTGGAAATTTTTATAATAAAATAGAAAATAACAAAGTGTATATTTTATGTTATAAAAGATAAGTATTCATCACCTGACCAGCATGGCTCAGTGGTTGAGCATTGACCTATGAATCAGGAGGTCACGATTCAATTCCTAGTCAGGGCACATGCCTGGATTGCTCAGATTCCCAATGGGCGTGCAGGAGGCAGCCAATCATTGATTCTCTCTCATCATTGATGTTTTGATGTTTCTATCCCTCTTCCTTCCTCTCTGTGGGGGGGGGGGGGAAGGAGGAAGGGATGATGGAGATATCTATCTATCTATCTATCCATCTATCTATCTATATATACACACACACAAACACACAAATAGAAGAGAAAGATGCAAATTGACCATACCTCTGCAATATCCACCAGCCAATCAGGAGTGAATATATAAATTAACCCAACAGAGATGGTTAATTTTCATACGAAGGTGCGGAACCAAGCCTGAAGGCTGAAGTTGACTCCGATGCTGTTGCCCGGGTCCGGGTGCAGGAGGAAAACTGGTGCCAGCAGCCAGGGGAAGGAAGGTCTATTGCACGAATCTTTGTGCAATGAGCTTCATATATACACATATACATATATATGTAAAAGATAAGTATTCATGAAACTTTTGTTTCAGATACTTTTTTAATGTGTGATAGGAAATTGTGTTTTTTACTGTGAATAGAAGTTTGAAAGCTATTCTAGACTTAATTGGTAGTGACTGTCAAATATGATCATTTTGAGGACTTTTACATGCTTACAGTTGACTCTGGAAGTTTAAGCTTTAAAGATATGTGTGGGTTCACATAAAATGTATTCCTAGTAATTAGCTATATTTCAGATTCTGTGCCTTGAAGTAGAAAGAAGAATTTTCATGCTAGCCAGAATAAACAAACACTCTCTTTGAGGGGAAAAAAAATTCGAAACTTTGAATTAGAAACAAGAGCTAGACAGACTAAATCTCGCTGACTTAATTTTGTCAGAATCTTGGACAGAGCAACACTTGAGGAAAGACAGTGTCAGGTTTTATTACAGTTCTGTTATTGGCAAGAGGACTAGATCTTAGTTTTTGTCTTCTTGAAGGAAAGATTTTGATCAAGACAAAGTGCAACAAAGCAAGCAAAAACACACTTAGGACAATGAATCAAGGAAGGGCATAGAAGAAGTAACAAGAGCCTAGGCTGCGCTGCATTGGCTCACTGAGAAGTCAGAGAAAAGGGGGCCTTGGAGACAGGTTTGGGGGCTTAGCCTGGAACAAGCTGCTGCTGCTGCTCGTTGCTCCCCCAGCTGCATGTCTCACTGGGTCTCTTACAAGGAAGAAGAGGAGAAGGGAATGGCCCCCGGGGGCAAGCAGGCACTGGATCCTTTGTGTTGAGGGTATTTATCTCTTGCAGATGGGAATCTCAGGGAAGGGTCTCAACAGAATATTCATCTGTTTTCCAGGTGTGCTCCTTCTTTGGTTCTGATCTCCACTGATTGAACAGTGCCAAGGCAAGAGGTCATTAGTCAGTGCAGCTGGTCCTGAGGCTGCCTGGCATGCTTATCTGGTTTTACTGCTTTCCTAGGCCTGGAGCTGAAATACAACAGAGGCCTAGATGCTATCTTTAGGGAGGAAAAGGCCAGGGGTCTAAACCACATGACTAGCAGTATAAAAAGTGAGGGAAGAAAAGGTTACCCTGGGGGTGATATTCTTTGTTTTCCCAGTTTTGCCCTTTGCTAGGCATCCAGGGCTTTCTGCCCTCTGGAGTTTCTGTACTAGCCCATTGTCCTTGCTCTGCTCATGTCTGTCTGTCTGTAACAGTTATGTTAACTGAAGTTCATAGCAGTAGGACATATGGCTTCACTGAAGTTAGTTGTATTACTGAATTCACCATTAGCAATCCCAATATCATGTTCCAGACTGAATCACTTTAACATTACTATGAGAGAGGATTGCTATTAGATTTGAAACTGCTCTCGTTTTTTTACCCTTCAAAGTAGAGTGGATTTAAATGTTTTTAGTTTGGAGCAGTTGTGTTATGGGGTAAATTAGTTAAGAAAAATCTGCATGACCTGTTTATTAGTAACTCATATGCTACTTAAATAAGATGCAAATTTCTGGAAATTAATGGTCAAGAAAAGAATCTCATACAATAAGGAGATTTGGGATAGGATTTCTTCATGATACTGTGGACGAAAAGGAGTCACATGCTAACCTGACCAGCTCAGTGAAAGCCTTGCAAACCCAGAGAATTAAAGTAACCACAAAGAATGGTCTGAAATTAAAACTTTTTTTTAAACTAAGAGCAGTTTATGGTGGGTAGTCATGTCCTAGGCCAGTATCTTCCCTGTAAAAGGTCAATCTTTACCTTAACTGAGCCGGTCTATTGTCTTTTTACATCTAGAATAACATATCTTTGGAATGTTAAAGTAATTTTCCTTTTTCTGCACCCCTCAAGCCACAGGCACTGCTCTGCAAAGACCACAAGTCCCCTCAGTGTCACTGAGTTCATTGTTGACTGTTAACTATCCGCACCCACCTATGTAAAAGAAGTATGTGTCTATCGTTTTACTCTTTATCCCTGTCGCAGAGGTTTCCCCACTTTGCTTTCTCCGCCTCCCTAATCTATCACCAATGGATTTCATGTAACCCTCATAAGTCTCCTCTTTTTATTGTAATGTATAAAACAAGGTGCAAAACTGCCATTCTCTGGAGCATTATCTCAATCCCCTGAGATTCTGCTTCCTGGCAATTGTCGATAGTTTGGGCTTAAATAAACTCACAAAAAATTTTCACAGATTTAAGTGTTTCTCACATTAAATCAACTTTATTAACTAACTTTGAGATGAACAGTTTAGTAGATACAAAGGGTAATTATTTCAAATTTACATTTGGATGAATTTTGATAAATTTATACACTTATGTAACCACCACCACAATGAGGATATAAAATATTTTTATCATACCCTGGATGATACACTCAGTGGTTAGAGTATCAGCCCTTGGATCAAAAGGTCGTGGGTTCAATTCATGGTCAAGGGTACATAGCTGGATTGCAGGTTCGATCCCTAGTCTCTGGTCACTTTTACATCTCCTTCCCTCACTCCCTTCCATTCTCTAAAAATCAATGGAAAAAATATCTTTGAGTGAGGATTAACAACAACAACAAAAAGCATTTTTATCACTCCAGAATGGTCCAGATGCTCTATCCCATTCAGTCTCCCACTTTCCCCTTCCTCTCCCTTGCTTTCACCATCTCCTCCAGTCCCAGGGAACCACTGATCTACTTTGTCCTTTCAGGGTTTTAACTGAAATCATATACACTTTTGTATCATGACTCTTAATTCTTTATTCCTATTGTGTGCACTGCAGTCAGAAACAAGATAGCGTTTAAGGAGATTGTTTACTTTTCTTGCAGAGGCCCTTAGCCTGGTTGAAAACCTGATTTTTCTATCCTGTTCCAGTGTCCTTTGGACCTGACTCAGGCAATTCAGAAGAGACTGATGCAAAGATCAGAGTGCCATTTGTATCAGTGGGTAATGAGAAAATAGCTATCAAGTTTACTTTTTTTGCTGATTATATGTACCCCTATTGGCTAATCTATATATACGTAAATCCAAATTAAAACTACACTTTTGCTTGGGAGTATTTCATTAGAGCAATGGTAGTGAGTTGGAGAACTGTATGACCTGGTGCATGATGCTGTGATGACAGTCATTTATGACTCATATACTATATACCATTTTGGTGTTATGAGTAATAAGCTTAATTAATTTTTGTTAGATTTTTTCTTTCAACATTTTAGTATAAAAATGTTCAAACTCACAGTAAAGTTAAAAACTTTACAATAAACACCTGTGTACCCATCACCTAGAGTATACCATCAACATTGTACCATACTTGTCTTATTAGATATCTATTCATCTTTACACCCATTCAGTCTTATTTTTTAATGCATTTCAAAGTAAATTTTTGCCATCAATATACTTCTTTCTAAATACTTAGATATGCACTTGAATTTTTTATTTTTATTTCACACAATATAGAGAGCTTGCAAGTGACTAATTTCATCCATTATGTGTGGATTAATAGAGAGTGGTGCCTTGCTTTGCTGCTATAATGGGCAGTTTAGTTCTCTAATATGATCTTACTCACTTTTTAGGCTTTATGAAGACCTAGAGAAAAGTTGAGGAAAAAGATTAATCTGCATTTTTTATATACCTGTACCTTCCCCCATATTCCCAAGAATTACCCTTAAATTTTTGAATCAAGTCTTTATTCACTGTTCTCAAATATCACTTCAATTTACCTAATTGTATCCTTATTTCAACTGTTAAAAGTGTATGAGAATGGTAAATTTGGACATGGACTAGCTATTTGATATTACAGACTTATTTATTTTTTAATATTTGAATAATATAGTAGAGACAATATCATTGTTATAAATTGATAAACAGAAAAGAATGTTTCTCTTTAGAGATATATGCCAAAGTATTCATGGATTTGGGGAATAATATGGTGTCTGGGATTTGCTTCAAAATAATCCAGGGGATGGCGAAAAATGGTTGAGTTATATGTGAAACAAGATTGACTGAGTTGAAAATTATTGAAGTTAGATTATGGCTATGGGGGTTCATTATAATGTTCTCACTATTTTTGTATATATTTAAAAATTACCATAATAAGTTAAAATGATACAATAAAGGGTGGCATGCTATTAGGCATTCAAATTCAAAACTAGAAAAATTTAAGGTCTTTTTCAGAGAAAATCAGCCATTTAAAATTTTTCTTTATATTTAATCTGTAAAGAATTATTTTTGCCATTAGTATAATTACTTTTTATTTCTTGCTCTGGATTAAAATGCAAACTCCTAAGTCTTTGCTAGGGTTTTCTTACTTGGTGCCACTTAATGGAGATTTTGATAAGCACAATAAATGTTTGACTTCAGGTCTGGGTCATTTACTTACTAAATAATAAACCCTGAAGTTTTAAATATCTAAGGAACTAGAGTTACATGTTTGGCTTGCAATACCTGTTATAAATTAAAGAAACTGTTTCTTCTCTAAAGTACATGTGCAGACTTAAAAATCAGTGTAAAATAAGCCTGTAACAAAGTGATATTATAACTCATGAGTATTTCTAAGATACAGGTTTTGCTTTTTTATTATTGAAAGGTAAGATTGCCAGTAAAATGACTAAAAGCATTTTTAAAACGTGAAATAGAATTATGATATTGTTGTCATGATTGTATGTACCATGTAATTCTAGTTAAAAATGACACTATATAAACATTTGCTATTTTCTTATGCTGATTTCTTACAAATTAAGTCTCAAAATTAATCACCTGACATATCCTTATTGACAATCTCTACTCTTGTTTCTTTCCCAAATTTCTAATAGGAGTGCACCTCACAGTATTTTATAATCTCCGGAGTGAAATTCCCTGTGTACAGGATTTTAACTTGGAGGGACCATGGAGCAGTATACAGCGAACAGCAATAGTTCAACGGAGCAGATTGTTGTACAGGCTGGTCCGATTCAACAGCAGGTATGGAAGTAAAACTGCTTTAAATGTCACAGCAATGGAGCTGATAACAGCACTATTCAATTGGGGAATTATTTCAGAGATACTAGATCTATAAAGAATGGGTTTAATGATTTGTACTAACAACGAAGTGCTTTTTGAAGATTAAATTGTGATTTCTCTGCTGTTTTCCGTGTTCAGAACTCTATATCTAGCCCATGACCACTGAAAATTTGCTCTTCATGGTTTAATGTTTTTATTGTTTTTAGAGCGAAAAATGGAGAGGGTTAGAGAGATAGACACATTACTTGGTTGCCTCCCACAGGTCCCCACCGCCCAGGAATCGAACTGGTTACGTCCTGGTTCATGGATTGAAGCTCAAACACTGAGTCACACTGACTGGGCTAAATTGTCCCTTTTTATCTTATTAAGTCAAAACACCTAAGTCTGTTTTCAGATGGAAATTTGGAGTTTTTATTTTCTCTGGATTCAATTTGTTTTGTGTTTTTTTTCTACTTGATTAAGCTAGTGTGTAATCTACTAAGGTATTAGTCACAATACACAAACCAAGACAGTCAGTGTCTAAGAAGTCTACTCTTCTTTAACTTGATCCACTACAGTGCTTACTGTGAAAAGTTCTAGTTTACCATGAGGATAATAGATAGCCATTCTTCTGGATAAACACATATTAGAAAGCAATTCCTTAATTAAATGAGTTACTTTCTTGAATTTATACACAGCTTACATTTTCTGATGCTTTATATGTGGCTTTATTTTAGTGAAACTTCTCTTGTTTTTCTCCATAGGAGAAATTATCATGTATGAATTTAACTTTAGGCCCAGATTAGGAATATTTTGTTTCTAAAATGGGTCTTAGATAATAGAGAAAAGTAGTTTGTAGGGAGGGCAAAGGAAAATTTGATGGTGAGTTCTATCTAATGATCAAGGGAAAGAGCTACTTTTTGTTAATAGAGTAATTATTTAAACTTCTTTACTCATCTTTTCTTCCATATAGCTGCTGTGGCTCTGGCAGCTTCCTTCACCTGCCTTCTTTGTAAAAAGGATTTCACAAAGGGCTCTCCATTCACACCCATGCCCTGGTGGGTGAATTTTTGTTTTGTCAGAACTTGCCATCACAGAACATAAAAAATTGGATTGAAATTGCTTCTAAGGTAGTCTAATTGAGTAGAAGTAATCCTAGTGTAGAAACATGGGAACAGTAATCTCATGAAAAAGATTTTGGTTCACAGTGATTGCATTTAAGCCCCAGAAATTTTTCATTGTAGCTTCAAGGTTGTTAAAACCTTGGTTCTTGTGAACTGGTTTGAGGAAGTTTAAAAAAAGGCATTAAAATAACATTGTAGGCAAAAGGATCAAATACCTATTTCTGGAGGAAAGGACTGCGTTAACAATTTTTGTTTTAACAACAACTGTTTTGACATTTTTGAGTCATAGAAGTATGTTTTGAGTTCCACTCTGGAGACAAAGGGCTAATATCTTCAGTCCTGCTACCTTCAACCAAACAGCTTCAGGATACGGAATCTGTACAGTTAGAAAGTCCTGTGTAGGGTTGGGTTGTTAAGACATCTCTCCCTCCCCTATAAGAGGTAAGGTAATCTCATGCCTTGAACCATACATTTTCTTCCTGACACATTTCAAGCTCTTCCTGTTCCTGTTCTCAGCAGCAGGGTGGTGTCACTGCTGTCCAGTTGCAGACTGAGGCCCAGGTGGCATCCGCCTCAGGCCAGCAAGTCCAGACCCTCCAGGTAGTGGTGCCCTCTCTGATTCTCTGTAAGCACTGCATGACCTTCTCCTTTCCTCATGTCTGGTGCTGTTTGTGGTAGGATCTCAAGGAGGAATGACAAAGTCAGTTGCATGTTTTTTATGCTAACTTGTCTTTGAGACTTACACCATGCCGGTTTCCTAATGTTTCATGCTAAGTCATGTAGTGACTCTAGTGTGAATTTTCTGAAAACAGCATTTGGCTAATAACATTTCTTTGGGAATGCCTTGGAAAGAATTGTCATAAAGGATAGGAAGAAATTCTTACAGTGACATCAAAACCTATTTAGAGTTCAAACTCTGTCAGATTGCAAGATAAAATTTCATGAACTTTACTATATAATAGTAGAGGAGAAAATACATGCGCATTAGCTAGGCTAGATTGTTTTTATTAAAAGGGTAAATTAGGTGCAAAATAATCACTGTACTTGGCAAGTTTTATCTAATCACTAAGTAAGTCTCTTGTTAATTTCTTTACTATTTTCTAGGAAAATAGTGACCTGTTTTTCTATCAGATCTGTAAAGATTATCCCATACCTCTAGATTGGACATAAGTGGGATAGATATACTTTCTATAGGTCTTAGGTGTTATAGCCACTATAAGAATTCTTACTTAACCAATTCAGTTCTCTAACATTTTGGCTAAGTTAAATATCCAAATCTGGCATGATATTTTGGCCAGCACCAATATAAAATCAGGAGCAGGAGCATTAATTAGTCTTTTCTGTGTCTGTAAGTTACTTTGACTAAAATGACTGTATTTTTGAGAAACTGGTAAGACTTCGGTGCCCTATCTTTTTTCATCTACTAATTGGAAGTAGTTCAAAGTAGGGCCTAGAATGTAGAACCGCTAAACATCCTACTTTACTGTTTCAGCCCACCTCCACATCTGCCACCCACAGTGTTTGATGATGCCAGTTCTGAACATAAATTAGCCTGAAAGAACCTAAACTTGTAGATTCTCCCAAAATATAAACCTCAGAGTTCAGCAGCTTGTAATTTATGTTTTCATGCTTATTGATGTGTAAAATAATATTGTCATTAACCACTTTGGAATGGGAATGTAACATGCTCTTAACTGTATGGCTTTTTTTCTGATGCATGTATCCTTGCAATTATTCATATGTTGTAAGTACAGGTGGGCTTCTTGGAGTCTCAAATGCTTTATTATGTGCACTCACAGTATGTCAACAAGGGAAAAAATTAAGATGACAGATATTTAGAAAATTATTATAGTTGTGCCTTAAAACTTATATTTCCTACATATGTAGTTTTATTTAAAAGAAGTGGAAACAGTTTATAGAAATAATAGAAACTATTCCTTAAAGGTCTCATTATTTTGGAAAACTTTAAATAGTTCTTTCTGTTATCCATGCAATAAATATTCTGAAAAAAATCTTTCCTGGTAGACCATATGCAGACATTGGTGTAACGGGGGATTTGATTTGGGGTGGGGAAGTAAAGGGAGGACAAAGTAGTGGAATCAGATTATAAGGTTTTTAATATTAAACGAATTTCTAAATGAGCAGTTCCACAAAAGCTAGGATTTCAAATATTTTTAAAAGTTCTGGAACACTTGGGAGGGGGTGCTTAATACCTAATTTACTCCTATAGGTCTGATTGATAATTTTATTTGAACATTTTTTCCACTGGCATTAAGAATGACTGTTTTAGTCATGTAAATATTCTTTTGTAACATTATAAATAATTCCTCAAAGATAGAATCTGAAAATGAGTTTTTGACTTTTAGCTATTCTGTTGAACATTCACTCCATTTCACTTTTTAAATGGCTTATTTTTTGGCTTCTAGAAAGCATTCTATTAGCTAGGTATTTTTTATTGGGACTCAAAATGTTACAGCAGAGCATTTACAATGGCCTGGCTTTTAGAATTTTCTGTTTATTCATGGGAGCTTCAAAGTTGGAAATTTTTTGATATGTTTGAGTGCTTTGTATAATTTCCATATTTGTCATTGCTTCTGTTAAAATTAAAATAACTGCAGGTATTACAGGGCCCAGTGCAAGGAATTCCATTACAGATACTGTAAACTGATCAGAAATTATTTCTAGGCAGTTTTTACTAGTAGGCTCTTTTCAACAACAACCAGACTAGAATTCCCATAATATGAGGTGAAGAGAGTAAAATATGTATATTTCGTATATGCTTGAGAAAGGGTGTTCTGCATAAGATTCCAGAGTGGCTTGCTACCCAGCTTCCTGTATTGCTTTTTAGTTTGATTTACTCTCTCCAGGTTATTTAGAATTTGTATTTAACCATGATCACTACCATTAGCTACCCTTTTCATTGCCTCCTCTTCAGCCCTCACTTGAGATTATTCCTGGATATTAGTCTAAAAAGGCAAATAGTCTTGACATTTTGTTTAAATGCTTCTTATGCTGTTAGCCTATTTGGTAATAAATGCCTTATATCTATTGAGATTTCCCAAAGACTGGATATACTTCATTATTTCTGACTTTAAAGTATTCAACTTGGCCTTTAGTCAAAAATACCATAGGTGCTTGAAGAAGATAGGACTTTAGATTTATTATTGTGGGGAGTTCTCCTGCCTTTTCTCTCTCTAGCAAGGCAGCAAAATAGTTGTGTCTTATGTTATTTCATTGTTCTTATTTTATTTCATTCTAGGTCCAGGGTCAGCCATTAATGGTGCAGGTCAGTGGAGGCCAGTTAATCACATCAACTGGCCAACCCATCATGGTCCAGGCTGTCCCTGGTGGACAAGGTCAAACCATCATGCAAGTACCTGTATCTGGGTCCCAGGGTTTGCAGCAGGTGAGTGGTATGAAGAAGTGTTTAGACAGAATATCAGAGTAGAGATTTTTAAAGAATAGTTATTAAAAGCTGTTTGACAATTGATATTGTTGCATTTAATTGCTTCCTACCCTCTCTTTGCATTTATAGTCTATCTTTGTAGTACCAGTGATAAAGCAGAACTAGAAAGAAATTGTACATCTCTGGTAAGGACTAGTTAGACATGATTTTTAAATCAATGTAAAGAACATGAAGAGATGGAAATATAGTTTTATAAAAGTAATTATTGGGTGAGCTTTGTTAGCATTTTATGTCATTAAGGGAGGAAATTTATAATCTGCTTTGGGGATTCTTGTTTTTGCTCATAAATGCTATCCTTTTCATTTGTTTCCATGTAATTAATAATTTGAGTCATCTAGCAAGTAATGAAAAAAAGATATTTCAGTCCATACCCATCACACACACCTTTCACTGTATTTGGAGCAAAACTTAATATCCTTTTTTTTTTTAATTAAAAATAAATAAATAATATTTCTCATAGAAAGTTAGGGAAAGAACAAAATGAGCAAAAAGTAGGTTAAAATTACTAAAGAAGAAAACAAACAAAAATGTAGAAAAGGTAAATAAAAGCTGATTTTTTTAAAAATATATTTTATTGATTTTTTACAGAGAGGAAGGGAGAGGGATAGAGAGTTAGAAATATCGATGAGAAGGATACATTGATCAGCTGCCTCTTGCATGCCCCCTACTGGGGATGTGCCCGCAACCAAGGTACATGCCCTTGACCAGAATCGAACCTGGGACCTTTCAGTCCAGTCCGCAGTCCAACGCTCTATCCACTAAGCCAAACCGGTTTTGGCAAAAGCTGATTCTTTAAAGAGATCGATAAAATAGATAAATCCACGGGAAAGACTGATTCCAAAACAGAAAACAAAGGTAAAAAAGACAAAAAATGTAGAAGAGATTAACAGAAGTAGGTAGGTTGTTACATCAAATCTGGATGTTACATGCAAATATTAAAAGTAGAGAGATTTTTGTCAAATTTGGCAAAAATTTAAAAAAAATTATTCTATTCCATTCTACAATGGGTGTGAAGGAAAGGAAACACTCATTGCGTCGGTAATTTCAAATTTTGAAGTCATTTTAGAAGACATCTTACTATTAAATACATAAACCTATCCCACTTCTGAGAATTCTATAGGATGAAAAGCATTGATATATAGGGAGAAATGTGCAAATACATTTATTGCAACATTGTGCTACCAAAAAAAGCGGTATTGTAATCTTAATGCCTATTAAAAAGAATAAGGAAGTGGTTGAATAACTCATACAATATTCATATATGGAATAATATGTTGTTAAAAAGAATGAACTATTGACATAGAATGGTGGTTAATACTTTTTTTTTTAATATATTTTATTGATTTTTCACAGACAGGAAGAGAGAGGGATAGAGAGTTAGAAACATCTATCAGCCGCCTCCTGCACGCTCCCTACTGGGGATGTGCCCGCAACCAAGGTACATGCCCTTGACCAGAATCGAACCCGGGACCTCTCAGTCCGCAGGCCGACGCTCTATCCACTGAGCCAAACCGGTTTGGGCAACTTTTGGTGAAAAATAACTTGCACGGAAACATATACTATGTGATAATTATCTTTTTAATTAATAGCCAAATCCCTATGTGATATATGTGTTTGTTAGCATGGAAATGGAAATGAGAAAGAACAATTAATTTTTTACTATATAGATTTTGTTTTAATAAAGTTATCACATTGGTGTCTTAATTTTTCTGGAGGAATTTAATACAAGTTAGAAAAAAAAAAAAGCCTTGATCACACTACTTAATAAATCAGACTTCTAATTTTTCTACATTCCTTTGTTTTGTTTTATTTTATTTTGTTTCCAAATCTTCACCTGAGGTTATTTTTGCCATTGATTTTTTTTTAGAGAGAGTGGAAGAGGGGGAGGAAGGGAATATGAGAGAGAGACAGACAGACATTGATGTGTGAGAGAGACATCAATAAACCCACCACTGCTCTGCCTACTTTATTTTATTTTTGCTTTTATAGGTAAGGTTACTATAAATTTATTTGAGCATGATAGTTTTATTTTCAGTTGAATTCTTAGGGTAGTTTCTTTGGAGTGAGGAAATTGCTTGGCTAAGGAGTAGAAACATTTTTAAAGCTGTTGGTGCTCTATCTGGTTTGGCTTAATGGATGGAGTGTCAGCCTGCAGACTGAGGCATCCTGGGTTCGATTCTGGCCAAGTGCACATGCCTGGGTTGCAGGCTCGATATCCAGTGGGGGGCATGCAGGAGGCAGCCAATCAATAAATCTCTCTCATCATTGATGTTTCTATTTCTCTCCCTCTCCCTTCCTCTCTCAAAATCAATAAAATATATATATTTTTAAATAAAGCTATTAGCCGAGACCAGTTTGGCTCAGTGGATAGAGCGTCGGCCTGTGGACTGAAAGGTCCCGGATTCGATTCCGGTCGGGGGCATGTACCTTGCTTGCGGGCACATCTCCAGTGTGGGGTGTGCAGGAGGCGGCTGATTGATGTCTCTCTCTCTCATCGATGTTTCTGACTTTCTATCCCTCTCCCTTCCTCTCTGTGAAAAATTAATAAAATATATTTTTTAAAAAAATAAAAACAAAATAAAGCTATTAGCATATTTTTGCCACAATAGAGTTGTAGTTAGGATTAAAAATAGTTTTCACATTTCCCCATGAATAAATGTACGGGGCTTTAAGTATATTTCCAGTATGTGTACTTTAACTCTATTTCACACTATTTTATTTCTGTCCTTCTATTGCCTCCTTTTCATCTCCTTGCCACACCTTCTTTTCTGAATGGAGCCATGTGATGTAGTGTTAGGAACAGTATGCTGGGGATGCATATTGACTTTTCATTCCCAGATCTACCATTAAGCAAGCTTTCATATGTCAAGTTTTCTCATCTGAAAATGCAGTTTATATCAGGTGATTTCTAGGGTTCATTCCAGTTCTAAATTCTATGATTCTATGGTATGTATGTATGTATTTGCCTTTAAGAGTCTCTGACAGGGTTATTTTATTCTCCTCCCTCCAAGCAGGATTGTACATGTAACTAATCAAACCATCCTTAAAAAATTCTTTTCTGTTAACATATATAAGGCTCAAAGTAAGATCCCATAGCCTTTCTTAGAATGCATAAGATTTCAGTTCTATTTTAGAAGAGTACTTATTACTCTTTATTATATTGGATTCTCTATTTTAGAATTCCAGTGAGATCCTATGCCCTCTTCTTAGAAAAGGTGTAGATGTCCAGGTAAATGGAACATGTTGCATACAATTTTGGGTTAGGATCCCTGGCTTGATATAAGCCGTGGAACTGGAATAGAGAGCCAAGAAACAGAGTCCAGAATAGTGGAAGTTGGTATATGTATAACAAAAATAGTATAAAATATTAGTGAATAAATTGTGTAAGAATGAAATCTATATATATAAAATCCAGGCGACTGGAACAATGGAATGACCGGTTGCTATGATGTGTACTGCGGTGGCCAACTGACTTGATCAAGGCCCTCATTGCCCCCCACCCAACTTTCTGCAGCCCCTCACCCTGGCCAGCCCAACCCTAATCAGTCCCCCATCCTGATAGGGGGAGGGGATGGCCAGCCAATCACCTGCAGCCCCTCCCCTGGGCGGCCCAACTCCCAATCTCCCTGCACCATGATTGCTCCCTCCCCCTAGCTGGGTAGCCCCCCAATAGGCCTTGATCACCAGCCAGGCCAAGGAACCCTACCCATGCACAAATTTGTGCCCCAGGCCTCTAGTAGATATATATGTATATATAACATCGATGGACCTAGATGGTATTATGTTAAGTAAGTCAGACAGAGAAGGACAAATATATAATTTCAATTATATGTGGAATCTTAACAAACAGAAACAGACTCATAGATACAGAGAACAAGAGATGATTGTTAGAGGTGAGCGTTGCAGGGGAAGGATGAAAAAACTGAAGGGGATTGAGAGGTACAAACTTCTAGTTATAAAATAAGTCTTGGGGACATGATGTATGACAGGAAAAAAAATACACACACACATATACATGTGTGTGTGTGTGTGTGTGTGTATAGAGAGAGAGGGGGAGAGGTAATATGCAAAATGTCTGGAATGCCGTAATGTCACAACTGCTCAGGAGGAAGCTGCATGCGCAGGTGGGTTGGAAGGAACTGCGTGCGCGGTGAGGCAAGCCACAGATGGCGTAGACCCAGAGAGAAGAGGGCCTGTCAGGTGTGGTGCACTGGCAGTCCTGCCTCTGCATATGAGCTGCAGAGGAAACACCTTTTCTGACAGCTTATTGGTTAAGCTCTCGTATGCCACTCATAGTGTTTTTGGTCACTTGGGTAATAAGAATCCAAGAAAGAGATCTAGCGTTTTTCACCTCACTCCTGGAGGGGAAAACGAAGGTCTGCTGCTGGAGGGGCTAAGAAATGTCATATCCTGCCCTAGCCAGTTTGTCTCAGTGGATAGAGCTTCAACCTATAGACCACAAGGTCTGGGTTTGATTCTGGTCAAGGGCATGTATCTAGGTTGCAGGCTTCTCCCTGGCCGGGGCCCAGGTCAGGGCTCATGCAGGAGGCAACCAGTCAAAGTGCCCCTCTCACATTGATGTTTCTCTCTGTCCCTCTCTCACTTCCACACTCTCTAAAAATCAATGGAAAAATATCCTCAGGTGAGGATAAAAAAAGGAAAGAAAGAAATGTCATAGCCTATGAAAGACATTTTTAAAATGCCTAAAGAAAATTTGTCATGTTTTTGTGATGAAGGGTCTGGAGTCAGTGTTGATATAAATACCTTGATGGCTGCGGTGGCCAGCAGAGGCAGCAACAGCGGGGTGAGGGGGGTGGCACCTTCCCCTGATCAGCCTGGTCACCTCCCGCAGAGGTCAGTAGTACATCCCCTGAGGGCTTCCATACTGTGACAGGCAGCAGGCTGGGCTGAGGGACCCCCCATCCCTCATGCACAAATTTTTGTGCACTGGGCCTCTCTGGTCAATAATATTGTGATAACTTATGGAGACAAATGGTTATTAGACTGACTTATAGTGACAATTCATGTGTACTATGTTGTACACATGAAGCTAATATAATGTATATCAACTAAACTTTAATTGAAAAATGATACAGAAAATCTCTATCTCATACTATATGTAAAAATACTTGGTAGATTAAAGATTTAAATATAAGAAACTATACTTGGAAACCTTAGATTCTTTTTATAGGAGGGTTTTCTTTGCACTGGGGTGGAGAAGGATTTCTTAAAGGCATTTTTAAAAATTTGATTTGACTAGAGTAGCCCCTTCTTATTCATGGGGAATATGTTCCAAGACCCCTACTAGATACCAAAAACTATGGATAGTACCAAACTCAAATGTTAAAAATGGATGAATAAATTGTATAATTATGTAGTGTGATACTTCATGCCAAATAAAACGAGTGAACTAGCTCTATTTTAATTGGCTATATCTTGAAAACAATAGTGAGTGAAAAAGCAAATTGTAAAAGGATACACTGAAATTTATAAACTTATAAGCAGCACCATATATTTTTATGAATATCCATGTATAAAATATGTTCTGTAAGGAGTATCAACCAGTTTTAATATAGTATAGTGATTACTTTTTAGTTGGGAAGGGAAGGTTAAATGAAGGAAATATGGCAGAATATTAACTTGTTAAATCTAAGTGGTAACTGCAGGTGTGTCTGATATGATAGTCTCAATTTTTCTGATTGTTTAAGGACTTTTTATACATTTTTATACAATCCCAGTTTAGAGTTGGAAAAATTCAAAATAACTTTTATCCCTCCAACATTTTATTATAGAAAACTTCAAACAGACAAAAAAAAAAAAAGAAAACTGATAAATCACCACACCCATCTTCAACATTTATCAGCATATCATCAGTCTTCCTAGTTTCATCTGTATTTACCTATTCTCTCAAGAATTATTTTGAATATATAAAATGTCATTTAATCTATAAAAAATACTTCAGGATATATTTTTAAATAAAAGTGCTTTAAAAATAATGTGACTGGTCCAGCACTATCATCTTTAAAAAACAAACAAACTGAAATTGTTACTGTACTATCCAGTATCCAAGCAGAAGTCAGAATTCCCCATTGTTTCATAAGTGGAAAACAAATTAGCTCTCAAAATAATAACCAAACAGTCACTAATTGGTTTGACTCAGTGGATAAAAGTGTTGGCCCAAAGACTGAAGGGTCCCAGTTTTTATTCTGGTCAAGGGCATATACCTCGGTTGCAGATTTGATCTCTTGGCCTTGGTTGGGGTGTGTGTGGGAGGCAACCAATTGATGTTTCTATCTCTCCCCCTTCCTTCCACTCTCTAAAAGTCAGTGGAAAAATATCCTTCAGATGACAATTAACAAACAAAAAAAGCAGAACAGAATTTCTGTTTTGTTGTTTTTTTCCTCTTCACCATATTTTCTGCTTTGCAGAGGAATGTGGATAATTAATACTCCAGGACCAAATGATACCTGTGTCAACAGGGTACTAACCTTTTTTTTGTATTGTCTTCCACAGATCCAGTTGGTCCCACCTGGACAGATCCAGATCCAGGGTGGGCAGGCTGTGCAGGTGCAGGGCCAACAGGGCCAAACCCAGCAGATCATCATCCAGCAGCCCCAGACAGCCGTTACTGCTGGCCAGACCCAGGTAATAACACTAGCTCTGAACACAGCACAGCTGATTTAGAAGGGTTAAACAGCTGAGCCATATATTTTACATGTAGTAGAAATTAGGGAGAAAACCATCAAAATATATATATAGAGAGAGAACCAAGATAGCGACATAGATAAACACCTGAACTTGCTGCCGTGCACAACCATATCAAAACTATAACTAAAAGACAAAACGAATATTATATAGTACCATGAGAAGGCTGGCTGAGTGGAAATTCTACAACTGGAAGGAAAGAGAAAAGCACATGAGTCCTCTAAGAGGTCCAGAGGCACGTGTGAAAGGACCTGGCAACTGGTTTCGCTGTTGTCTTTTTCTATCAGGAGGGAGATCCCGACTGTTCTGAACTCCAGTTCTGGGTGAGACTCTGGGGACCCAGACTCATACGGAAAGAAACTGGACTGTCTGGCATGGGGCCAGAATGAGAGGGCAGCTTTCTCTCAAAGGTACTTGTAGCAATCATTGTTCCTGCACAGTGCCGCGAGGGGTCCTCTTCGGGCAAGGCTGACAGGCAGCCATTGCTGTTTGCTCCACCCTGGTGATTCCCTGATACCCCACCCCTCCCAATTTACAATCCCATCCAAGCTGTACGCAGAGGCTTTTGCACATGAATGGTCTGGCCTTTTACAATCTAAAACCTAACAAACTGCAGCTGTGTCAGAGAGTCCCAGAGCTTCCAAAAGAAGGCTCAAGACTCCACAACAGCTTGCATTGACCTCATCTGGGCACCTCCAAACCCTAAACAAAGAGGAGGAATCTGCAGATCTTTCTGTAGCTTCTGCTGGGTGGCCTCAGGCAGTGGCTGACCTTGCATCTCCTTGGAGATCCAAGAGGCAGTGTACTCAGTGGGCATAGTGAGACTATCCAGATTACAATTCTTCATATCCATAAGAGAGACACTCAGGAGCAGAATCAGTGAGTACCAAAGTCCCACTAAAGCAACTCCTGCCCCATAAAGGTGTCTCCAGCACAGAAGTTATCCCATTGTAGACACAACTGCTCCTCACAGTCACTTGGCCTGGAGGTCAATTCCTCCCACTGATACCAACAGCAATCAAGGCTTAACTACAGCAAGACTATGCACACAGCCCACAAAGCGGTGCACCAAGAGTGTCCACCTCAGGTAATTAAGGATTCTGAGCCACTGGGCCCTATAGGACTCCTAGCACACAAAGCCACTCCATCAACAGAGAAGCAGCCAAAATGCAAAGACAAACAGGTCACAAATGAAAGAAATGGAGAAAAGCAAACTACTGGGTATAGAGTTCAAAACCACAGTTATAAGGTTACTCAAAAATCTAGAAACCTTTGAGAAATATAGTGATACCCAGGATATAAAAAAGGACCTATCAGATATAAAGCATACACTGACTGAAATAAAGAATAATATTCAGCCCTGACCAGTTTAGCTTAGTGGATAGAGCATCAGCCTGCGGACTGAAGGGTCCCAGGTTCGATTCCAGTCAAGGGCATGTACCTTGGTTTCAGACACATCCCCAGTAGGAGGCGTGCAGGAGGCAGCTGATCGATGTTTCTCTCTCATCAATGTTTCTAACTATCCCTCTCCCTTCCTCTCTGTAAAACATCAATAAGAAATATTAAAAAAAAGAAGAAGAAGAAGAATATTCAGGGACCCAACAGCAGACTAGAGGATCCCAAGAATCAAGTCAAAGATTCAAACTACGAAGAAGCAAAAAACACCCAACTGAAAAAGAAAAAAGAATACAAAAATATAAAGATAGTGCGAGGAGCCCGTGGAACAACTGCAAGTGTACCAATATCTGAATAATAGGGGTTTCATAAGAAGAGAGAAAGATATTGAAAACCTATTTGAAGAAATAATGACAGAAAACTTCCCCTACCTGGTGAAAGAAATGTACCTACATGTCCAGGAAGCTCAGAGAACTCCAAACAAAGGAACCCAAAGAGGACCACACTAAGACACATTATAATTAAAATGTCAAGGGCAAGAGATAGAGAATATTAAAAGCGGGAGTACTCATACATTATCATCAGATTTCTCAATAGAAACTATGCAGGCCAGAAGGGAGTGGCAACAAATACTCCAAGTGATGAATATCAAGAACCTACAACCAAGATTAACCAGCAAAGCTATCATTTAGAATTGAAAGTCAGATAAAGAGCTTCACAGATAAGAAAAAGCTAAAGGAGTTCATCACTACCAAACCAGTATTATATGAAATGCTGAAGGGCATTCTTTAAGAAGAGGAAGAAGAAGGTAAAGATAAAAATTATGAACAACCAAGTGGCAAGAAATACATATCTATCAACAAGTGAATCTAAAAAGCAAGTGAATAAAAATTCTGATGAACAGAATAAACGTGAATATAATAGAATCAGGGGCATAGAGGGAGTGGACTGACAATTCTCAGGGGGAAGGGAGTGCGGGGTGGGGGTGGGGGGGAAAGAGACTGGACAAAAATCATACACCTGTGGACGAGGACAGTGTGGGTGGGTAAGGAACGGGGAGGTGGGATCCATGTGGAGGGGAGCTATGGGGGGCGAGAGGAACAACTAATCTGAACAATAAGGATTTATTTTTAAAAGTAATAAAATTTAAAAAATAAAAGGGCACAAAGGGTTTAAATCACTGTTCTTTGTAGTTGGAGGCAATAGAGAGCAGGAGGAATAAAATTTAAAAATCTACACACAAAAAAAATACATATATGTGTGTGTGTATATATTTTCTTTCTTTCTTTTTTTTTTTTTTTAAGAAAAAAACTAGCCCTGACCAGGAAGCTCCAATAGTTGAGTGCCATCCTGTACTGCAAAAGGTTGCAGGTTTGATTTCTGATCAGAGCACATGCCTGCATTTCGGGTTCGATCCCCAGCCAGGATGCATACAGGAGGCAACCAACCCATTGATGTTTCTCTCCCATCAGGGTGTTTCTCTCCTTTCCTCTCTAAAATCAATTAAGACACATCCTGGGATGAGAATTTTTAAAAAGAGAAAAAGACTACATGGTCTTTTGTGATATTTTAGTATCTCTTAAATTGTGTTACAATTTCTTTCCTACAGACACAGCAGCAAATTGCTGTCCAGGGGCAGCAAGTGGCACAGACTGCTGAAGGGCAAACCATCGTTTATCAGCCAGTTAATGCAGATGGTACCATTCTCCAGCAAGGTAAGTATGCCCATTTATTTCTGTCTACTTTGGGGGGATTCATCTTCATCCCTTGAGCAAATGATGCTTCAAGAATTTTGTGGTAATCTCTACATGACATATTTTTAAACAAAAAATAAGATTTTCTCTAAGTCTTCATTGATTGTTATTAGGTCCTTATCATTACATGACCATTGTCAATTCCATTTGTAGGAATCCCTAAGTAATGGTTAAAAGATTGAACCTAGTAAAGATGTAAAGTACAGCATAGGGAATATAGTCAGTGATATCCTAATAACTGTGTATGGTGTCAGATGGGAAAGTTATATAATGTCTAATTACTTGGGTTTACATCTAAAACTGTAGTTGAAAAATAATTTTTGAACAAGGACTGCTCAAAGATAATACTTTTCTATTTAACAATTTCTAAATAGAAGATTGGAAATAGAAATTGTTGCTTAGGTGTATTTTTATCAGGACCACTTTTTTTTAATTTATTCCAAAAATACTTACTATGTGCCTATTATGTATGTAGAACTTTGATAAGAAGAGCTTCTTAATCTAATAAGGGAGACATACATGTGAACAAATAAATGTAGTGCAGAAAACTTACAGAGGTATGTTCTAGGAATAAATCATGCTTACAGAAGGGAGAGATGAAATATGGCTTGAGAGGAGAATGTATTTCAGAGAGGAGGAGATGGCTCAAACTGAACTGAAGAGCTTTTGATAGCATTTGTCAGATAGTTAAATCTAAAAAGGATATCTCAGTTAGATTCCATGAGTAAAAGTTTGACTTATGATTAAGACTTAGCAGTTTATAAGATCCAGTGGATGCAGTAACTGTGCTTTTGTTATGACTCAGGAGAGGGCCTGAATTAGATTGAGCCTGGCAGGAACTCAGAAAATGGTACACACATTCTCCTTGGTGCTGCTATTGATAGTTTGGGGACTTGGAATGCGTGGTTTAAGCTTTAGGCCTGCAACTGACTGATTCCTTGTCAGTTTAGGAAGGACAATTTATAAGTTTATAAAATTTCCATCCTGAAGCAGATTGTCCATAAGTACAAAAACTGGGAATAGCTATAGTCAGACTGACCCACAGAAGTGGAAGACTCCAAACTATCTTGCCACCAATTGAAAACTATTATTGTAATGCCCAGGAAAGTATCCATTTCAAGGATAGATTTATTCAGAGCTAGAACCAAGAAAGTTAGAGTATCAAAGATTGTGATTACGTGGATTTTATATAGTAAACCAGGCAGAGAGAGGGTGAGTGCCTCCCCACCCCCTTAGGCAGTTTAGTATGCTTTTCCAAGGTGATAGAGTGAGTGCCAGATAGAAGAGGAACTAACTGTGTTCCCTTCTTTCTGTGTACCTGTTTTTGTTTTATATTTTATTTTCTTAAAGTTACAGTCCCTGTTTCAGGCATGATCACCATCCCAGCGGCCAGTTTGGCAGGAGCACAGATTGTTCAGACAGGAGCCAACACCAATACAACCAGCAGTGGACAAGGGACTGTCACTGTGACACTACCAGTGGCAGGCAATGTGGTCAATTCAGGAGGGATGGTCATGGTAAGAATATTGATTCTTCGGCTCACTGTTCTCATCTGTAATTTCTTTTCCTACATATCTGTCTTTGCAAAATTCTTGAACTTGCAATTTGATGTCTCTCATAAAGTTTGCTAATAATGTTGACCTCTTGGCATTGAGATTGATCCTTAAAGCATTTACAAAGATCTTCTTTTATAATAAACACGAAATTTGTGCACAGGGGTGGGGGAGGTGGTCCCTCAGCCTGACCTGCACCCTCCAATCTGGGACCTCTTGGGGAATATTGACTGCCAGTTTAGACCTGATCCCATTGGACATTCCTCTTGCAATCTGGGATCACTGGCTCCTAACCACTCACCTGCCTGCCTGCCTGCCTGCCTGATCATCCCTAACCGCCTCTGCCTACCAGCCTGATCACCCCCAACTGCCTCTGCCTACTGGCCTGATCACCCCCTAACTGCTCCCCTGCCAGCCTGATTGCCCCTAACTGTCCTCCCCTGCTGGCCTGATCACCCCTAACTGCCTCTACCTCTGCTTTGGTCCCTCCCCTCCCCCCCCATGGCTTTGTCCGGAAGATGTCTGGTCTAATTAGCATTTTATTCTTTTATTAGTATAAATTACAGCGAACCATAATTCATTGTGAGGACCTATTAGTGCCAGGTACTATTCTTGGTACTGGAGATATGATAGTGATCAAACAGATTAAATGTCTGATTTTATGTCATCTTACTCAGAATTCAAATAATGAAGGGAGAGTTAGGCTATTGATCTTTGGCAATTGAAAAATACATTGTCCCTAGTGGATGAAATAAGAAATAAGCTAAAAAATTAGATTATAATCAGAGAAACCAAAAAAATGTGTGTTATAAATACAGTGAGAAGATAGGGAAGAAAAGTTGGATACTATGTAAAAGCTAAATCCTCATATGTCAAAATAGGATTTCAGTACATAGTATCTAAAATGGATAAATTAAGAATTGAGTAGCAGAAGCCTGCACAGAAAGGGAGGAAACTACCAGAAGAAACAATACAGACATTCAAAGTTGACGTTGGGAAGGGAGTGTGGCTAAGGAGACTTGTTTCATTATACATTTAGTATAGTGTTTTGTTTTTGTTTGTTTAGAAAAATTAGTCTTAAATTATATAGTAAGTTAACTAAAATTAGTTGTATAACTATAGGCATTAAGTAGCACTTGGTAAATTTATACCAATTTTCCATTGAACTGTTCTATCATATTTTCATGCTAGAGGCCCGGTGCATGTAATTAGTGGCTTTGTCTGGAAGATGTCCGGTCTAATTAGCATATCAGCCAGCAGGCCCCAATCGGCCCTGATCATTGGCCAGTGATCAGAGCTGATTGGAGCCTGCTGACTACCAGCCTCCCTTCCCCAGCTGCTGGCTGGGGCCTTCCTTCATTTCATACTGCTCCCCTGGTGGTCAGTATATGTCATAGCAAGAGATAGAACTCCGGGTTTCCTAGTCCAGTGGTTGGCAAACTGCGGCTCTGTTGACTAATGAATTTGCCAACCACTGTCCTAGTCAAACTCCTGTGGACGTACTTTGCATATTAGCCTGTTATATATTGATGATTACTGTCTTGATGAGTAGATGGCAGCAGACATTCCTAAAGAGTAGAGCCATGCATGGACAAGAATTTGGCCAAGGTTATGTTATTTCTAAGTGTGGCTCCTGGGCCCCCAATTGATAGTTATATGTTTGTTTAAAATGCATTTAGTATAAGTTTTCTCCTGGAAGCACATTTAACTGAATGCCCTATAAAAGCTACTCTTATGTAGCATTCAGAAGAAAATAGATTAACACAGATTAAGAAACTGTTTCCTATGTCTATTTATGTCACTATTTAATAAACTGGTTTTCTCTCAACATAGATGGTGCCTGGTGCTGGGTCTGTGCCTGCTATTCAAAGAATCCCTCTGCCTGGTGCAGAGATGCTTGAAGAAGAGCCTCTCTATGTGAACGCCAAACAGTATCACCGCATACTTAAGAGGAGGCAAGCCCGAGCCAAACTAGAAGCAGAAGGAAAAATTCCAAAGGAAAGAAGGGTATGTATAACCTAGGGAAGGATGTAGGAAGAGAATACCAGCGTTCTTCTTTTAGACTAAGTTAAACCTTTTATATGGTTTATTTCCTTGAGAACCGTGGGAACAACTGAAGGTAGATAGCTGGTTTGTTTGTTTTGTAACATATTTTTATTTATTTCAGAGAGGAAAGAAGAGGGAGGGGGAGAGAGAAACATCAATGGTGGGAAAGAATCATTGATCAGTTGGTTGCCTCCTGCACGCCCAGACTGGGAATCAAAACTACAACCCAGGCATGTGCCCTGACCAGGAATCAAACGATGACCTCCTGGTTCATAGGTCAATGCTCAACCACTGAGCCACACTGACCGGGCTGATAGCTGGTATTTTTTTTTTTTTTTGTATTTTATTTATTTATTTTGGTATTTTTTATAAAAGTTATTTGCTATATGTAGTTGCAACTGCAGAAACAAAAAAAAAATAACACTGGCTTAAATTTTTTTTAAATTTTCTTACATAAAAGAAGCCTAGAGATAAATTGTTTTGGGCTGGTAGCACATTTCCACAGTTCTCAAGATTCATTCTCCTTCTGTCTTATTCTGATTTCTTAGTTTGCTATTTGTAGTCTAAGATGGCTGCTTGGGCTCCAGCCTAAGGAGCAAATAGAACAAAAGAGGTAGCTCTCTTTTAAGGAAGCTTTTAGGAAGTTTTATATATTTGATTAGCCAAAATTTATTTATTTTTAAAAATATTTTTTATTGATTTCATAGAGGAAGGGAGAGGGAGAGAGAGAGAAACATCAATGATGAGAGAATCATTGATCAGCTGCCTCCTGCACATCTCACACTGGGGATTGAGCACACAGTGTGGGCATGTGCCTTGACCAGGAATCATACCATGACGTTCTGATTCATATAGGTTGACGCTCAACCACTGAGCCACACTGGCCAGGCTCATTAACCAAAACTTAATTACATGGCCAGTTACCTGAAAATAAGGCAAGGAAACGTAGTGTTTTTACTAAGCAGCCATTTGCCCAACAAAAATTTGGTCTGTTATTAAAGCAAAGGAGAGGATGTATATATTAAGAGATAGGTAGTTATGTATGAGATACCTTTGGGGAATCTTTTTAATTCATTTAGCATTTACTTCTTATGGTAGTTATATATGGTTAGCTATCTAGTGTTTTCTCCATAATTCAAAGTCATAAGTGCCTCTAATGGTTTTAATCACTGCTTTTTTAAACTATTGAAGATGGAATTTGTGCAGTAGATAACTATGCTGGTTCTAGCTAGTAGTTAAGTAGTTTTATTTCTCATTTTAGAAATATCTGCATGAGTCTCGGCACCGTCATGCCATGGCACGGAAACGTGGTGAAGGTGGGCGATTTTTCTCTCCGAAAGAAAAGGATAGTCCTCATATGCAGGTAAGAAGACTTGTTACTCTGTATTTTTTCTCAAGTGGAATCTTTTGCATTGTCTAAGCTTTTTTCCCCAACTGAATCTTTACAGCAACCTAAATCCCCAGGAGGTAAGAATTTTACAGTTGAATCAAAAGTTTAGACAAATTAAATAGTTTGCCTAAGGTAAAATCTATATATAAAAGCCTAAGTGTCTGTCCAACTGGTAGCTATGCTATGTCCTGACCACTAGGGGGCAGATGCCCAATGCAGGAGCTGCCATGACGTGCACTGGCCATTTAAAAATAAACAGCACCATGGACCCGGTGCTGACAAACCTGGCTTCCCCCAAGTGGGACACAGGCCTCGGCACCACCCTCGAGCGACACCCCACCAAATCGCAGCCTATGGCTACCAAGATCCTGTGGTGCAAAACTCGGCCCATGGCCCAGCCCAGAAACTGTTGCTGTGGACGCCTTGTAATAATGTCACGTAGCAACGCCTAGTTTCCTTTCCCTAGCAACTAGCCTCCTTGGAGTTTCTTCAGCCCAGGAACACAACTTGCTTTATAACTAGGTGCAAACATTTACAGTTCAACCAAATGTTTGTGAAGTATTTTCCCATGCTTCATCTCATTTTATCCTCAGAAGTCCTAGAATAGGCAGATAGGAGACTGGTAGAATCCTATTTTCTTTTCATTAATAATTATATTAAAATATTTCTTCTAATTAATTTTCTTTCAATGTCCACAAATCCATGTGCCAGGACACTAGTACTTAATAAAATGGAACAACTGAAATTCAAACCCAGGCAGTATAATTCCATAACTTACTCTGTTACTACTGTATTGTACTGGTTCTTACATCTAATTCTACTGATTTTATTGTATTGACATTTTGGAGTCAATATATCTAAAATAGAACTCTTGGTTTTTGTTTTTGTTTTTTTAATGCCTCAACCACTCATTTTAACATACCTATCCACCAGTTACTAGAATTATCTAACTCTTCATTTTATCTCTAAAATATAATCTGAATCAGTTTACTTTTTTCCATTCCAAATGTCAGCCTAGTTTGATGCTCTCTCTTTTAGTTCAGTTAATATAACAGCTGCCTACTGGTCTCCCTTCTTCCATTCTTGAGCTATTCTGATCCATTAGCCATATTTTAGTATGATCTTTTTAAATGCATATCACATCACCATCTTTCTTAAGTTTCTTCTACCCTTGCCCTTTCTCATTTGCACTTAAGACTAAAATCTAAAGTGCTTACCTTGGCCAACAAGGTCCTGAATGATCTAACTTCTGCCTACCTCTAGCTTCATTTCCTCCTACTCCTTGGTTTTTATGCTCTTGCTATAGTGTTCATTGTTTGGTCTTCTGCCATTAGGACCTATGTCTTCAATATAGCCAATTTGTAAAGCTTTTCACCCAAGGAACTCTCCTAATTCTGTGTTCTACCAATATGACTTCAGTCAAATTACTTAGCCTCTTTTAGTTTCAGTTTTCTTTACCTGTAAAATGGGATGCTATTGATACTTCACAAGAATGTGAAAATGTCATCCAGTAAGTCACAGTTGGCACCTACTTAGCCTAGTGCAGTGTTTGACAAACTTTGGCTCACGAGCCACAGTTTGCTGCCCTGTTGACTAATGAGTTTGCCATCCACTGGGATAGAGGCTTAATCACAAGGAACAACAACAGCCTATAATTATTGGAATCGAGACTCTAGGTCGGTGGTCAGCAAACTTATTAATCAACAGAGCAGCAAACTGCAGCTTGTGAGCCGCAGTTTGCCAACCACTGGACTAGTGCATGGTGAGAGCTCAGTAAATATTATTAGTATTTTCATTTATTGATGAAGACCAAATTCCAGGCCTACCACCTTCAGAAATCTTTCAGCTTATCCTTGGATTATACTAATTGAGACTTCAGTGCCTTGATGTGAAAGAACTGAAGGTGGTTACTATGGAATGTTGTAGAAAGCTTCCACAGACAAATCTTTGTCTTAATATTGCAGGTTGTGAGAGGGAGCAGGCACAGTTTAATGTAAAGAATATTAAATGGATACCAAGAGATCTGGGAGTTAGTTCTTACTGGGTTCCTGAGTAACTTATTGATTCTAGTCCAAGCAAATCACTTATATGCATCTGGGCATCTGGTTTATCTATATCCTCTAGGTTACCCTGTAACCTTTTAACAAAGTGCATCGAAGTAAATAAATCCCAATGTCCTATCTAATAAAAAAATAATATGCAAATTGACCATATCTCTGCTACACCTAGAAGCCATGCTCACCAGCCAATCCGGAGTGAGTATGCAAATTAACCCAACCAAGATGGCTAAGGCCACAGAGCAGGAGGGAGGCTTGAGTTACCCTGGCGATGGAGGAAGCCAAGCTTTCCACACACCCTGGTGGGCCCAGGCCTCTACTTAAGGCTACAAAGTTTCAATTATAGAAGGTAAATAAATTCCAACAGAAACGGCTGCGGCCAAGTAGAGAGCAGAAGGCTTAGCTCCGCTCCAGGATACAAAGTTTCAATTGTAAAAGATAAGTAAATCCCAGATACCAAGGCCTCCCATTGGGCCGCTGGGGCGTGGCTGGCCTGCAAACCACCACAGGTCCCTTGCCCAGGCTGGCCCACACCCCAAGGGAACCCTCACCGTGATCTGGGACACCCTTCAGGGCAAACCAACTGGCCCCCACCCATGCACCAGGCCTCTATTCTATCTAATAAAAGAGTAATATGCAGATTGACATCACTTCAACACACAAGATGACTGCCCCCATGTGGGTACAAGATGGCCAGCAGGGGAGGGGAGGTGGCAGGGATCAGGCCTGCAAGAGAGGGCAGTTGGGGGCAAACAGGCTGGCAGGGGAACCGTTAGGCATCAATCAGGCTGGCAGGGGAATGGTTAGAGGGTGATCAGGCTGGCAGGCAGAATCGGTTAGGGGCAATCAGGAAGGCAGGCAGGTGAGCAGTTGGGAGCCAGTAGTCCTGGATTGTGTTAGTCCTGGAATCGGGCCTAAACGGGCAGTCAGACATCTCTCGAGAGGTCCCAGATTGGAGAGGGCACATGCCCAAGCTATGGGCTCATTCCCTATTGCGGGGTATGTAGGAGGCAGGCAATCAATGATTCTGCTTCATCATTGATGTTTCTCTCTCTGGAATCAATAAAAATATATATTAAAAAATATATAGCATGGCATGGCTTCTTTCGGTCTTTTTCTTGGCCACCTCTAAGGACCCTTAAACACTAAAGGTAGAGCATAACATAGGTGTGCTATGAACTCTGGAGTGTTCAGTAATGGAGTGCCAGGCCAGATCAGATTTTTAATCCTTTTAAGAATAAGGTTTATTGTCTCATTTCCAAATGGAGCTGCATTATAATCCATTTAGGCAGACTTGCAAGCAGACCTTTGGTTTTCTTGGCAAAGTTGTATGTATGCCCTCTGTGATAAAGTAGTGAGAACCACAATTCCTGTGGCTTTTGCAAAGTACTTTAATCATTATTATGCTTTCTTTGTTTCTAGGATCCAAACCAAGCAGATGAAGAAGCAATGACACAGATCATCCGAGTGTCCTAACCCCAGGCCATGTGATGGAGATGATCAAGGTCATGTTCTTCACCACTGTTCCAGGAAATTGATCACTACTTCCGATGGGACACTGATGATCACATTCTGCCCTTTTCTACAGGACAGAAACCCACTTAGTTTTTCAAAGTGGCTTGGTATTATAATTGCAGCAGTGTCTGGCAAATTGAAGTTGCAAGGCTTTGTCTCACCCTGTCAGGACTTATTTTAGACTGTTAATGACATTGACGTTTCATGGACTAGGATGATGCAAGGGACTCATGCCAGCCCAACAGTACCACACACAGCACTTAGATGTTGACTGGTGAAGCCAGCCAGCCGTCTGAGCAGGGGAGAACAACCTTCTCAAGCTCAACTACAATCCGGGAAGCTGCAGCCCACTCCTTCCCATGGAATCTAAACACCATCTCAGTCTAAGTGAATGGATACTGTATTCAGAGATGACTTCCAGGCATGGAAGTTCAATCTCATAATATGGAAATAATAAATTCTCTGAGATACATTCATCTAATCTGTGGTAATAATAAGAATCTCTGTCTGCCAAGATGATAGGTTGGTATTTTGGACTCCAAGCCAAGAAAAAGCTAATTCTGGGGATAGAATGATAAAAGAATCAAGCACTAAAAATAATTGCTGAATCTTTTTTTGTTTTGACCAATTGTGGTCTGCTTGTCAATTTGTTGACAGGTCATCTGGACCATAGTTCTTACTATGGCTACTTGTAAGACAATTTAGAAGGTATTGGACCTTGAAACTTCCTTTCCTAAGTAGAGAACAAAACAATACAACTATGCTGAAGTGCTGAGGACATTTATAGTAACTCCTAAACAGAGAGGCAAACTAGAGATTTTCAGTCAATGGCTTGGTGACAGCATTTGGAAAATAGAAGGGTTTGTATGTGTTTCAAACTAGAAGAAGATATATATATATACACACACATACACACACACACGCACATACATATATACACACACACACACATACCCATGTGTTGTCATATAGCATGATTCTTCAGTTGATGGATGCCTGGGATGGATCATTAAGATGAAGAGACTAATTTACATTATAATCTTTTTAAAAACTGAAAGAGAAGTCTGAGATTTTGGTCTTTGACACTTTCTGGAAAGCACTGTTCAATCAAGCTGTCCTGGATGTTCTCCAGGTTACCTCCTAGACTTAACGTGGATGTTGGCTTCACTCCTGCAAGTGCTTTGTGCTGGCCCCAGAAAATGGACATTCTCATGTTTCCTATGGCAGCTGACTCATTGGTGCCAGCTTCCATTTGCTTCCCCCTTTCTCCACATGCCTTCTGCAGCAAGGTTTTCACATTGCGTCTACATTTTAGGGACAATTTACAGACTGGAACTAGAAATGCCTATAGTGTAAGGAATTGGGCCAAAGTTCCCAGAATGGGTTGTGTCTCATTTCTTTTCTAGACATTGAACCCTGGTAGAAGTAAGGTGATAGATACTTCAGAAAAGTTTCTGCCTACCTGGAAACAAAGAAGGAAAACTTAATTCTTTTTTTACTTAAATACCAAGAGCAAAGATTGGTTCTTTTTATATTTTACTCTAATTACGAGAAAAAAATATTTCACTCTCTAAGAAAATATCATAAGCATTGTAATGGTCTAAATAGAGGTACCAAGCTATGCAAAGAATGCAGGAAGTGAGATATATTTCTAATTCCTAGAATCGAATCATCTCCTGGCTTCCAGATGTCAGGAATGGAGGACTTACTCTTTGGTAGACTCATTAGAAACTTCTGGCTCATAACATGAGTTTTAGGTGTTAACTTTATCCAGTAATCCCCAAATTTGTCAAATGACAGATTACTAAAAACAATGAGAAATTTATATCTCTTGGTTTATTTAGGAATCTTTAAGGTGCAAAGTTCAAAGATATTCCTCAGACCTAATTTCTAATTCTTAAGCCAATAGTTCTAAAATGCTATTTATTTGTGTCTGTAAGTTTGTACATAATAATTCCAGCCTCATTGTTGCGGAATTGTTTTTTTATCCTTTTGAGTTTTGCTTGAAATTAAATGCTTCAGTTGTCATTGCATTTCAGCTAATTCATAGCCCTTTTATTGTGGTCATTTTTAGCACACTATCATAACCCACAGAGTGGGGGTGGGAGGTGATTAAGGTTTGGATTTTTTATTTGTTGCTAGAAGTTCTTTTATTTTTCCTTTTGACTGTAGTGATGACTTATAGAAAGAGTGAATGGATGAGTGAATAATTTGTTTAATACATAGTTCACTTCATGAATGGTGTTTTTTTTTGCAGGATAATTGTATATATTTTAATTGTATTGGTACATTGAACATGTCAGTGTCTATATCATTGGACCAACAACATTTTTGGCTATTGAGTGCCTGATAATAATGTCTTGATTTTCCTTTGGGACTCAATTATATATATTTTCTCCTCAGCGGTAGGGGGAGTACAGGTGATCTAATCATTGATGTCATTGCAATTGTTATTTTTAAAAATAAATTTATGAAAAAGTGATTTGAATTTTCAGAAGTCTACATATCCCTGGGTTCTAGGTTGTTTATAATATTGAAATTGAACTCTATAGACAAGATACATGTTGTGTCCAGGCCTCTTATCTATCTCCTTCCTTTAATCTCTTTTCCTTCCCTTTTGGCCTTCCCACCCTGACAAATATTTTCTGTCCTCTGTGGGCTGATAATATATTTGGTCTTACTGGAAGTGTTATCAAAATGCAAAGAAGAATTCCTTTACCAAAATGGCATTAATTATTAGGTGTAGAATTATAGTGAAAATAAAAATGTTTAGGTTTATTTTATTTCTGCAGGAAAGACAAATACTTTTCTGATTGTTAAAAACCCACAATGTACTCATAGTTGTACTGCTTTGTGTTCTCTAATGAACCTGAGCAACAGACTGGAAACTTAAGTATGTCATTATCCTACAAAAGTCAAGAATTAAGAGAAAAACAGCCACAGGGAGCCCTCTCAAGAGAGACCCAACTGACCTACCCTGGCAGACCACAGAAATAGAATCTCCCCCCTAACAACTGAAAAGGGCCAACAGTAAATAAAATAGCCTTAGTGTAACTTTAAAATCCATCCTCAGCCAGATGCCTAAGGAACTTGTCCTTAGAAATTCAGAGGTGACCCGTTTCTACCCGTGATATGACGCAAAGACCATCTACTAATATTTACCCCAGACCTTTTTTGTTGTATAAGCATCTTCACTTTCATATTTCATGAAAAAACAGGCACTGCGGCTCTGAAAGCCCTGCCCTTAGTGCCCCGCCTCCCGCCCGTCCCCTGGCCCGGAAGCCAGAGCCAGGGCAGAGGCGATTGGGGCGGTGCCGCTTTTGATTAGCGCTGCCACAAGGAAGCCCACGCTAATTGGTTGGTGGGAGGCCCCCCAGACCCGCCATGCTAATTGGCTGCTACTCGGGGGACCTTGTTTCCGGTAGTTCGGCGGGCAACCCCGCCGCCGTCATGGCCACCGGCGACCGGGTGAAGGCGCCTCTTCTGTGGACTGTGGAGGCCCGGTTGGCGGCGCTACTTCCCGACCTGCTGGTCTTCAGGAAGCCCCGGGCACCAGAGCCCGAGCTGGCCACGGCCCAGGGCGTCCTCCTCGGCGTCCACGTGACGGGTGAGGGCGAGGGCCGGCGCGTCGCTCCCCAGCCCGCCCGCGGGGAACGGCGCTGTTTCAGAGGAGGACACCGTTAGGGATCATCTGGCTTAGCCCTTGAGTTCTCTTCAGAAAGGATGAACTTGAGACTCACAAAGGGGAAACCACATATCCGGGCCACATGGCCGACTTTAAGACCAAGATCCTCCCCATACCGAGCATTTTCCAATAAGTACTTTTCCTCGTCCACTTGCTGTATCCGCTCAGTTCATTCTTTGGGTCTATAAGTATGTGCCCGCCGTCGTTCCAGGAGTTAGAGAACTAGCAGCTACTTTGAGAGTCTGTCCATTTAACGGGTGTTTAGGGAGTGCCTGTGTCATGGATATGACGATGAGTGACTCAAGGAGTTCAAAATACGAGTTCTCCATAAAGCATGAATCTGTTCCCCTTGTGTTGTCTCTGTCTCACGTGGGGAGAAATCCTCTCGGTTCTTAGCCAGGGCCCTTAGAGAATGATGGGAGATGGGGAGCTGGCTTCAGGTGAAAGGGGTTTGCCGGGGACTGAACCATCTGCAGCTCCCGGAGCAGTGGCCCCGGACTTGCCCAGAAGGAGCAGCCACTTGCCTGTCGCCCACCACCTTAAAGGACGATAGAATTGCTAAAGCCCAAGATATCTGCTTCCTTTACCCTGATCTGATATGTGGAGGCAATAAAAGTTCAGGATTTTCAGCTAACTTAATAATTTCTGCTTTGTTGATTAGGGTTTACAGCGTTAATGGACAGGTTCAGCCTGACCTGCAAGTCGGAAGATGGCCTGGACAAACTGGCCCACATTTTCAGTTATTACATTAGTGACATCATTGAGCGTGAGTGACCACTGTAGCGGAGTAAGGAGGAGTGGTCTGGGCTCCTGAGGGTTTGTAATAGAAGGGGTCCTGGGGTACTTTAAAAGGGACACTAAAGGATCATTCTTTCAGTGTTACTCATATTAGTTCTGACAAGCTAGATCTTGATCTGTAGCTACCGTTCTGTCCAGTCTCACATCCTGTTGACTCAATGTTCAGAAAAAGAAAAACAGCTCATTTTAACTTTGCATGTTTGTATTTTATTTCAAAATAAAGTATTCCTCAGGTTCTCTTCTAACAATGTAACATGCCTCATGTGTGCATATCAAATATAATTTAGAAAACACCTTCCCATGCCAATAGTGCATTTTGGTCCTGTGAGGTAGGAAATGAGTGTTTATTTTCTGCCATGTATTAAGCTCATGCTTATTTGCCTAATTTGGAAGAGAAACTCATTTGTTCAGTAAACATGTTTTTAAATACCTACTCTGTGACACACACTAGAATAGGTGCAGAGGGTACAAAACCCTATTCTTCACCTTTCAGTCTGGTTAGGCCTACTCAACAGAAATTGCTCTAGTCCTATACCCTTTAGTACTTACATAACATTTGCGTTCTTGAATGACAGTGCCCCATGCAGTTGTGTCCATCATTCTGGATTCACCAGAATACTAACTTTGTGCCACCTCCTTTAGAAACGATTATTTGACTCACCTCTAACCCCTGAGGAGCAGGTATTAAAGGTTTTTCACTTTTTCTCACCAAGTGTAGATGAAAGGGGGAGATAGAAGTTATGAATTAGGTAGGAATTATAATGTAAGGAACTTCTGGGTACTAGAAATACAGGTAAATAAGACATAGTAGCTGTCCTTTTGGAATTTCCATGTTAATGGGATAGACAAATGAACAATTACAGATTCTACAAAGGAAATAAATGGATGTAATGTTTAAAAAAGAAGAATTATAGGGTGAGAGTTTCTATATTAGAGTAGTCAGAGGTGGTGTTTAGGTTGAGAGGTAATGATGAGAAGAACACCTTGTGAGGACCCAAGTGTGAAGCATTTCAGACAGAAGAATGCCAAGTACAAAATTTCTGAGATGAGAGAAAACTTGGAATATTCTGGGAAGTGAGAAGGCCAGTGTGGCTAGAGCCGGGGTGGGGAACATCTGGCCTATAGGCCATATATAGCCACAAAATCATTTGATTCAGCCTGGCCACGGCATTAGGGGTGAATTAATTAAAGCAGGCTAATTTTGAAGTTGATAATTTTGTATGGCCCACAAATGATGTTATAAATATCCAAATGGATCTTGGCAGAAAAAAGGTTCCCCTGCCCTGGGCTAGAGTATAATTAATGGGAGAAAAGTGGCTTAAGGTGAAGTTGGAGACCATCAAGCTGTATAGGCCATAGTAAAGAGTTTGGATTATACATATTAGTACAAAGGGAAACTGGAAATGTTCTAGCAAGGGAGTATGATCTGATTTACATTTTTTTAAAGCTCAGGTTAGTTGCCTCGGGGAGATTGGATTATAGGGAGCTGAAGAAGGATAGATAGTAATAATGGAAGCTGGAAGAGATTATTGGAACAGCTGTGAAAGATGATGGAGATTTGGTCTAGAGTAGTGGTTCTCAACCTTGGCAGCATAGATAACTACTTGAGTTTTTCAAAGTCCTGATTTCTATATCAGTTAAATCAGACTATCTTGAGGGAGGCCCAGGAGTTGGAACTTTAAAAGTTTTACAGGTAATTCCATTGTGCAGTCAGTGTTGAAAACATTGGTCTCAAAATATGGCTGTGGAGTCATATGGCGATGGATTGATTTTATATTTAGGCTTTTCCCCCAAAGATGTATACATATACTTTGAATAATTATAAAGACCAATGTTATTAGAAATACATTTCATTTTCAAAATTAAGCTACCAGCTGTTAAAGTGTGTATACATTTTGGAAGAGACACCCTGTATATTTTGCAGGTTCAACAGACAGGATTAGCTGATGTATTTTTTATTTTTAATACATTTTTATTGATTTCCAAGAGGAAGGGAGAGCAATAGAGAGATATAAACATCAGTAATGAGAGATAATCATTATTTGGCTGTCTCCTGCACACCTCATACTGAGGACTGAGCCCACAACCCCAGCATGTGCCCTAACTGGGAATCAAACTGTGACCTCTTGGTTCATAGGTCAGTGCTCAACTATTGAGCCACACCAGCCAGGCTGATTATTTTTTCAATGGGAAGTAGTGAGGAAAGGGACTCTCAAGTTTTCAGCTTTCATAATTGAATTGATGGTGGCATCACATATCATAGTGGAAAAGTCTAAGCTTTGAGAAAGAAAATCAAGATTCTGTTTTGAATATATTGAGCTTGAAATGTCAATAAGTCGTTCAAATAGAGAAACAATGCATGAGTTGATAGGGAGAATATAAGTAAAGAGAAAGAGCCCAAGACTGAGGCTTAAGGAACTCCAGGGGAGGATTATGATTAGGGAGAAAGAACCTACAAAAGAGTCTATTAGATAAAACAGAGAGATGTAGGATATTGTGGTATTTATGTAACCAAATGGGAAGTAGTGTCTCTAGGAAAAAAAGGTGGTGGCTAGCTTGGTTGAAAATGAAAGGTGTCTAATACAGTGAGGTCAGAAAATACTGAATTTAGCAAGATGAATGCTGTTGATTCAATTTGAATAATTTTAGTGAAGTGACAGAGGTGGAAGTCAGATTGGAGTAAGCTGAGAAGAGAATGGTAGAAGAAAAATTTGAATGAATAGGATATGAGAAGAAAATTTTACTAGTATATAGTCAACTCTTGAGAAGTCACAAATGCGTTAATTTTGTTGTGTTTTTAAAAATATTTATAGGAATGATCCAATAGAAGACAAGAGAGAGAGTGAAGTTCTTGAGAGGGTAAGCCACGCTAGGATCCAGAGGAGAAATAAAGGGGTAGCTTTGAAGAGAACAGAAGTATCTGATATTTTAGAGAAGGTGATATAGGTAAAGGTAGCTTTGAGGAGAAGCTAGAAGGGAGGAAGAAGGAACATAAGCCTTGAAATACACACAAAGACCTGAAAAGATATAAAGGAAAACTCAGTAGGTCATTATTTTGATCACATATGATTCTTCTCTGATCTGGTGTCGCTCTGATTTTGACTTATTTTTCTCTGTCCCTTACTCAATTTTAGATGTACTCTGTTTTGGAGGAGATATCCTAAATATCACAGGTATTTTTCAGTTTTTCTGAATATTTTAAGAACTATGGGAGGAAGACTATGTTTAGGTGGAATTTGGCATATTTGTTTACTCAATATTGTTTGGTTATTTAATATGTGTGGGGCCTGGAGAAACAAAGATGAGAAAGACACAATCTCTGGGGGGGTCTCCCAGTCTAATGGGAAAGCCTTTCTCATATTAAGCTCACATTGCTTTACATTTGGCTTAGGCTGAATGACAGAAAAACAAGTGCCTGTAGAGTATTCATGAGTAAACTAGTGAGAAACTTGGTCATTAGTAGCAGAAACAAAATATAAGGTAGGGAGGAGTAAAAAGTCTCCTATCTGGAGAACTCTTAGGATCATTAACAGCTTTGTACCACAGAGTTGAGCATCTTTTTATTTAAACTTAAACCAACCAGCCGAAACTGGTTTGGCTCAGTGGATAGAGCATCGGCCTGCAGACCAAAGGGTCCCGGGTTCGATTCCAGTCAAGGGCATGTACCTTGGTTGTGGGCACATCTCCAGTGAGGGCGTGCAGGAGGCAGCTGATCGATGTCTCTCTCTCATCGATGTTTCTAACTCTCTATCCTCCTCCCTTCCTCTCTGTAAAAAATCAGTAAAATATATTTTTAAAAAATTTTGAATTTCAAAAAAAACACCAAAAACTTAAACCAACCATAAAATTATATTTGAATATGAACCTACATTTTATGAAGTACTCCTCACCTTCTTTTATTAAACTGGTGGAATAAAGATTACCAAAACTATCATTAAACTACCCTTAATTTATCTTTAAACCTTAGTAATGTTTCAGCTTCTACCTAGTCATGTTGGTTTATATGCTCAGTCGTTCTGAGGATCTAAAGCAATATTTTAAGCAAACATAACATATAGAGCCAAGAAACCTTGCCTGACACCTTGCATGATACCTTCTGCATTATTAAGGTCTTTGTCCTGGTCAGGTGAGTCCAGATATTTGACCTCTGTCAGCCTATCTTTTGTCTCTGCAGGGAATGTCCTCCTGGCACTCTGGACAGTGGAACAGAATCAACTGAGTGACATCATTACCCTGGTGGCAAAATGCAGTCTGGAGATACAGGAGAAATTTGGGGTCTACCATACCAGAGAAGGCCAGGACCTGCAGCTAAAGATAGGTAGTAGCTACTAAGAGATATCCAACTGGAAAACAACAATCACAGAAAAAAAAACACTAAAAATTTCAAAAGATAAATGAAAAATTGGGTAACAATATTTGCAAATTATATCATGTAGACAAAGGATGAATTTTTTTAACATAGAACACAGAAATAAAAAAAAACACATAGAAATAAAAAATTAACATTCTAAGGGGAAAATGGACATGAATGAATAGTACATAAACAAAGAAATACGTAAGATGCTCAACTTCATATTAAGAAAAATGCCAATTGAGATCATTGATCATCTATAGATATACAAAAATTCAGATGCTAAACACACTATTGAGGCTGTGAAGAGTAAGCCTTCTTATATGGTACTGGTAAGAATAAACAATGATACAAAATCTATGGAAGATGATTCAGTAATCTCCATCAAGATTACAAATGCATTTATTTTTTTAATATATATTTTTTATTGATTTTAGAGAAAGAGGAAGAGAGAAACATCAATGAGGAAGAAGCATTGATCAGCTGCCTCCTACATTCCCCCATACTGGGGATTGAGCCCTCAACCCTGGCATGTTCCCTGACTGGAACCAGCAACCTCTTGGTGCATGGGACAACACTCAACCAACTGAACCACACCAGTCAGGCAAATGTATTTATTCTTTATCCCAGCAATCCTACTTCTGAACATTTATTCTCTAGGATACATGAAATGTCATATGTATAAGATTTTTTATTGCAATATAGTTTATAATAAAAGATTAAAAATAATCCATCGGTAGGAGACTGATTAAGCACTAAATATGTCTACTCATTGAGATTCTCTGCAACTTAAAAAAATATGTTCTGATATAACAATATCTCCAAAATATATATGAGAACAAGTAGTATTTTGTATGGATTTACTACAACTTGTTTCTCCACTCAGTTTTTTTAAAGTTATGGCTAAGAAGAATTCAGAGCCAAGACTCAAATTATAAGAGAAAGTTTATTTAGAAAGTGACAGAGGTAGAAGAAGTGAGCCATAGAAGAAATGGGTTCAGGAAACAAATTATAGCAAAAGGGCCCTTGGAGATTAAAGAGGAGAGAGAGAAATTCTCCTTGGAAGACGAAAGACAAAAGAAAAGGTTCAGGCATGCTCCAGCAGAGAAGAGAGAGCCCTGGGGACAGATGGGGGTGGGGAAAGGGATGAGTGTGCTTCATAGAGCTGCTATCTACTCACTTTTGATGTATAATTGAGTGCTCGATTTTTGGCTATTACAAATAAAGCTGTTATGAACATCTGTGTACAAGTCTGTGTGTGGACATACATATTCATTTCTCTTGGGTAAATACCTAGGAGTAGAAGGCCTGGGTCATATGGTAGATGTATGTTTACCTTTTTAAGAAATTGCTAATCATGTTCTGACTGGATAGGTCAGTTGGTTAGAGCGTCTTCCAGACGTGCCAATGTTACCGGTTCAGTCCCAGGTCAGGGCACAACAAGAATCAAACAGTGAATGAATAAATGAAACAACAAACTAATCTCTCTTTCTCTCTCTCTCTCTCGTCAATCAATAAATAAAAGAAATTACTAATCTTTTTTCCAAAGTGATCGTACTATTTTACTTTTCCTCTAGCAGTGAATGAAGATACCAATTTTTTCACATCCTTGTCATTGTCTGTTTGAAGAACTTTAACATTTCTCATAGTATGAATTTTCTGAATATGTGTTTCCAGTGTTTGTATGTCTGGAAAACTCTTTATTTAAATCTTTTTTAAAGGTATTTTCAATGGTATAAATTTCTAGGTTGACAGGGATTTTTTTCTCTCTTACATTAAAGCTGTTGCTCTACTAGCATGTGATGTTTCCAACAAGAAATCTGCCTTTATCATTATTTCTTTGTATATAATGTGCCTTTTTATTTTTTTCTTCTGGCTGTTTTTTTTTTTAATTTCATAGAGGAAGGGAAAAGGAGAGAGAAACACCAATAATGAGAGAGAATGATGGATCAGCTGCCCCCTGCATGTCCCTTACCAGGCATCAAGGCTACAACCTGGGGCATGTATCTTGACTGGGACTCTCAACTGTGACTTCCTGGCTCCTAGGTCAATGCTCAACCATGAGCCATGACTGGTCAGGCTTTTCTGGCTGCTTTTAAGATTTTTTTTCTTTATTACTGGTTTTACTTCATCTTATGATGTGCCTTGGTATTTTTTAGTGTTTTGTTTTTCTTCTTACTTGTGCTTATGGTTCAATTGAGGTTTTTTGATCTGTTATCAAATTTAGAAAATGTTCTGCCTTTATTTCTTCAATTTTTTTTCTGTTTTCCTCTTCTGTCTAATTACAACATGCTATACACTGCTTGAAATTGTCCCATGACTCACTGGTGCTGTGTTCCGTTTTTCTTTTCTTTTTCCCCTGTCTTTCATTTTGGATAGTTTCTATTGCTGTTAATTCAGATTTACAAATCTTTTTGCAATTACCTTTATTCCTGCCTTGTGTATTTTTTTATCTCAAGCCTTTTAGTTTTTATCCTTGGAAGTTTGATTTAGGTCCTTTTTTATCTTCCATGTTTCTATTTGTTCAGTCTATTCTCTAGGTTCCTGAATATATGGAATGTAGTTATAGCTCTTTTTATATTCTTGTCTACTAATTTTCATTTGTGTTATTCTGGATTATGTTTGATTGATTTTTTTTCCTCTCACTGTGGATCATATTATCCAAAAAGTTGCATGTCTGGTAACTTTTAGTGTGTTCCATGCATTGTGAATTATACCTTGTTGAGTGCTAGATTATAAAATATTGCCAGAATATTCTTGAACATTCTGAGATGTGGGTAGCTTTATCCTTTCAGGTTTCACTTTTAAACTTTGTTGGATGGGACCAGAGTTGTGTTTACTTTAGGGCTAGTTTTGCCCCATTCCTGAGGCAAGCCCCTTTAATGTCCGGAGAATTACTAAATTTGACACTTTGGCCAGGGGGGACAGGAATTATTCCCAGCCCTGTGTGATATTGGTGATTATTCCTTCTAATCTTTTCAGGTGATTCTTTCCCAACCTCAACTGGTTTCTTCACATTGATGTACTTACTAGTATTCAGCTAAAAGCTTGAGGGACCCTGTACAGATTGCTGGAGTTCTTCATCAGTAGTGACAATGCCCTATTACCTTTAGCCACCTGGCCCTACTCAGACTCCTAGCTTTGTCTCCAAATCAGGTAGTCTTCTGGGCTGCACCTGAGTTTCCACTCCCTGAGATGTATTGTGGAAACTTGATAGTAGTTGAGGTATCAGAGGGTTCATCTTGTTTTCCCATTTCTCCGGCATCGTTGTTTTCTATTACCTGATATCCCAGTATCTTTAAAATTATGTTGTGTATTTTTTCCAATTTATTAATTCTAAACATTATGGTAAATTCACTACATGGTTTCCATCTTAGCCAAAAGCACATGTCTCTGCCATCTTCCCCTTGTTTTTAGTTGGATTAGGTAACTTAGCTCACGTCTGTTAAAATATTGATTAATCAACAGCCCTGGTTACATGTGAGGAGGGCTGATATGGTCACTGTGACAGCAGTGTCTGAGCATAACCATTAGGTCTGTCTCTGGTAGTAGGCCCTAGTTGTCCTTTAGAAGAACAATTTAGAGACAAGACTCTTAGAAGCCTAGGATCTCTTGTTTCTTCCCACATACGCCTCTGAGTTATTTGAGTGTCTGTCTCTAGTTGTGTTTGAGACAGAAAGAAATCTGAGGCAAGGTATTTTTCAAGTTGAGCTTACCTAATATTTCTGCAACTATGGGCAATAACAAGATAGGCGTGATGCAGAGAGAAGTGTGAGGATTCCAGACTCTCCCTTTGTATATTCAATTGAGTTTGGCTATTCACCACTTGTCTCCTTTTTTCTGGTAGGTCTATCTGCAGGTCGGATTTCCCAGGTTATTGTTGGAGATGAGCAAAGACAGTACCTCCTGGTGATTGGGCGGGACGTAGATGACGTACAGTTAGCTCAGCGTTTGGCTCAGGCAAATGAGATTGTCTTGTCCTGGAACTGCTGGACACTCTGTGAGCAGTACATGTTTGAAGTGGAAATCATGAAGGAGGATGAAGCTGTGAAGGTAAGAAGCTGGCACCATCCATTGCACATTCTGCAAAGGCCTTTCTGCACATAGCAGCAGTGCTCTGCTGGTGGTCACATATCGCCTATCCAAACAACCACCATTGCAACTCTATTTTGGAGGGAGTGGGTGATATTTCCCCAGAGAGAGATGAGGCAGAACATTAAGGCTAAAAGGACAAATAATAAACAAAGGAGAGAGCATCCTCAGCCCCTATGTTAAGGAACCAAAGGTAATTCAGTTGATGGGTGGGCACAGAATTGAGCAGTTTTCTTTCTATAGTTGAGAGATATGCGGATCACTGACCCATTTGATTTTGATGAGCATTTTGACAAGTGCCTCAATTATCTGCCACATTACCGGACAAGTGCTAGTAAGTTACTTTGTTCTTTCTACCCAAGCCCAGTATTTTAAAGATTAATTTTCAATATGGCTGGAGACATTTCATTTGTTTTCCTTTTCTCAGGTACTCTAAGAACTGCCCTGGAGTTGGATCCAGACTCTGCACTTGAGCAAACTCTGCGGAAGCACATAATGAAAAACCTTTTGAAGAAGGTTATTTTCTAGTTCTTGAGTCATCGTGTAGACTGTGCATATGTTTGTATAGACAAGTATACATTTATATGTCATGTCCTATTTGCACTGATTTGGTTTGTCTCCTGCACCAATTATTGTGATGACCTATCTTATAATTTTAACTATATTTCTCAATCCTAGAAAGTAAAAGCCATATTTGTTTTTCAGTTTGTCCCTCAAGAAACTAATATACTGTATAGCAGGGTATAGAATAAGTATATACTTGATTAATTAAGTATACATATGTAGTGACTAATAGAATTGGAAATATCAAACTAACTCTTAGAAAATATAAAAGCTTAACAAGTTTCAGCAGTGAATTAGGTTTAAAGTCAAACCGTTTTCATTCCAAGTGTACTGGTTTGTATATCTATGTATCTCTCAAACCTGAATTTTCTTTTAAGATTTGATCTGATACCCTTAACTTATTTTGTTCTACTCCCCACAGAATGTAGAATTAAAATTTCTAAACATGATCCCAGCAGTTGACAATACAGGCAGGGTAACTCACTGTCTTTGTAGATTGATGAAGGCCAGCCTACGGAGTATATATCTGAATTTCGTACTGTGACTATGGTTTTGGTCAGCCTAGAATTTCACAAGACAGGATGGATGTTGCATTTGTGTCATCTTATCCAGGAGGCTGCATTATACATCTCCACAGTCATAGAAAAAGGAGGTGGACAGCTGAGCCAGATCTTTATGTTTGAGAAAGTAAGTACAAGAGAACCTGAGCCATAAGCATTAGAGGTGAGTGAAAAATAATAGTCTTGTATGACCAGTTTGCCTCTCATATAACACAGGCATAAGTCATATTCCCTACTACTGATTTTGCAACAAGCTATTTTACAATAAAACGTCAACTAATAATAGTCAAGGAATAGGATGTTCTAGTTAATTTTCAGAGAAATCAAAGGTTACTCTCTGTATACTTTTTTATTTAATTCTTGGTGAAAAATCTTTGTGAAAGCATAAAGAATCTTCTTCTGAGTCTACTAGTGGAGTAAATGTAATCAGATCTTTCTTAAATAATTAAGGAGCTTGAAAAAGAGTTATTTCAATACTTGACATTATAGGTGAAGAACATGGGAGCACATAGATTTAGCTCAAAGTGTGCACTAAAGATTGCATTTTTGAAGTTCTTGCCATTACATTTTAAATTTTAATTCTTTGAATAGTTAATTAAATTAGGACTTTATTTCTTCTTCTTAAAATCTCCATGTTGGTGTGGCCTAGAGCATTCATTTCACGAATCTTATAGAATCCTATATTCCTAACAGAAGACCAGAAAAGACCTGGCTTTATTCAGGGAAATTGGTTCATTTATGGCAAGTCATATTCCTTCCCCAGTTAAACTCTCTTTTCTTTCTTGTCCTGTCCCAGGGATGCATGTTCCTCTGTGTGTTTGGCCTTCCTGGGGATAAGAAGCCAGATGAGTGTGCGCATGCCCTGGAAAGCTCTGTCAGCATCTTCAACTTCTGCTGGGAGAATCTCACTGAGACCAAGTGAGGAGGAAGGTGGGGCAGAGAGGAGCTCCTCAGGCCCCAGGGGGCTCTTCGGGCATGGTAGGAGGCTGTGACAAGTAGCAGGGTTTGAGGACATCCAGAATCTTCCTAAATGGGAGGGAACATGCTAAGGGAAGTCAGAAAACAAAATCTATTAAGAAATCACTAGTTACAGAATAGTGGTCTAGATATCCAGAGTAAATAAAGATACATTTCCACCTAAGGAGTGGGAGAGGGGGAGGAACAGAATGCACATAGCAAGATTGAAGAACACAGCAAAGGAACAAGCAAATGTGTACATTAGTATAGTACAAATAGTATATATGTATGTGGAAGGAATGAAGAACAAAAGTTGTCTGCCTACCTACTAGGGAGGGGAAGGAACCACAACTGGTTAATGCTCTCCTTCTGGCTTTCACTCTTGGTCTTTCCCAGACCCATTAAGTTTTCTGGAATTCACTCTGATATGACTACCCTCCTCTACATTCACCTAGCCTTCCCACCTTCTATAAACTCCTAGTTCTAATTAATAGAAAATTCTATTTTCCCACTAGTTGCACTATGACAAGGTTGGTTAGAATTTTTCAAATGACATACTTTTCCCACTAGAAAACTATGGGGAAAGTGTATACATGAGTGAATTTGAAAAATTAGTTACAGTGGTACCTCAAGATACGAGTTTAATTCGTTCCATAACCTTGAGGCGTGGGAAACTATGAGATGCTCGAGTCTCGTTAAACTGGTGGGTCGTGTGCAGCCTGCCGATCCACGTGATTACTCCTATCTCAAATGTTGCTCGTATTTCAAAGCAAAAATCGTTCGCTCGACGGCTCGTATCTCAAAAATCTCGTATGTTAGGGCACTCGTATCTCGAGGTACCACTGTATATCTAATGTTAGCATTGAGTCAAAGATTGCTTGCCATACTTAATCAAGATAAATAAAATATGTCACATATTTATATAATGCTTTAAATTTTATAGAATATTGTAATATATGATACCAGTGTGAAAATTTTGTCTTTATACATGAGGAAACAGACCACAGAAGAGAAATTATTAGCATATAGCAGAGCTGGTAATGAAACCCAGATCTTCTGTCCTCAAATTCTGTCATGTTCATTATCCCGCAACTGCCTCTTATAAAATATAAATACTCTACAAAAAAATATAGCATATATTACTAATGTGAAATAATTGTAGAGGCATTCTCAGAATGTTAATACTGAAATTTACATTATCTAATCCAACTCCTTATTTTACAGATAAAAAAGATTCTTCAGTTGCTTCTTATATACTCAGACTCTTAGCCCATGATAGATATGTGTTGGCACTTCTTTTAGACATGGTGGGGTCTACAGATACTTCTACAGCCTCCTTTCTTTTTTTTTTTAATATTTTATTGATTTTTTACAGAGAGAAAGATAGAGTTAGAAACATCGATCAGCTGCCTCCTGCACGCCCCCTACTGGGGATGTGCCCGCAACCAAGGTACATGCCCTTGACTGGAATCGAACCTGGGACCTCTCAGTCCACAGGCCGACGCTCTATCCACTGAGCCAAACCGGTTTCAACTCCACAGCTTCCTTTCAAATCTTATCTCCACTATGGATGTGCTGAACCATCTCATCCATTACTGGTTTGTTCTGCTCTTGAATTTTGCATTGACCTATATATTTACATATTGAAGAAAGAACATATTCTTCATCAGTGAAGAACATTTTTTAACATACCTTTATTGATTTCAGAGAGAAACATCAATGATGAGAGAATCATTGATCGGCTGCCTCCTGCACACCCCCTACTGAGAATCCAGCCTGAAACCTGAGCATGTGCCCTGACCAGGAATTGAACCATGACTTCCTGTTTCATAGGTTGACACTCAACCACTGAGCCACACCTGTAGGGTACAAACATTTTTAAAAGGAGGAAAGAACATGGACTGCCAGGAAGAACAAGGGGGATTGTAAAGTATAATAGAAAGAAATAAGTAACCAAGGGAGAAAAGTGTTACTTATTTAATTATCATTGTTTTGTTAATGGCTGAGTTTCTTGCATGCCTAACTATATTCATTCAACAAGCATTGGTTGAACACGACTGAGTCATTCATTGTGCTAAGTTTCATGGACATAAAGAGAAATAAGGCACTACCTCAACTAAGTAAACCACTCTCTTTAATACAATGAAATTTAACTGCAGGAATTAAATGCTATAGGAGCTGCAACAAAGTGCTATGGAAAGAAATAGTTAATTCTCACCAGAGATTCCAGAGAAGTCATAACTATAGAAATAAGTTTGAGCCAGATTGAGAATAAAAGGAGTTTAGTATGTGAAGAAAGTAGAAAAGGCATTTTAAACAAAAGCATGATGAAATATTACAAGGTTTTTCATCTTGTTATGGCAGCAGAACCAACTGCCTGGTTCTTATCTTGAGTGTCTTTTATTTGCCCTGGGCAGTTGGTCCAGTGAATGAATGGTAAGAGTCTTCAAATCTGTCATTCCGGTAAATTCTGCAAGAGAATTTTAATGTCTCAGGAGACAATAATGTTAGGATTATTGTTACACTTCATGTCCTATGAACAACTAAAAATTACTTATTTGTATATTTAACTTAAAACTATGCTCACTGCACTCTCTTTCTGCATCCACATATCTTGTTATTTCTCACAGGAAATTTTTACATTATTCTAGTAAATCTACTTATTCTCTGTTCATTGCCACCTTTGAATCTTTGCTTGCCTAGAATTGTATATGCCCTCTCTTAAAATCATTTATATTCCCATCCATGGACTAGGCAGGACCACTTCTCCCTTCACCTTTCCCTACTCTTGAACTATTACACTCTAGCCTTCTTGAACTACAGTGGTACCTTGAGATACGAGTGCCCTAACATACGAGATTTTTGAGATACGAGCCGTTAAGTGAGCGATTTTTGCTTTGAAATACGAGCAGTGTTTGAGATAGGAGTAATCCTGCGAATCGGCAGGCTGCACACGACCCACCAGTTTACCGAGACTCGAGCATCTCACAGTTTCCCACGCCTCAAGGTTACGGAACGAATTAAACTCGTATCTCGAGGTACCACTGTATTTAGTTTTGCAGAAGCACACCAGATTCTTCAGTCTATGCTTTTCCCAATAGACAGAATGCTGCTACCTCTTTTAGCAGTACTTCAACTTTCAAGATCCAATCATATATTCTCTCCTTTATGAAATACTTTTTTTAACTCTCTGGTTAATGCTTCATTCTGTTTGCTCTGTTAATTTGCTATATTGATCTATAATTATGTCTTATTAACCTATAATTATATCTTTTCTCCTTTCCCAATCCCTGTCACTCTACTCCTCAGATTGAACTTCTCCAGAGAAAGGTATTCTTGAATAGGTCCATATTGCTTGGTACTGTACATACTCCTCAATGCCTATTAAATGGATGAATGTATACACGATGAATGAATAAAAAGAAATATTACTTATTTTAAAAAATTTTTGTCACAAAGTCTAATTTGCTTCAGGAAACCTTCCATCAGCAGCCTGATGTTTTGGTTATTCCTTTACTCTGACATTCTAGCATTATTTGATCCATTAACCCAGTTCTGACATCAGTTGATATATTTAACTTTCAGGTTTTATCTGAGGCAGTGTGGTATAGTAGAAATAACATTGGTCTAGGAGTCAGAAGGCCTTGGTTCTCATTCTCATTCTAATTCTACTGTAGACTTTTGCAGTGTAACTCTGGTAAAGTGAATTAACTTTTAGTTGTTGTTGTTGGTGGTGGTGGTCAAACGGGGTATAAATATCTGCCCTATATGCTTCACATGTTTGTTGTTAATTATCCCTAAATGATCAGGCAAGGTAATCAATTTGAAAGAACTTCAAAAAGCATATATAAAGTATCTGACAGATATAAAGTATTTTAGCCATTTTACTAATAATTACTCCCCAATTAAAACTCCTGGAGTAGGGGGAGCCATTCTGTTCCTTTTGGTTATTTCTCTAATATTCATTATTTTGTACCCATCATGTGATGTAGACTGACAGCAGCCTCTGCCTTTTTCATTCTGAGCTCTAAAACTAGTCTTTTGGATCTGAGTAATGACCACTCTAATGCCTGACCTGGAGGCTTCTGACTGTGTTGTTGCTTTTCTGATCCCCAGGCTTGTTTCCATCAGTATCACCAATGGACCAGTATTCTGTGGCGTGGTTGGGGCAGTAGCAAGACATGAATATACAGGTAGAATAGGACACTGGACTGTTAGTTCTCTGACTTAGGGGGTAAAGATAGAGGAGGTGATCCAAAAATTCTGCATCCTTTTTTTTTTTTCTGTCTCATTGACACAGTTATTGGCCCTAAAGTGAGCCTTGTGGCCAGAATGATAACTGCTTATCCAGGTTTGGTGTCTTGTGATGAGGTAACATATCTAAGATCCATGCTACCTGCTTACAACTTCAAGAAACTCCCAGAAAAAATGATGAAAAACATCTCCAACCCTGGGAAGACGTATGAATATCTTGGCCATAGAAGATGTATGTGAGTGTCAGTATGTAAAAGTTCATTCCCATCTCTTTTACAGAATCAGGGCATAGAAGTAATCAGTGTTTGATTGTATGACATTAGAAACAAAGATGCTTCTAGTACCGACCTGCACCTGCTGAAATAAGAGAAGGGCTTTGTTTCTCAGATCCTCAGCTTTTATGTTGAGCTCTTTGCTAGTTCCTCAGTAAACTTGTTATCCAACAGGAAGAGAATAGCAATAGGTCATTAATCTAGGAGTTATTTTTTCTTTTTGTACTTCATACTTCCCTGAACCTAGAACAATCAATAGTACTTCTTTGTCTCTCCTGCCAAATTTTTAAAAACGCTCTTTTACATAACTCTATAACTCTTGAGTTATCTGAAAATACTTATGTATGAGGATAATTTTTCCTCTATTAATTGGAGGTATATTATCTATCTATCCCAATCTATTTTTAATAGACACATTTTCCTTTGTCTTTTGTCCTAGCATGTTTGGGAAGAGACATTTGATCAGAGTGAGAAATAAAAATCACCCTTTGTTAGGTGAGTTTTCTATCTTAAGTTGTATATTTTTTAGCAATAGACTGTGATTATGATTAAAATTTTTTCAAGATTAAATGCTTCTGAGATGAATCAGAAATAGAAAGCAGCCTTTTTAGTGCATTTATGTTCATTTTGAAGAGAACTTGCCATTTCTTTTCCATACTGAATGTTTAAATTTCGGGGGAATCCTGTCACTTTGCCTGAGAAGTACCAACATTTAGTAAGAATCTGTGTAAATCAGAGTTCAGCGATTGAGATCTGACCAGCTTGTTGTGGCTCACCTTTAGAGGGAAATTCTTCATCCTTAGACAATGAAGATAGCATCAGTTTACTTACACTGTAAATTTTCTATCTTTATATGTCTTTTATCTGTATATATTAGATAGTTCATTATCTTTACATAGCAATGATGGACTTTTATTAAAATAGTTATTATAGAAATTTTTACGAAAGCTAAGACATATCCATGTGGTACTTAATTGTCCAGAATGTCATTACTTAGACTCTGGAGCAAACCACCATGCCCAGCACACATCGCTAGAGGCCAAAGTTAATTTTCTGGGAAAATATGTGAAGCTTCACCAAAGAATGAAATTCTGCCAAGAATTCTGGGGAAGAAATAGCATTCTGAGACTTAATTTTGCAAATTAATTCAAATAAATTGAGGCTAATAAAAAGCACAGAAATATTAGGTACTCCCTGTCTCTCTACAGACCGGGAGAAAGAACTAGAAGCCTTCCAAATGGCACAGCAGGGATGTTTGCACCAGAAGAAGGGACAAGCAGTTTTGTATGAAGGTGGAAAGGGCTATGGAAAAAGTCAGCTATTGGCTGAAATAAACTTGCTGGCTCAGAAAGAAGAACACAGGTAAAGACACCTGCTTTCTGGCTTGATGTGGGCTTCTCTTGGGGCTCCTTTCCTTTGTTGGTGAGACTCTTGTATCATTAGATTGTGCATATTTGGGCTGGTAGAGTGAGTTACCTCTCCATGGGTCAACAGCCTCCCTGTGACCATAGTAACATTCCCCAGGGTGTTGTCCTTGAAGCTGAAGGAAGCAGATTCCAAACAATACTTCTATGCCATCCAGACGCTCATGGCCATCTTCTTTGAGATTGATACATGCCCGGCCTTTTACCGGCAAGAGTGCCTACATAAACAGCTCTGTGGGAAAGTGGAGGAACCACTTCACTGCCTTTTTAATGATCTCTTCTTTGTAAAGGTAAGGAATGCAGTGGCTTTCTGAATTGGATTACTGATGTTTTACACACACACACACACACACACACACACACACACACACATACTAGAGGCCCCATACACGAATTCATGCACCAGTGGGGCCCCTTGGCCTGGCCTGTGGGATTGGGTCGAACCTGGCTCTCTGGCATCCCATGAGGGGTCCCAGATTGCAAGAGAGCACAGGCCAGGCCGAGGGACCACACCAGTACATGATTGGGGCTAGGGAGGGGCACAGGAGGTTGGCCAGCCAGGGAGGGATTGCAGGAGGGCTCCAGGGTGTGTCTGGCCCATCTGGCTCAGTCCTGATCAGCTGGACCCCAAGCAGCAAGCTAACCTACCGGTCAGAGCATCTGCCCTCTGGTGGTCAGTCCACGTCATAGCAACTGGTCAACCAGTTGACTGTCTGCCCCCTGGTGGTCAGTACACATCGTGGCGAGCAGTTGAGAGGCCTTAGCATATCATATATTACACTTTGATTGGTTCAGTGGACAACCAGACAACCAGATACTTAGCATATTAGGCTTTTATTATATTGGGTAAGGGCTAAGAACACATAGTTAACAATGGTGGAGGTAAGGTTTGAACCCTTTTGACAGCAAAACCCAGGCTTTCTCCTTTTTGAGGAGAGTGAATTCTAGGATTGACTCTGACACTTACTAGTTGTATGTCCTGGCACAAATCACTTAGCCACACTGAGCTTCAGTTTTTTTCACCTATAAAAATGAGTTCTGTATTTATAGGGTTTTTGCATGGATTTAAAAGGAGATGGTATAGAAGAGATTGCATTGTAAATTTGAAAGTGCTAAATCCATCAAGATGATCCTGACCAGTTGAACATTCCCAACAATTGTCTCCATATCTTCTCTAGTCAGTTTGCAAGTGTTGCTCTTTAAACCTATCTGTCCTTTCTCTGGCCATGGAGGATGTCACTTGAACTAGCATCTAAATCTCGAAGGCTTCTAGTGGTCCAGGGTGCAAAGGATACCCAATAGAGAGTAGGCTAAGAATAGTCTGGTTCACAATTCCATTTTTTCATCCTCCATCACTTTTTCTAATCTACCCACCCTGCAAGGCATTATATTTAATGGAAAATAGAAAAAACTAAAATCTGCTCAATCCCTCAGCATAGCCCTGTCTTAAGACAGATCTTGCCTAGGGCTCTGACTCTGGCCCTACCAAAGTGGTTAAGGAATAGCCCCACTTTGGTCTTCAGGTCCAAGGTAACTAATGTGCCTCGGCCTTGCACAGGAAACAATGTTAGGTGATATCTGTTGCAGTTGTTTCTGACAAGTCTCATGTACACATTCAACCTGGTATACTTGGAATAACTGCGGTACTGGAGTTGTCCAACCTGTCATTTATTCCTTAGTCATGACCCTTTAAGAGTTTGCCAGAGTCTGGTACGGAAAGGAGCTCTCTCTAACTACCAATGTACCCTCTGATGTTTGTAACACTATGCCCAATACTGTATAAACCTATTCTTACTCAGAATAGAATAATTTTTTTATTCCCTCTCGAGAATCTGTGTATTTTTATTAGATTATCATTTTGAATGCTAATTATTGAGTAATTTTTCTGCTCAGTTTCCCTTATCCTTCGAAGTTTCACACATGGATGACATGGCCAGACAAAAGAAGATTAAAGAGTGTTTTTTTCAAGTGCTACAGGAGGTGGGTACTTTTGCTATATACCATTAATTCCTAATATGTGCAGTTGGCTTATGCTCATTTTAATCTAGCCACATCACACCTTGATTTAGGCATTTCTTGGCCTGCCTATTTGTTGATATCTTCATTGTATCTATTTTTAACCTTGAATCCATCATATAGCACAGCATACAATAAAGGTCTTTGCTTTTTTTTCTTATCCCGTCTCTTTATGAAATTTTATCAGCTTGATTTAAAACAGTGGGTTGTAAATGCAGGTGGATAGCTTTTAAAAATTACAGATACTTAGACACCCACCCCCCAATCCAAAATTACAGAATCTATTAAGAGCAGAATTGTGATATAGCCATTCTTGAAAGCAATCCAGAAGTAACAAGTCAAATTTTAAAAACATGCATTCTCTAGACCCAGCAATTCCACCCCAGGATTTATATCCCAAGGAGTCTGTTTATTGCATTGTTTGTTTGTAGAGGCTAAGGAGAAATTGGCATGAACTCATAGATGAACACCGTGGACTATATTGCAGAAGTTAAAAATAAGGGAACAGATGAAAACATAGCTACGTAGATTGACCTTAAAAACAGTCCTTAATAAAGAGAAAGAATGAATCTGTACTATAGTGCCATTTATATAAAAACAATATTCTTGACAAAACAACTGTGCACATTTACAAGAAAACATACAAATGAAAGGTTAAATGATAAACATATTAAAATGGTTACATGTGGCAGTGGGGAATGTGGGCACTTCTTTAAGTGGGGAATGTGGATTAGACCAAATACATTTTTTAAAAAATCTACATGAGTGGGGTCTGGAAATTGGTAGTTTTAGCAAGTGCTCCCAGGAAATTCTGATTTGCAGCCTGGTTTGGAAATGACTGGTTTAAAAAATTATGAATTCCCTTTGCACAAGGAAACATTTGAAAGCTTTATGTTTCATTTGGAGAATATTTTTATGCTTATTTTTTTGTTAGAGTATTTTTTTTTTTTTGTCCAAAGAACCTCGGTACATTTCTTTAGAATTTAGATATACAGGCTATATTTTGTATTTATAAAGTAAAATACTACCTGGACTTAGGTTATATTTTACTCTGAAAACCCCAGGGTATATTGACACTTTATTTAAATTATTGAAGACAAATTCATGGTAGATTTGCAAGTCAGGTGACTTCATTTCTAATCAGATGTTGTCATTGTCTCTTTGCTGTTATTTCCAGGCAGTGAGGGAAACACCACTGATTTTTCTCATTGATGAGGCCCAGCATATGGATGCAGCTTCCTGGGAGTTTTTGGAAACATTACTCTCCAGTGTGCCCATCATCATGGTGATGACATTGATGCCTACCTCCACCCTGTGTGGTGGGGCCCAGCACATCCTGCAGAGCCCTCAGGCTATGCTGAAGCCCATTTCGAAGTTAGCAGCAAACTCACTATTGAAAATGGCATGTTGGGAACTAGGGGCGGTGAGCATCCCCCAAGAGCTGCAGATGTGAGTGGCTGGGACTAGCTGGGCACTTCATTAAGGGAGGAATGGCATTAGTAACTATGATGAGACCCAAGACTAGATATAAGGGTAGACAGTCCTAGTAAGCCAGTAAGAGGCTAATTCCCTGGGCTATCCACCAGGTTTTCACAGGACAGATAGGACCTGGATGGCTTGCTTAATGTGTCAGTTATATGTGGTCAAGCCAGTTTCTGCCAAGCCATTTAGCAAGGGAGCATTAGTTCCTTTTAACATCAATAGAAGCAAAATAGTTAAAAAAGAAAAGTTACTGCCAATATAACTTTCAAAGCCAATCCGAATTTTGTTACATTTCTGAGTTGCTGCTTCCCTCTGTTATTGTATATCTAGAGTTGACTTCAACAAAAGAAGAAATATTCCTATTCTGAAATACTCTTACGCGTGGCTCTCTTCAAGTGGGCATCTTTAGTTAGCAAACCCGTACTTACCTCTCTACAGCTACCTTCTTTGCAGGTGCTTGGGAAACCCCCTCTACTGTAAGGTTCTATGTCGGGACCTTCTCTCTAAGGACATATTGCTCTTTCATGACCTACAAAAGGGAGAGGAAGAGAACAGCAAATGGGAGACCCTCTCAGGTAAGCTGAGTGCCCCAGGGTTCTAACCTTGTCCAGTTGCATTTCCCAGCCCTTATAAGGTACATGCCTATTCTCTGCTGACATTATAGGTAAGATTAGGCCTCCCTAGCTAAGTGAGTTATACAAATAATATGAAACTAAGGTGAAACTACTAAATACCTGCCTCAGATAACTTGAGTCAATCAATCTAGCAGCACAGGAGGTGAGAATAGGAAAAATGGGGCCTATAAGCATGAGAGTCCACTAGAGAGGATTTCTAAACCTGAGAGTTTAGTAGAGAATTTCACATTATGTAGAGAAGTATGACTTGAGGAGTTGGATGGAGGAAATGGGAGAAGAGAAGGAAAGGAAGAATGTATAAATCTAGAAAGACATCCTGTAACTGTGGTATAATAGAAGGGCTATTGGCAGGTAAACAGGAAGAGTGAGAATGTCAAATACCACATGGTGCAGAAAATGTTAATTTCTAAGAGAAAAGTAGAGAGCAGGCAGGATGGGTGGGGTAAACCACTTAAAACGTAATATGCTCCATTCATCTCCATTCTTTCAGTTTCTTGACTAAATTCTTGCATTTTTGTGCCTTTAAAACTGCAGTCACTGAGCATGGTGCTTTCCTCAGTCATAGTGTTCTTTCCCTACAGCCAATGCCATGAAATCCACAATGTATAGTATTTCTCCTGTCAGCTCTGAAGAAGACCAGAAATTGTATATCTGCACAGTCAAGGATGAGGTGAACTTGGATACAGTACTTCTCCCACCATTGTTAAAAGGCATGTTCCTCAAAAAACTCAAGTGAACCAGTAACAGATGTCATTGCAATTAGTAATTTTGTGGATGACTGAATATAGGTCTCTTATTATTATGCTAGTTTCATTTTTTTAAAATATTTTTATTGATTTCATAGAGGAAGGGAGAGGGGGAGAGAGATAGAAACATCAATGATGAGAGAGAATCATTGATTGGCTGCCTCCTGCATGCCCCCCACTGGGGATTGAGCCCATCACCTCCTGGTTCATAGGTTGAAGCTCAACTACTAAGCCACGCCAGCCAGGTACTAGTTTTATTTTCTTCTAAAAGAAAAGAAACCTGCCTTTCAGAAAGAAGTTCTGATACTACCTGAAGAACTCCTTAAATAATTGTAATGCTACTTGAGTAATGGTGTACTTAAGTGAGCCCATTGTTTTCTTTGGCACTGACTGATGACCTGAAAACATTTTTTAGTGTTTAATAAAAACGTCTCCTGAGTTTCTCTTTGTGCATATTCCTGTGCTGGAGGAAACAATAACCAAGGGAGAAAAAAATGCTTCTGAAATTTAAACTCTGGTGCTAGTGAAGAGGGAGCGTTATGCACATAGCAGGAGTTTAATAAAAAGAATGCAAAGTAAGTTTATAATGACTTATAAGATAAAGAATTAGGTGGGCATAATTAGACAGGGATGTCTTTCTCTTTAGAGATGAGTTTTTCAAGTGTTTGGTGGGCAATGTACTTTATGAAGCCTTCTGGAGGATGTGATAATGAATAAACATACCTTTAAGTTAAGGATGGTCTTGCTGAGAATATGAGACATACATATGAAATAACATGGTAGTTAAGAGCCAGGATTCTGGAGTCAAAAAAATCTGAGTACTGTTGGCTCTTCCACTAAATGGCTGTGGAACATTAGATAAATTAATTTGGTCTTCTCATTACTTAAATGAGGGTAATGATAGCTCCTACCTATCTCATGGATTAGTTAAAGATCAAATGAAATAAATCATGGTACATTTTAAATATTCAATGAATATCACTTTTATAAGTTATTCTGGAGGTTTTAAGTCCGTATAGACAGTTTATACTCCTTATAGCTATGATAGGCTACACTTGGCAATGGCTATACTAACATAGAAGGGTCAAGTCAGGAAGTACAGCATGTAGCAGAATAGCAGTGGTTTTCTTCAATAGGAGTCCTCACAGCAGTTTCCACACTACCCTCTGGAGCCCCAAGGAATAGCTTAGGTGTGATGGAATGAGATCACAATGAATGGCTGCATATAAGCCCCATGCCCCAGCTAAAAACTGGTATATCTTACAACAGCCCTTTATACATAACTTCCAGGCCCCGCAAGGGACATGACCTATTAAAAGATTTACTACCCCCAAGCAAGCCCAAAGCTGTGGTTTAACCCTGGTGCTTATAGCTTCTTCAGTTTTCTTAATCCAGATTCCGCTTCCAATCAGGGGTCATTAATGATAGGCCCTCCCTTACCCGAACTGGTGGGCAGAGTATGACATAACCTGGGCCAGGAAATACCTGAGTACCTAACCAGGCACCTTATATGAACTATACATTGAACCACCAATCAACATCTGCCAAATAACCCTAAGCCCCTAAGCCCTTGTTTCTATAAGACCATACATTAAGCCACCAATCAGCATGATTGATTTTCACCTCCTGATTGATTTTCTCATTCTGGTGCCAAAACCTGGGATTACGGGCTTATTTATTAGGGGAAAGAGACCTGCTGAGCCCGTCTCCCAAGGGGAGAACAGCGACACGTGCAGAGGTGAACACGCCTCTTGAGGGAAGGAATGGGAAGGAGTGGGGGCTTAGTGTACTCAGCTCGAGCTGATTGGTTGCTTAATGTATGGTCATATAGGAACAATGGCTTAGGGTATTTGGCAGGTGTTGATTGGTGATTCAATGTACAGTCCAAGTGCATGGTTAGTTACTCAGGAATTTCCAGGCTGCAGGTTACGTCATACTCTGCCTACCAGTTGGAGGAAGGGAGGATCTATCAATTTTTAGTGTAAGCAGCATTACCTGGTAATTCAGATGTCATTTGTTAGGATCCTGAAAAAGTGCTACGAAGTTAATCCAAGGTCAGCACTGTCCACAGAGAAGGGAAAAGGTTTTTTAGCTCATACGCTAAAATTAATAGCTCAGTCTGCAAAGCCTTAGTCTAAATCAGGGGTAGGGAACCTTTTTTTCTGCCATAGGCCATTTGTATATTTATAACATCATTTGTAGGCTATACAAAATTTCCAATTTAAAAACTAGCCTACTACCAAATGATTTTTCAGGCCTTATACAGTCCTCAGCCAAACATTTCCCTGATCTAAATGAAAGGCTAATGCTATATTGTGAAAGGCCACATAAATAATAAAAATATTTAAAAAGGAGCCTTAGCTGGTTTGGTTCAGTGGATAGAGCATCGGCCTCCAGACTGCAAGGTCTCAGGTTTGATTCCAGTCCAGGGCACATATCTTGTTTGCAGGCTCAATCCCCAGTAGGGGGTGTGCAGGAGGCAGCTGATCAATGATTCTCTCGTTATTGATGTTTCTATCTCTCTCCCTTTCTCTCTGAAATAAATATATATATATATCTTTCAAAAAGTATTTAAAAAGGAGGTTTACATTATTATATTTTACTTTAAGTATATAACTCTGCCAATACATAATATGATATTGGGATAAGAATGAGGGGAAGTTGCAGATGTTCAAAACAGGGTAGTATAGTGGTCCAGGTAAAAATGACTTTTTATATTAAAATTGTTTAGGAGGAAACATATGTAAGAACATTTAGAAGGATAAGTGGGCGACCAGTTGATTGTGAAGGAAAGAAAAAGGTTTAGAATTTTTCCAAGATTTTTGGCTTGGTGACTTACTGGTTCAAAACAACTGCTTTAATATATGGACCATAATAGAGAGATTTACTCTAATGTTTAGGATTAATTAGCATCTTTATAATTATTAGAGTTCTGGGACCAGAAAACCTGGCTTCATGTTTAGTCCAAAGTTAAGGAGAAAAAGTCTGAGTACTTATTAAACATGAAAATGGGAAGAATTGTTAGTTTAGTTGAATGATTCAGGGCATACCTTTGGGTTTACCAACAAAGGGTTTTGGTGACCATGGTTGAAGAATTTAAGTGATGTGGTGAAAATCTGATTGTTGTTGGTTGAACAATGAATGAAGCATGAGAACAAATGAGGGCATGGAAATAAGGCTCTCTGATGAGGTTTCGCTGAATGAAAAAGGGGTAGACAAAAAGCAAGCCTTTATATTTTTTAAATGAACAGATTATCAACATAATGCATTACATGTTGTAGAAAGCTTGTTCATTGCTGATTTTTTTCCCTCTAGAAATAGCTGTAAGCCAACTGGATCAATTGAGCCCAGAAGAACAGTTGCTGGTTAAGTGTGCTGCAGTCATTGGTCACTCCTTCCACATAGATCTGCTGCAGTGCCTGCTGCCTGGCTGGGATAAACATAAGCTACTGCAGGTGCTGAGGGCTCTTGTGGATATACACGTGCTCCGCTGGTGCAACGAGAGCCAGGAGCTTCTTGCTGAGCCAATATCAGTGCCCTTTTCTGTTGAGATTATTGAAAAACACAGAGAGGAAAAGAAAAAGTCAGGTGAGAAAAAGCTGGATCCTTGTTCTCAAGCCTGAAGAGAGCCTGGGGTGGGAATCGGGAGGGAGTTGTTGGAGTAGAGATGGAATCTGTGTTGAGAAAGAGCATCAATATCATATATGAAGGGCCTCAGTCTCTTAAAGCTTATAACCAAGAAATGGGAAAATAATTATTTTAGTCATGAAGGAACCATGGTTATAGTGAATGAATAGCTTGTATTTTTTCAGAATTGTCTTAATTTCAAGAATTCTAACTCCTTGTTAGCACCATGTGTCAAGCATTTGTGTTTTAATTTTTGGTTCAGAAAATATTGCCATAATCCTTTATTAGCTTCTAGGTAGAAATAATAAGAAAGAAGAATAAACTTTCTAATTTTAGAAAGTCTCAAAGAAAAAAAAATATAAATGGTACTGAAACGGGTATTCTCAAATTCTCCACATGAAAGAATAAACTTGTGACATAGAATACTCAAATTACATATAATTCACAAATAATTTTCTTCTTACTTTGAAATAAGTTTGGGCCTTGTATTTGAACATAGCATTTCAAATGGTTTGATGTTTACAGTAATTTGTAATACAAAAGCTCATTTTAGGAAGAACAACTAAGAAATCTATCCAGGTGTACTTCTGTATCCCTGATCATTTCTTCACCATGGTACTTTGTACTAGATATGGTCAATATCACTCTCAGATTGTGTAAAATTCTTTATACAAAGTAGGCAAATGGGGATTGTAAATGAAATTTCTTTAAAACTAGCAGTATGTGCTTAGGAGTTTGCTGCATGGTAGCATGCAGCGACTTTAAGGGAGGCTCTCACTTAGATTTTTCTGTATTTCAGATGCTGGCTCTCCTCTCAGGAAAAAAGAGGAACTATTCCTACCTCAATCTGAGGTACTAGAATTTGGAGTGCCTCTGTTACGGGAAGCTGCTTGGGAGCTGTGGCCCAAGGCACAACAGAGAGCCCTGCATCTTGAATGTGCCTGCTTTCTCCGAGACTTGGCCTGTCGCTGTGGGAGTTGCCAGGGCGGGGACTTTGTCCCCTTCCACCGTTTTGCCATCTGTTCTCTCAAGAGCTCCAGAGGGACACCCCAATTCTGCAGTTACAAGGATACTGGCTCAGTGTTAAAACAAGTGATCACCGATAGATTACAGCTGCCTCCTCCCCAAGGTAAACTCAGGGGGGCAGAAAGAGGATATATGAACGGCACCTCTCTTTATTCATAAACTCAGATCTCTTCATCCAAAAGGTAAAATCACATTAAGGTAGAAAAATAGGTGTAAAGAGCCATTTATCCCTGAAGTACCAGAGATAAGAAAAGTATAATCTCTGAGTAAAAAGGAACTTTAGAGGTCATACTTACTTGCGTTGGCAATCTGGGGTAATCTTTGGTAAATTCCTTAACCTCAGTTAATTGAGAAAAAATAGTATCATTTTATAGGGTTGTTGTGCCAAGAACATGGTTAGTACACATACACCTTAATTATTGTTTTTTATTGTTATAATTAAGTATTCCACTCAGCACACATGTATGGAGTCAGTGTGTATCAGATGCAGTTAAGAATACAAAATGAATGAGCTTTGGTCCCTAAAATGATCAGTTTTGGGGGTGATACAGACATATAGAGAATTCCAACATGGAAAAGGAGATGAAAATGGCATACATAGGGGGTGGATACCTAGAGAAAGGGCCATTAGCCGGCCCAGGGAATGAGTAGAAGAAGACTTTTCCTTGAAGGAGATACTGCCAGAAGTTAGACTTGGAGCATAGCTACTTAAAGAAGGTTGGATTAGTGGACAGATGTTCCCCAAAGCCCATAACCCTTCTACCACATCTCAGATAAGCATTCATGCATCTTTGTTTTAACATTTTCAGTTCATTTACCTTACAGGACATCCTGTTTAATTGCCAGCAGCTATTAGAAAGCCTTTTCTTTCATCAGTGTGAAATCTACCTTCTGGCAGCCTCACCCATTTGTCAGAATTGTGTCGTCTTCTATAGTTGAAAACAACTATCAAGATCCAATCATTCTTCTCTTTTTCTACTTTGAAAGAAGAAAAGTTGGTATTGGTGTTGGCAGGGGAGAGGGATATGAAAGAGATGGTGACATATTGGAAGTAAAGGACTGAAATGAAGGATTGGATCTATGATTCTAATAACTCTTCTAGCTGTAACATCTGGTGACTCTGTGGAGGTAGGCCAGTAACTTGGAGAAATTGGTGATTGATGAACTCTATGAGTATTTGTACTTTTGCACTTTCTGAGGGGCAGAGGACAATAACAGTGAGTGTCATAGTCTGATATTGTGATGAGATTATGCTATCATTTACATTTCCTATGTGGCCTTGGTTTTGAAGAGGTCAGTTTCAGCTTTGGATTAGACAGCCTGAGCAATCTGTATGAGAAAGGCTCCAGACCTTCCCAGCATAGCTGAACCCAGAAGAGACCTTCTGTGCATGGCAGCTCCTGCACAGATTGAGAGGGTGCTGCTCACACAGGCTGTGAAGTGAAGGTGCATCACATAGTGCTGCCAAACTCCAGTTTCTTAGTTACCTTATCCTTACCTGACATTATTTGACATCAGAGAGCTGGTAATTGTACTTAACACAACGCTCTACAGCAGTTCTCTTAGACACCTTCCTTTTCTATCCCACTACTCAAATTTGTGCATCAGTGGGGTCCCTCGGACTGGCCTGTGGGATCCAGCCGAAACCAGCTCTCCAACACCCCTTGAGGGATTCTAGATTGGTGCAGGCCAAGCTGAGGGACCCCACTGGTGCATGATCAGGGTGAGGAGGGATGCAGGAGGTTGACCAGCCAGGGAGGGACAACGGGAAGGCTCCAGAGCGTGTCTGGCCCATCTTGCTCAGTTGCGATCAACGGGACCCCAGCAGCAAGCTAACCTACCGGTCAGAGGTCTGCCCCCTGGTGGTCAGTGCACATCATAGTGACTGGTCGACCAGTTGACTGCCCCCTGGTGGTCAGTGCATGTCATAGCGAGCAGTTGAGCAGCCTTAGCATATGATGCTTTGATTGGTTGATCAGCCGACCGGTGGACTGGACACTTAGCATATTAGGTTTTTTTACATAGGATGTCAACATCTTTACCAGTGTGTTCCAAGTCTTTGCATTTTTATCTTGGAGAAGGCTGTAAAGGAAGAATCAAATTTGGAGGACTGAGACCATTGAAAGCCAACTAAGTAAAGTTGAAAACCTGCTGGCCACCAAGACTCTAGTGGACTGTGGCATCATGTGCTCTCGTTATTTTTCACTAGGTCTTAGGTTTTGTGGTTCATTCTGTTATGTCCATAAACTCAATCACGACATTTTCAGGGATTCCTACTATTTGAAGCAGCCATCAAACCAAGTGGATACATTCTGTATTTCTTTATTTACCAATAGTGAGTACCTCGTGGGAATTAAGAACTGGTTTGGAAGGTTTGAAAATTAAAGGGGTTGCTATTTGAATTACAAATCATTGCCTTTGAGGAATTTGCAATCTATTATCCTAATTTTGTGTGCAGGCAAATATTAAACTTATCATTATTATAATGGGGAGGGTGTGGAAATTGTGTAGTGAACTAAGCTGCAGAGGAAAGATAGGAATTTAAAATGTCCTCAGTTAATTCAAACATAGGTCACTAAAGATAATCCATCTTTTTCTCCCTATAGATAGTTTTCCGTTCCAGACAAAACTGTCTAGAAGTCAAGAGGCCTTCACAAGTGCACCCTGCAGGTAGATGGAGATGCTGAAAATGGGCGGGAGGGGGCAGAAAGTGAAACGCAGCTGAACACTAAACTGGGCTCACCTCACCTGCAGACCAGGAAGGCATCTAACCACCTCAAATCTCTGCTCAAGTTAATAGACATCTCAAAAGGCAGTTTTTGATTCTTTGTAGAGAAATTATTTCTTAGTGATTAAAACTTCCAGTAGCTCTCAAACGCATTGTACACATAGCAGAAGTTTTAAATTTGCCTTCTCAATTATTTTTTACCCCAGCTGATGTTAAAATGAACTTACATTTCCTAACCACGTACTTCTGGTTTTCAAATGTCTGTCCCACTGATATTAAATGTCCCTACCTTGAGTTCCCCAGCCATGCTGTAGTCTTCCCTCTCTTATCCAACTTGATATCATACTTTTCAAACATAAATATGTCCATATTTGACAAGAATCACCTCCATACACATCTGTGTGTCTGGCTCACACAATTCTTCTTTTTAAAAATACTAAGTGGCCTCCATCTCCTTCCACTTATGTTTGCGAGCCTTCAAGGCCCTTCTCAGTGCCCAATTTTTTCCATCATTCTATCTCAGAAAGACCTGATTTCTTTTGAACTCATGGTACCTGTGGAAAGTGCACTGGACTAGTAGTCAGAGAGGTGAGCTCCAGTTTGGGTTTACCCAGTAGTTTTGAGTCCCTATATAAGTCACTTATGCTCTCTTAATCTCAGTTTCTTCATCTCCAAAACAGTGGTAACTTTTGCCTGCTGGAACGACAGGGTTATTGCAAGATAAGATGGTGGTGATATATAAGATAAATTCAGATGTGCTGTGACAAAGTTCAAATTAAGAGATAAATATATTATTATGTATTGCTTTCAATCACTTTTGTGTTTTTATTTAACACATTGCTAATTTACTCTTCAGGTATGGCCGTTTCTCCATTTAGTTTGTGAGGTATTAGATTGGCTCTAGGTTTTTAAAAATCTATAATAGGACTTTGCCATTATAGATTAGGCCCCTGACTTTTAAAAACTTACAGAGTGATGGAGGAGAAGGATAGACAGAATTAATGAGTTATAAAGGAAAGCTTCCTGGGAAAAGTGGCTTGGAGTCCTGGTGATGCCTGACAACAGTGGCTGTACCTAGCCACTCTCATTTCTTCATCTTCTCTCCACAAAGGTCAGAGGAAGAGTTCCTGGATCGAGTGAGCAGGAAGCTGGCTCAGGCCAGCCCGGAGAATGACCTTCGGACCATGAAGCCCTGTCACTGTGAGGAAATCCTGAAGTTAGTACTCTCACCCCTCGCTCAGCACTGCCTGGTCATCGGAGAAAACACCTGTGCATTTTATTACCTGCTGGAGGCTGCTGCTGCCTCTTTGGACCTGTCAGATAACTACATGGTGAGCAAGCTCTGCTTTCTGAGATGAGCCCTTTTACTGGGATTCCATTGGATTTCTTACTATCAAGTTACCTGGGGAGAAAGTAGGAGTGAGAAAAGACCTGGGAAGGTTTTAGGAGAAAACATGAGTGGGAATGTGGTACTGAGAGAACACCCAGCTGCCAGCCCTGCTCCTGCCCAGCATGTGCAGTTCAGCTCCCATTTCTAACTCGAAATCCAACCTGATTGAAGTGCATATCTTGACCCTCATCATATCCTTACTCCAGTCTTCACCTCTAGCATCATCTGAATCCTAATCCAGTTCCTCCATCCCTTGTCTGGTTTGGAGGCCTTCTTTTATTTGAGGAAGGCAAGCAGTCTTCTGGGCCAGCCCTCTGCGTTCTCGTTTTTGAAAAAGCACAAGGTGAAGATCTGTCAGTTTGAAGAGGCCACTTTCTGCCGTCTTCAGTCAGAGGTGAGAGCAGAGGTGACCTTGAAGTTTGGATTATTTCTCCTTGATGGTTACCTTATTATTTCTTCTAAAATACCTTTGATTTTTTGGGTGTGTGTTTGTGTATGTACAATTAGAAATGAGATAATATATAAAAGGTGTACAAATTCAAAACATGAAAATATACAATATGTAAAAAGTGAAACAACCTTCATATGCCACCCCAGGATAGTTAATAATCTGGCTATATGCACAGTCATATTGTTATTATTTTGTTACTTTAAAAACAGAATCATATTCCTCATTCTCTTCTGTAGCTGACTGTTATTCTTAATAGTGAAGATTGAACATGTTTGTGTATTGATGAACATCTAATCACAGTTGTAGCTGCCAAGTATTTCACTGTATGCATATATCAAAGTTTACTTACCCATTCCATTCTTCAGGTGCACTATGGTGAATATTCTTGGAATATCTCTTTCTCCTATTGTGAGAATGTTTCTGTAAAAGACATTTTCGGAGGTGGAAATACGTAGTAAGGGAGAAGATATGATTTTACATTTAGTAAATATATTGCCAAATTGTTTACCAAAATATATATCAATTAGAGTTTTTTACACTTCTTTACAGCCTTACCAACATCAGATACTATTAGTATTTTAAAAACCTGCTAATACATAAATGAAAGTTATCTTAACTAATATAGTATATTATTTTTACATGTTTATTAGTCATTGATTTTTCTGTGAATTGTCCTACTAATGGGGTATAACAAAACTGTGATGTATAACTGAAAGTTGCTATGAAGCTAGATCTCAAAAGTTCTCATCACAAGACAAAGAAGATGTGTAACTATATGTGGTGATGGACATTAACTTATTTTGGCAATTATTTTGTAATATATACATATAATGAATCATGTACAACTGAAACTAATACAATGTTATATGTTGTTTAGATCTCAAAAAAGAAAAAATCACATTGCCTACATTAATATACTCAATAAAGCTAGAAGAAAAAAAACATGGTTGAAAATCTCCCCAACCCTGTCACTTAGCCACTGTGTCCTTCCCCAGTGTCCCTTCCCCGGTGTTATGTATCTTTATATGTGAGGTGATATGTCAGGTGCTTTCCACAGCATCTGAATCCATGCCCAAATGACAGTCCTACCTCAGTCTAGCAGCATCGCTTTCTAAACCAAAACCTTCCTCTGCTGCTCACTGACAATGTGGGGGATACTTTCTCCTTAACCCTACTTTTTCCTTTATTTGTTCATGGCCCTACGTGTTTGACAGAGTAGCCAGGCTCTGCTCCAACTCAATGCACTCACTCAAGCACCTACATGTACATCCCAAAATAGAAGAGCCAGCCGTTTATATCAAGGACCTTGTCCAGGGCACTCTTCCCACATTTGCATTACTGTTTCTTATTTTCCCACATCTAGGTCTGTTTCAACATGGGACAGATCACCTTGGCCAAAAACCTGGCTAGGCAAGCTCTCCGACTGCTGAAAACGAATTTCCCTTGGACCTGGTTTGGAGTCCTTTTCCAAACATTCCTGGAAAAATATTGGCATCCCTGTTCCCTGAGCCCATCTGCAGACAACCCTAGTGAGAAGTGAGAAGCTGGCCAAGTTGCGCTGGTCCCCTTTAGAGCCAACCACAGGGAAACTAAAGTAGGACGCAGCCTAGAGTTTTGCCATATTAACCTCAGACTCCTTTTTTTAAAACACATCACAGACAGTTCTAGTTATGCCTTATTTCCCTAGCCCAGTGGTCGGCAAACTCAGTCAACAGAGCCAAATATCAACAGTACAATGATTGAAATTTCTTTTGAGAGCCAAATGTTTTAAATTTAAACTTCTTCTAATGCCACTTCTTCAAAATAGACTTGCCCAGGCCGGAGTATTTTGTAGAAGAGGCACACTCAAGGGGCCAAAGAGCCACATGTGGCTCAAGAGCCGCAGTTTGCCAACCACTGCCCTAGCCAATTAGATGTAACAGAATGAGGGCTTTTGTTTTGGGAGTGTGTATTCCCCTATCTCTTCCAAACAGTAAAGATAGGTGTGTGTGTGTGTGTGTGTGTACATTCATAGATATACAGATATGTAACTAGGTAGCAATTTAATATATGTCTGATATAAAAATGCTACCTAGTTATTGAGCTACAATCATTTAAAAGAAATTTATTTAATCAAAATAGCAATTCAAAGAGTAAATCTTCATTTAAAAACTTTTCTGAACTTTTCCTGGTCAAGAGAGATGAGTTAAAAAGGTCTAAGAGGTTAGAAGTAGTTGGATCCCAGAAACATTTCTGAGTTTGGAAGTCTGTAGCTGGCCCATGGATGGGTAGACTTGGGTTTCTTATGGGGAGGGATAGTTGGGCACTGGTGAAGAATAAGGCATGCTAACTACCTTGTGCTTCACAACAGAAAGAAGAAGTTGGCAGTCCTGCAGCAGCGGGTGCAGTGCCTTTCACTGCTCTGGCAGCTCTATAACCTGGAGGCCACAGCCAGGAGCCGCAGGTTTGCCTATCTGGCCACGCTGATGCAGAAGAATTCAACCAAGGAGTTTGCAAATGAAGCCCAGGTAAACCAGTCCTTGCTTTACCTCCAGACCTACTCAGAAACTTAAAATGCTAGGGAGACAGACACTGCCAAGTTCCTGGGTTTTGCATGGTTCCACAATAACCCACATTTAATAGGATGGCACTGATCATGGGTTTGTGCATGGCTTCTCAACTTACAGTTTATAGATGGGTTTTCCAGGCATGAAGCCGCCTGTGAACTCACTGAACTGAATGTAAAACTGTGTTCAAAGGAGTATTTGGGGAGTGGTAGGAGTCGGGAAAGGATCATCAGATTCTCAAAGAAGTTAATGATCTAAAAAAGGGGGAATTTGAGTTGCTAACTTAGGAAAAAGAAGGAAGAGAAGTATGTCTTCTCACCCCCTTAGCCTCCCTTCTCACCCCCCCAGCCCTCTATCTCTCATCCATTTGTTCAACAAATATTTAATGAACACCTATTAGGTCCTGGCACTGATCTTGGTTCCAGGGAAATAGATAATAGAAAAGTGAAATATATATGTTAGGTGATAATAAATGCCATGGAGAAAAAATAAGTGAAGGCAGGGGACCTAGGGTTCTAGGAGTGGTGGATGCAGTTTTAAGTAAGGTAGTCAGGAAAAGCCTCACTGAGCCGGTAACATTTGGACGAATATCTGAAGAAGGCAAGAAAGTAAGCCACATGGCTATCTGGGAAAAAGAGTGTAAGGAGAGGGCACAGTGAATTCATGAGGCATGCCCTCTATGTTTGAGGAAGTGAGGAGGCCAGTGTGACTAGAGGGGAAGGAGGGAAGGAGAGAAGAGAGAGGAAGGAGATGAGTTAGAGGGAGAGGTGGGTGGCAGATCCTACAGGCCTTATAGGCCACTATTGTGGTTTCAGCCTTTATTGTAAAGAAGATGGGAAGCTTTGGGGTTCTTAGAAGAGGAATGACAGGATAATATTATATTTTAATAAGATTATTCTGGCTGCCATATTGAAAATAAAATGCAAGGGGCAAGAGAGGAAGCTGGGAGACCAGTTCCCCTCTAGACATACTGGCCTCCTCCTTATCCCTCAAACATAGAGGCATGCCTTCTTCATTTATTATGGCTACATTTGCAAGAGATGGTTGGCTTGGCTTGTGGTAGCAGAGGAAGTGGGAGGAGTGGTATTCTGTGAAGAGAGAGCCAACAGGATTCACTCACAGATTAATTCTGGGATGTGAGAGAAAAGTGTCAAGGATAATCCCAGGATTTACGACGTGAACTTCCAGAGGGATAGAAATGCTCTTCATTGGGATGGGAAAGTCTGTAGATGGAACAGATTTGGTGGAAGATTGGCTGCAAGATTTTGGACAGATTTAATTTGAGATGCCCCTTAGACATCCAGGTGAAGATGTTGTGTAGACAGTTGAATATACAACTGTGGGTTCATGAGAGAGGTCCAGGCTGGAAATAGAAATATGGAATCATCAGTGTATAAATGGTATTTAAAGCTATGAAATTCGGTGAGATCACCCAGAGAATGAGAAAAGGTCCAAGGACTGAGTTAATAGCTCCAGTGTGAAGAGGTCAGAGTCATAAGGAGCAGCCAGCACATGAACCTGAGAAGTTGCCAGAGAAACAGGAAGAAAACTGAGAGAGCGTGGTGTCCTGAAGACCTAGTGGAAACTATTTTGAGAAAAGAGTCATCAACTTTGTCAGATGTGCACATAGTTATACCAGGAACCTCGCAGCAATGCTAAAGAGCTCTAAAGAGCAAAAATCAGAAACCTTAATTAGAGACAACACAGATGAAGTTTGGCCAGTATTCTAAAAGGGAAAGTCTGGGACTGGAGAAAAAGAATAGGGGCAGGTTGAGAAAATGTGTTGTCTAAAGAACAGGCAGTGAGAATAAACAAATTAGACGTGTAAGGGTGAGAAGGAGTATGTCTTCGTGGCTGTAGTGGAGGTGAGTGCTAGGGACACCAGGAGTCCTGACCGAATGAGCAGCATAGCACCAGTGTGGGCACTTATGCAGAAGAGGGATGGGATGGAGTGGAGTGTAAATGTACAATCAGAATATTTTGCCCTATGCTGTTGCCCCACAGGTTGTCTCTGCCTACGTGGCCCTCTCCCAGTTCTCCCAGAACGTGGGTGACAGGGAGAAGTGGCTGCACTGCGAACAAATGGCCATTCAGAAAAGTAGCCTATGTTGGTTCTCCAGAGAGGGGTTGTTGGCCACAGCACAGCTCATGCAGACCTTGGCCTACACCAAGCTCTGTCTCGGCCACCTTGACATCTCCATCAAGCTGGGTAATGGGGCTTAGGGCTGGTGGACCTGAGGCTTTCAGAGAGCCAGACTCACAGCCAGACCTCACAAAAATCTTACCTCCTTAGGTTTTCAAGCTCATGAGATATGCGTGCACCTCAGGAAACCAGCTCTGGAGAATCTGGTTCTCTCAGTTCTCTTTAGATCTGCATTTCTCAAGAAGAAGTATTAATATCACCTTTTTTCTATTTATGCTTAAGAGGGGAGGGTATGATATCCTATAGAGGATGAAATGAGAAGAGACAGCTGTTCATTCCCACAGCTGTCTCTTCTCCTATACTACAGGAAGCACTGTCTTAGCTGTGGGGGTCAGCAGTGGGAAGCATAGTCTCAGCTTCTTTTATTTTTTTTTATTTTATTTTTTCCATGTTCATTTATTCCCCTATACCCTCTTCTACTTCCATCCACCCCCACTCCCCACTCCTGCAATCACCACACTGTTGTCTGTGTCCATGAGTTCTCCCTCTTCTTCTCTCTCTTCCTCTCCTTCTCCCTCTTCTTCTCCCTCTCCCTCTCTCTTCCTTTAGTGGGAGTAGATAATTGCAGTAGTTCAAGACTCTGGAAACTGTCTTAGAGGCATTTTCCCACTTGTTTTGCTTAGAGAGAGCTCTGGTTCCAGGTACAGATGCTCTCTGTATAAATTGAGCTGTGGAGAGGAGGTGCACAGGATGTTAGGCTGCTTGGAAGGTGTAAGATCCCCTCCTGTCCTGCACTGTGCTCCCCACTCCCTAGCTGGTCCCAGTGGTTCTGTCTCTTGGCAGATTTGATCTGTGTGTCCATGTGCTGGACAGTCAGTGGGCGCTCATTTCCCAGGGTCATGATATCCTTGGCCTGGCCTGCTTCTATTCCGCTTGCTTAGATCTGCTGCTCTACGGAAAAGGTAAATCCTGTGCATGGCTTTTTTCTACTTTTGAGGGATTCAGACCTTAGATGGGGCCCAAGGTTGGGGGAACACAGGCAGTCATGAGCTGGTCTCTGGTGTGGCCTCTGCTCCCAGCTCCTGGCTCTGCAAAGTCTAGGAACCACATTGTGATTCAGGGATGTCTGCCCTACATATATCTCCTCCACTGTACCACACACCTTCAAAACCAGTTCCTTCGTGGATAATTCTAGTAGCCTGGCTACCTTCTCTGTCCACAGGATTGCTGTGCCGGCCCTTTGGAGAGTGTCTACATTTCATTCAATACTATGAGCATAGCTGCGTGCTAACCTCTCAAAGCAATGTCATGCTGGGGGTCCACTCCTCACTGGCCATGTGGTAATGCGTGATGTCAATCTTACTCCGGGTCTACGGGGAAGGGTAGAAATTTAGGGACACCATGAAGTCATTATTTCACATCTCTGACCCACTTCTGAATACTGTTACCTCCCATCCCCATCGTATTAGAAGAGATCTTTTCTTCTTTTTTCCTCAACAGGTCTAGGCCTATAGGTTGAGGGTTAAGTTTGGGGTTACATGTAAGTGTTAGATAACTCATGACAAGGCTGAATATCAAGTGTCTCCTTTTTAAGTCTTGCATGGGACTTAATGCAAGAAAGTAACTTGTATGTGAATTAGTAACCTTGGACACTTTCCAGTATCACAATTCTCACTATCAAGGAGGTCTCAGGGCCTTAAGAAAATGATACTTCTGTGAAACAGCCATGGTTAGTAAGCAGGGCACAGAGCTCAGAGCTGCAGTGTTTTTCCCTCCAGGTTTGCCCAGGACTCACAGTGGGACCTCTTTGAGTACCACTTCTCCAAGGCTCGGCAGTTGGTGAAAAGAACCAATGCCTCACTGTTTGGTTCACATGGCTTTGTCCGGTTCCTAGAATGTCATGTGCTGATGTTACAGAAAGTGCCTGGGGGTGTCTTCATGCACATTCCCCCAGAGACTCCGAGACAAATCTTAAAGGTACCTGTTCTCTACTGTCCTTCAACTAACAGTTAAGGTGTAGTTTGACCCTGTGATACCCTTTCTGCCACCTGCATCTATCCCTTACTCTTCTCTTTGTTGCCTGTCTCTTTTGTCTCCTTGAATCCTTTTTTCCCTCCACCTAGAAAGTCTTTCTGCCTACCTCACTTACCCTTCCAAATAGTCTTGCATGTAGGTCAGGACTGAATCCCAAAGGCAGGAGAAACCTTTGCAAAGCTACTGCCCAACACCATTGAAACGTTAACATCAGCCCTTCTCAGTAGACCTGTTCTGGCAAGTCTTTAATTTGGCACATCTCCCTACAGCCCTGCCTTCTGCATCTAAGACATTCTAGTTCCTCTGTTCAAACCAACTTTCTGTGCCTACTTTGCTACCAATAACTCATCCTTGTTCCCCCAGCCTGAGTGAGTGTGCTGAGTAGGGGCCGTTTAAGTGCTGATAGAGTAGGGTGGAGGGAGGGAAAGCGCTAATCTCTGAGTTAATGGACCCTCCTTTCCTTTCAGTACTTTAAAGAGTTCTTCTCTCGGTGTGTGACCTGCCCTGTCTATCACCGGTGGGTCTCTGAGCTGAAAACCTCTGTAATGAGATATGGAAAGAGAGAAGTCATGTCCTTGACTAACATCATCAGGCCTTTGGATACCTGCTTGACCAGGATTTGGATAGAGGGAGAATTCCTGGAGGAAAACAAATCCTTTGATGGAAATTTAGCAATACAGAGTAAGCATTCCTTCTTAGAACCCTGCCTGAGAGACACAGAACAGTCTTCTATTCCTACTCACAAGCAGCCAAAAGCTTCACTTCCAAAGTAAGAAGGGCCCCCCAGGTGTAAGGAGTTAGTCCTTGCTCCAGAGGTAATTACTGTCTTCTCACAAGTGCTGGGCCTAGCCTAGACCCATGGTCGGCAAACTGCGGCTCACGAGCCACATGTGGCTCTTTGACCCATTGAGTGTGCCTTTTCCACAAAATACCATAGCCTGGGCGAGTCTATTTTGAAGAAGTGGTGTAAGAAGAAGTTTAAATAATTTGGCTCTAAAAAGAAATTTCAATCGTTGTACTGTTGATACTTGGCTCTGTTGACTATGAGTTTGCTGACCACTGGCCTAGACCCATTGCTATGTAATGTAAGAGCCTCTCCTAGGCCTTTGCTTTAGTGTCTGGAATCCTTAAATGTAGGAAGTTCTTCCTCAGTCCCATCTTACACAAGATTGTTCCCTCAAAGGTCACTAAGGGAGAGTGAAGGCCTTAGAAATCACAGTGTAATGTCTGTGAAGGTAAATGATAAGATATGGACAAGAAAAAGAGGGGAAGGAATATAGTATCTTGCCAAGAGCCCAGCAAATCGTCTCCTTTTATAGGGTCATGAGTTAAATCTGTAATTGCTAAGAATATTCTTTTGTTTGTGATCTTTTTTATGTTCCTGGTTTCAGGATTGGACAGTGTGATTGATGTCAAGGAGAACAGGGATGAAGAAGAAATTCAAGAATGTAATATTAAAACAAAAAAAATCATCTGAAGGGATCATGATTCTATTATTATATATAACACAAAGAAATGCCTCAAGTTCTCCTTTTAATATTTTAATAAAAGCCTGTGTTTCTGGCCCTCACTGATTTGGCTCAGTGGATAGAGCGTCAGCCTGCGGATTGAAGGATCCTAGGTTCGATTCTGCTCAAGGGCATGTGCCCGGGTTGCCTGCTTGATTCCTAGTGGGGGGCATGCAGAAAGCAGCCAATCAATGATTCTCTCTCATCATTGATGTTTCTATCTCTCTTCCTCTCCCATCCTCTCTGAAATCAATAAAAATATATATCTATACTGATAAAAGGGTAATATGCTAATTAGACCAGGTCAACTGGCCATCTTCTGGACGTCTGACTTCCTTCTGGACAAAGTCATGGTGATGGGGGCTGAGGCAGAGGCAGTTAGGCACAATCAGGTTGGCAGGGGAGGGCAGTTAGGGGCGAGATCAGGCCTGCAGGGGAGGGTCGTTGGGGGCAACCAGGTCAGCAGGGGAGGGCCATTGGGGGCAAGATCAGGTCAGCAGGGGAGGGCAGTTGGGGGGCAAAATCAAGCTGGCAAGAGAGGGCAGTTAGGGGCAATCAGGCAGACAGGCAGGGAGGTTAGGGGCAATTAGGCAGGCAGGCAGAGGCAGATGGGGCGATCAGGAAGGCAAGCAGGTGAATGGTTAGGAGCTAGTGGCCCCAGATTTGTGAGAGGAATGTCTCCCAAGGGGTCCCCATTTGGAGTGCAGGCTGGGCTGAGGGACCCCCCCCCCCACCCTGTACACAAATTTTGTGCACCGGGCCACTAGCATCTACACTAATTAAAGAGAGGTATACAAATTGACAGTGTCTTTGTGATGCTTACCAGCCAATCAGGAGTGAGTATGCAAATTAACCCAACAAAGATGGCGGATTGATTTGCATATGCAGGTGCCGAGCATCTGGAGGTGGGGCATTCCGCACCATCCCAGCAGCTCTGTGTCTCTATGCAGCTTGGGAAGTTGGAAAAGCAGCTCCAGGCCAGAGTGAAGGCAGAAAGGTGGCTCTGGGCCGGAGCGAAGGTGGTGCTGGCAGCCAGGGGAAGGAAGGCCCATTCTTGCATGAATCTTTGTGAATCGGGACTCTAGTATTTATAAAAAAAGCCTGTGTTTCTGAAGCATGAAATTTAGATCTTTCTTAACTCTGGACTGTCATTTGCACAACTCTAGAGAAATTAAAACTGGGATAGATCAGAGGTCTGGGAGGCTTTCCTATGAACTGATAAGGTAGGATCCATTAACAGGAAACAGCCCTAATGAAGAGGTTGTCATTACAAAGGAAGGCTGGCAGTGTGGGTGCTTTGGTGCTGATCACCTTTGGCACAGGTGTGGAAATAGCTGCTAAGTAAACAAGGAATGCCCTGCTGGTTTGGCTCAGTGGATAGAGCATCGGCCTATGGACTGAAGAGTCCTGGATTTGATTCTGATCAAGGGCACTTGCCTGGGTTGCAGGCTTAGTCCCCAGTGGGGGACATGTGGAAGGCGGCCGATCAATGATTCTCTCTTATCATTGATGTTTCTATCTCTTTCTCCCTCTCCCTTCCTCTCTGAAATAAATAAAAATAAAAAGAAACCAAGGAATCTTGAGAGGTACACAGTGGGAATTTCTTTCTCCTTTGTGGTATATGATTTGGGCATTTCCATGAGTAACTGAAATTGCCAGATGGTATATGACTCAAGCTCTTTATTCTCCCCCTTCAGAGCTGCTGTCTTTGGCCTTTATCTGTTCGATGGTCTTTCTTCCACAGAGTATGACCTTCCCAGAGATTTTTAAGCTTATAACTTAATCATCTAGTGTTCATAAAGTCAGTTAGCTAATGATATGATAGCTACCATTTATCCTTCACTCTGTGCTTGAATTACATTCTTTAAATCCTCATATCAATTATGTGAAGCAAGTATTTTTATTACTCCCATTTTATAGATGAAGAAGCTGAAGCTTAGGTTTTGTTCTAAGAAACAGCCACAAAATTGTGGAGCTGGGATTCTAACTCCAATTTAATTCTAGAGTTTAAACTCTTAACTACTAGGCTCATTGGCTTTTCTGGGATCTAGCCTATAGTCAGCTATCCTGAGCCAGGCTTCAGTATTCTGTTCAAATGACCATAGTCAGAACTTTAAGGATGTTTGGAAAAGGGAGGTCTGAACTTCTTTTAAATTGTCCTATCTAATCTACACATACCTTTCTCTTCCTGTTATCCTCCTCCCTCCCCTTTCACTTGCCTCTTGTTTCCCTTCCATTTTTCCACCTCTTATCCCCTGCTTCCTTTCTCCTCTTCTACTCCTTTAAATTTCTGAGAGGCAGTATAGAATAGTAGTCAGGAGCAAGGACTCTGAGCCAGGCAGCCTGAGTCAGATTTTAACTGCTACATATTAGCTGTGTTATTTTCGTCTTATAATTTATGGTTCATTTTCCTTTTCTGTAACTATGGATTAAAAAAATTGTAATTGTGAAGATTAAATACATATAAAGTGCTAGAATAGTGCCTGGCACATAGTAGGCACTCAAGAGATGTTAGCTGTTATTACAGATTTAATTTTTATATTTAAAAATAGACAATACATTTTTATGGTACAAATTTAAAGAGCAAAAGTATATAACAGTGGAAGTTTCCAATTCCTGTCCTCCAACCACCAGTTTCCCTCCCTAGAGCTGATGTGTGTAACCCTTCCAGTGTGTCCTTGCAGAACTATTCTATGCACGTGCAAGCTGCACACTTCTTTCCCACAACGGTACTAAGACATTACTCTTTACTTTTTTGCATTTATTTCCCCTTTGGAAATTTGTAAAACAATTTTATTGAAAATGGGAATATCTATAATAGTGTAAAAAAATAAAAATAAAGTAAAAAAAAATTCCAAACCCCTTCATTGTTCTTTATCTCAAACTCCATCATAGAGTATTCTTAATCAATAACTCAAAACACCAGAAAAACAATGAAGAACAAAGAACAAAGGAAATCTGTAATTTCTATTCCAAAAAAATAACAAATTTTAGCCCAGTTGGTTGGAGAGTCATCCTGTAACCAAAAGGTGATGGGTTCAATTCCAGGTCAAGGCACATACCTAGATTATGGGTTCTATCCCTGGACAGGGTGCATGCAGGAGGCAACTGATTCTCTCTCTCTCTCTCTCTCTCTCTCTCTCTCTCTCTCTCAATAAAAAAATTACATTAATTAATTTAAAAGTAACAAATTTTATACCACTCTTTACCACCTTTTATATTCTGAAGTTTATTCTCCACATACACAGAATAATTTGTTTGATATTGTAATAACAGTGATTAGAACCCAACAAAAGTTTAATTCTTTCTACTACAAACTAGCAATATAATCTTACATAAGATATTGAACCACTTTAATGAAATTATTCGTTTAAAAGATTATAATTACTAACATGTGAATGAAGTGAACTTTCTTGATGAGTTTTTGTTGAATTTTGTCAAGCCTTTTTATCATCTATGCAGATGTAGTTATGTTTCTTTTCCTTATTCATTTGATGTGTTATATCATGATAATGTTTTATAACAGTAAACTATTTTTAAATAGAAAAATGAATTTTATTGAGATAAAATCCACCCTTTCAAGGTGTGCAGTTTAGTACATCACAACACTATACAACCATCACCACTAAGTCCAGAACATTTTTAGCACCCTAAGAAAGGAACTCAGTGCCCATTAGCAGTCACTCCACAGGCCCTCTTACCCAAACTCCTAGGTTTGGATTATTCATTGCTAGTGTCTAGAAATAAAACTGATTTTTATACATTGACTTTGTACTCTAAAATTTTTCTGAACTCATTTACTGTAAGATTTTTGTAGGTTACTTAGAATTTTCTATGTGCAAGATTATGTTCTATAGAGATAATTTTACTTCTTCCTTTCCAATCTGGATGTCTTTTATTACCTTTTCTTGCCTTATTGCACTTGATAGACTTCTAGTACAATATTGAATACAAGTAGCAAGAATTAACATTCTTATTGTTCTCAATCTTAGGGGGAAAGCTTTAAGTATGGTGTTAGCTGTGAGTTTTTGCAGATGTCTTTTATCAGGTTAAGAACATTTCTCTCCCCCCCCCAAAAAAAAATTTTCCTGTTCTTATCCTGAATGTTTTTATCATAACAGGGTGCTAATTCTATTAAATGCTTTTTCTTCATCTATTGAAATGACCATGTGGTTTTTGGTCCTTTTCATGGTGTCAACTAGTAACCCTTTCTATTGTTTCTCCATCTTCTTTTACTGGTATTTTGATGAGGATTTTTAAAAATTTTATTCAATAAATCTTTATTGTTCAGATTATTACATTTGTTTCTCTCCACCCCCCCATATCTCTCCTTCACCTGGCTCCCACCCCTCCCTCTACCCTTATCCGCCCCCCGCATTTTCCTCATCCATAGGTGTATGATTTTTGCCCAGTCTCTCCCTGCACCCCCTTCACCCCTTTCCCCCTGAGAATTGTCAGTCCACTCCCTTTCCGTGCTCCTGATTCTATTATATTCATCAGTTTATTCTGTTCATCAGATTTTTAATTCACTTGATTTTTAGATTCACTTGTTGATAGATATGTATTGCTTGTTCATAATTTTTATCTTTACCTTTTTCTTCCTCCTCTTCTTAAAGAGTACCTTTCAGCATTTTATATAATACTGGTTTGGTGTTGATGAACTCCTTTAGCTTTTTCTTATCGTGAAGCTCTTTATCTGCCCTTCAATTCTGAATGATAGCTTTGCTGGGAAGAGTAATCTTGGGTGCAGGTTCTTGCTATTCATCACTTTTAATATTTCTTGCCACTCCCATCTGGCCTGCATAGTTTCTGTTGAGAAATCAGCTGACAATCGTATGAGTGCTCCTTGTAGGTAATGAACTGTTTTTCTCTTGCTGCTTTTAATATTCTCTTTGTCTTTTGCTTTTGGTATTTTAATTATGATGGGTTTTGGTGTGGTCCCCTTTGGATTCCTTTTATTTGGTGTTCTGTGTGCTTTCTGGATTTGTAAGTCTATTTCTTTCACCAGATGTGGAAAGTTTTCAATCATTATTTCTTCAAATAGGTTTTTAGTATCTTGCTCTCTCTCTTCTTCTGGCACCCCCATAATTCTAATGTTGGCACGCTTGAGGTTGTCTCAGAGACTCCTTATACTATCTTCACATTTTTGGATTCTTTTTTCTTTTCTAGTTGAGTGTTTTCTGCTTCTTTATATTTCAAATCTTTGACTTGATTCTTGCGTTCCTCTAGTCTGCTGTTAGGTTTCTGTATAATATTTTTTATTTCAGTCAGTGTATGTTTAATTTCTAATTGGTCCTTTTTCATCTCCTCTTGGGTCTCACTAAATTTATCCATCCTTTCTAGGAAATACTTGAAAAACCTTCTAACCGTGGTTTGAACTCTATATCCAGTCGTTTGTTTTCCTCCATTTCTTTTGTTTGTGATCTGTTCCTATGTCTCCACATTTTCACTATGCCGGAAGAACTTCTGTGTTGGAATCAGACTATGATACAAGACTTGCAAAACTGCAAAAGCCTCTCTGTTGAGCTTGGATGGGTGGAGTCTCAGAGTGTCTTCGCTTCCAGTCAGCTCCGCCCTACATGGCCCCTGGGTCTCAAGTGTCTCTCGGTAATTGCTGGAGCCATCTTTGTGCGCATGCACAAGTGTGCCTATAGACTGCTGCCTTTCTGACTCCCCTGCACTCCAGGACCCATATGAGTCTAGGTCCTCAGGGTTTCGCTTGAAACTGAGGTTCAGTGGAGTTAGAAGTGGCACAGTTGGGAGGCTCTGTCTCCCACCCACTCAAGAAAGCCAGCAGCACAATCAGCAGTCTATCTTCCAGGCACAGTGGTGTGCACATCCCCAGACCTCTGCCCTTTTGAAGCTCCCCTAAATTTCCAGGCACTCCTCTCTTTTCACTGTCCAGACTCCCCCCGTATGAGTCTCGCCTGGACCTGGGGTTCAGTGCCCTAGGATAAGGGGTTCAGTGCAGTTGGGAGTATTCATCTCCCTCCTGCCAGAGGAAGCCAGCCAGGTACTCTGCCACCCGCTCTCTCCACATGCGTGTCTCCGTACCTCTGCTTTTTGCAGCTCCTCTGAGTCTCTGTGAGCCACCCCCCTCTTTCCTTCTAGTTGTATAATTTCCACTCAGCCAGCTTTCCTGTGGTTCTGGATGATGTCCGTTCTGTCTTTTAGTTGTAGTTTAGAAATTGTTGTGCGAGGCAGCAGTTTAGGTGTTCACCTATGATGCCATCTTGGTTCTATCTCTTGTTGAGGATTTTTAGGTCTACAATCATAAGGGATGTTTTCTTATGATCTCTTTGTCTAGTTCATTGGTTCTCAACCTTTCTAATGCCAGGACCCTTTAATACAGTTCCTCATGTTGTGGTGACTTCCAACCATAAAATTATTTTTGTTGCTACTTCATAACTGTAATTTTGCTACTGTTATGAATTGTATTGTAAATATCTGTGTTTTCCGATGGTCTTAGGCTTTACAGCAGCGGTTCTCAACAGATCCCAATCCACGGGTTGAGAACCGCTGCTGTAGAGCCTACGACCATTAGAAAACACAGTATTTACATTACAATTCATAACAGTAGCAAAATTACAGTTCTGAAGTAACAACAAAAATAATTTCATGGTCGGGGGTCACCACAACATGAGAAACTAATTGTATTAAAGGGTCACGGCATTAGAACGGTGGAGAACCACTGGTCTAGTTAGTGCATCAAGGTAAAACTGGTTTCATAGAATGAGTTGGGAAGAATTCCTTTCTTTTCTATTTTTTGGAAGAGTTTGTAAAGGACTGGTTTTAAAATTCTTTCAGTATTTGGTAGAATTCACCAGTGAAGCCATCTGAGCCTGGGTTTCTCTTTGTGGGACTTTTTCAAATTAATTAAACCTCAACTTGTTACTAGTCTATTTCCTCTTGAGTGAGTTTTAGTAACATGTCCTTCTAGGAATTTGTCTATTTCATCTAGGTTATCTAATTTGTTGGTATACAGTTGTTATTGTATTCCTTAAAGTCCTTTTTTATCTCATAAGGTCAGTAGTTCTTCCTTCACTTTCATTCCTAATTTTTTAATTTGAGAATTTTCTTTTTTTCTTGGCCAGTAGAGCTAAATTTGTTCATTTTGTTGCTCTTTTCAATGGGTCTTAAAAACAGAGAGAAACTTTGCTCCAGTTACCTCCCATATGTGCTCCAACCAGGAATGGAACCCACAAACTATGTATGTGCCCTGACTGGAATCAAACCCACAACCTTTTAGTGTACAGGATGAGGCTCCAAACAACTGAGCTACCTGTCCAGGGCATTAAAAAATTTTTTTTTCATATTTGATAGTTTCCAAAGTTACTTATAACTTCATTCCATTGTGGTCAGAAGACACACTTTGTATGATTTCAATCCTTTAAATTTATTGAGATTTATTTATGGTCAAACAGATGATCTGTCCTGGAAAATACTGCATGCATATGCTATTGTTAGAGCGTTCTACAGATGTATCTTAAGTTTAGTTGATTTACAATGTTCACGTCTATTATTACCTTGTTGATATTCCACTTAACTTGTTCTATCCATTATTAAAAACTAGAGGCCCAGTGCATGACAATTCATGCACATAGGTGGGGGGTCCCCTCAGCCCAGCCTGCACCCTCTCATAGTCTGGGAACCCTTGGGGGTGGGAGGCGATGCAGCAATCAGGGAGGCATACACATGTAGCAGCTGGACCCTCCTGGGGGCGGACCTGGCCATACCTCATGGCGGTGGGGCTGAAAGGACTGGATGCCACCACCTTGTAGCTGTGGACATTGTCATCTTTGAGGGTGTGGCATTCAATTAGCATACTCCATCCTTATTGGCTGTGGATGCTGCCATCTTTGCGAGGGTATGATAGTCAATTAGCATATTCCCTCTTTATTAGATAGTATGAGATCTTGAAGACTACAACTATTACTGTTTGTCTATTTTTCCCTTCAGTTCTATCAGTTTTTGCTTCAAATATTTTGAAATTTTGTTAGAAACATATATTTATACTAGAGGCCCGGTGCATGAATTTTGTGCATGGGGGGAGGACTGTCCCTCAGCCCAGCCAGCACCCTCTCCAATCTGGGACCCCTTAAGGGTGTCTGACTGCCTGTTTAGGCCCCATCCTACTAGGGCTGTTGGACATCCCTCTCACAATCCAGGACTGCTGGCTCCCAACTGCTTGCCTGCCTGCCTTCCTGATTGCCCCTAACTACTTATGCCTGTCAGCCTGATCACCCCCTAACCACTCCCCTGCCAGCCATATTGGTGCCTAACTACTCCCCGTGCCGCCCAATTGCCCCTAACTGCCCTCCCCTGCAGGACTGGTCCCCCCAAATGCCCTCCCCTGTTGACCCAGTCACCCCTAACTGTTCTCCCCTGTTAGTCTGGTCCCCCCCCAAACCCCCCCGCCAACTGTCCTCCTCTGCAGGCTTTGGTCCCCCCAAACGGCCTTCCCCAAAGTCCTGGTCCCATCCTCAACTGTCCTTCTTTTCAGGTCTGGGTCCCCCCCTAACTGCCCTTCCCTGCAGGCCTGGTCCCCCCAATTGCTCTCCCCTGCAGGCCTGGGTCCCCCATCCCCAACTGCCTTTCCCTGCAGGCTTGATTGCCCCCAGCTGCGCTCCCTTGTAGGCCTGGTCCCTCCCAACTGCCCTCCTCTGCTGGTCATCTTGTGGCAGCCATCTTGTGTCCACATGGGGGCAGCCATCTTTGACCACATGGGGGCAGCCATCTTGTGTGTTGGAGTGATAGTCAATTTGCATATTACTCTTTCATTAGATAGGATTCTTACTAGAGACCAGATGCACAAAATCTGTGCATGGGGTGGGTTCCCTCAGCCCAGCCTCTCCCAATCTGGGACTCCTCAGGGGATGTCTGACTGTTTGATCTGGCCTAACTGGCAGTTGGACATCCTTCTCACAAGCCAGGACCGCTGCCTCCTAACTGCTGGCCTGCCTGCCTGCCTGATTGCTCCTAACCACACACTTGCCTGCCTGATCTCCCCTAACTGCTCGCCTTTCTGCCTATTTCCCCTAACCACTTCTGCCTACCTGCCTGATCATCCCTAATCACTCGTCTGCCTGCCTAATTGCCCCTAACCACTCTGCTTGTTTGCCTGCCTGATCACCTCTGCTTTCCTGCCTGTCTGCTCATCCCTAACTATTCACCTGCCTGCCTGATCACCCCTAACGACCTCTGCCTTAACCCCGCTGCTGCAGTTTCGTCCAGAAGGACTTCCAGAATGACATCTGGAAGGTCATTTGGCTGTCCAGTCTAATTAGCATATTAAACTTTTATTGTTATAGATATCTTTTTGATGGATTGACTCCAACATCATTAGAAACTGTACTTCTTTGGTCACTGGTAAAAATTTTGTCTTAAAATCAATTTGATTTGATATTAATATAGTCACTCCAATTCTCTTTAACTAGTTTGCATGATATGTTTTTCATATGTGTTTTTTAATCTAAAATTTGTCTCCTATAATCAGCATATAGTTGGATCATGTAGTTTTTAATTCATCTGCCAATCTCTGTCTTTTAATTGGAATGTTTAATCTGTTTATATTCAATATAATTACTCATAAGGTAGGATTTATGTCTGCCATCATATGTTTTCTATTTGTCTTATTTCACCACCATCTTTGTTATATTAAATAGGTATTTTTAATTTAATTTTATTTTTAATTCCTTTATCATGAGCAATGATGGAATTAATGTATTTCCCTTCTCTCCTTCCCTCTTCTCCCCCAGCCCATTGATCCTCTTCCTTAGTATTTTTCTTTGTACTGCTAAATATGCTTTTGCTTCTGTCAGGTTCTGAAAAGTTCAAAATACATTTAGGTCAAGGTAAGTTTTATTCAGAAGAGTTCTTTTTAGACTTCTTTCTGCTCTTCCCCCTCATCCTCCCCTGACCTGGCAAGTCCTCAATCATCTTAGGGGAAAATAAGGGCTTAGTTGATTGGTGGACTTTTGCCTCCACAAGAGTCAGAAGTAAATTTAGGTTCTGTCACAGACTGAGACTCTATCAGGGACACTCAGAACATCCTGCCAGAGCTCCCTAAAAATAGGACTACTAGGCTTACACAGCTGATGCCCAGGGCACAGTCCTGCTCTGTCCCTTCTCCTGAGGTGTCTAGACCAAGCTAGGGCCCCTCCAGATGGTGGCAAATCTTTATGCCTCGCTCTCCATGATGATAAGGAAACTGGATTCCTGAGCACCTCCTCCTCTCCACTTAAGTCTCTCATCTCAATATGGGCAAATGTTTTCAAATTGAAATCCTAGCAGAGATCTTAACGGCCCTCCACCCCTGGCCTAGATTAGCTTTCATTTATACTTAACCATGACCACAGCCTTAACCATCCACACTTCCCCACCCTACCCCACCCCACCCCCATGCCTTTTCTCCAGTGGGCTCTTCCCAAGCCCCCAAATTCTCGCCAAAGGGAATAGTGCTGGGATAGCCACCCAGAGAGAGAGGCTGCTCTGCTCAAGGTCTGCACAGATCCTTCTCTCTTGGCATTTGAAAATCCAGGAATAATATTGATGCATATTTCCATTTCTGTCCTTATTCCTGTTTCTTTTCAGCCCCCTCTCTCACACCCTATCTGTCCTGAGTCTCCTTTAATCATTATCCCCCTTCTCTCACATATTGTCACATCAGAAGATGTCACTTATTTGCCATGTGTACAGCAGGACCAGAAAAGATGTCTAGCCTCAAGTAAATGAATCTTTACTCTCAGGTATCATGAGAAAGGCGGGAAATACTTTTGAAAAAGCCTCCTTTGTGCCCCTTGAATTCAACTGCACTGCCATGTCCAGAGCAGGGAATGAAGCCCCCGCCCCTAGCAGGACAGGCAGGAGAACACACAGCACCAACTTGAGTCTTTTCAGTTCACAGGCCATGCAAATAGTCAAACTCAGGCCCTTCCTTTCCCCTCAACCATCAAGAGCACATAGATCATCATTTAGAGTTTATTTAGCCCAGTGGTGTATGGCAGAGGTGCCAGCGTGGGAGGCTTCCCTAAGAGACCCAGATCACACCAATCATCCCTTTGCAGGTCAGAAGTCGAGAGTTAGATTGGACCCTAAAATCCCTAGTTGCCCTGGTACACTGAGGATGTAGGGCACGGGCTGGCTGGTGGATGCACAGAAAGAACCTGGTGGTCTCTGTGAGCACACAGTGTGGTTAACAGTTCAGCTGTGCAGAGTCTGGCCGTAAGGAGGATCCTGCACTGGCTCCCGGGAGGTCCCTCCCCCTCTGTCCCCTCCAGGGAAGATGACTGTGGCATAGGTCACAGGCTTGGAGCAGCTCAGAACCTTAGGAGGTAGAGGAGGCGATGAGGATGGAGCTGGGGCTGGGGGTTTCCTTGACGGGGGCTCAAGAGATAGGTTGCTATAGGTAGTGTTGTCAAAGGAAGGTGGTGAGTCGAGCCTGACGTATGGTACGTCTGACGGCGCATCTACAGCCAGTCCAGAGTCATCCGTGTGGACCAGTGAGGAGAGCGCCTGTAAAAAAGCAGGCAAATCAGGCAGAGCACACCTTCCTCAGCCCCAGCTCCCTGAGGGGAAGCCCAGGACCACACTGCCTCTGTCTCTGGAATATGCTAGCCGGCAAGAGGACTCCTTGAAGATTTTCAAGTCCCAAGTTTTCTCCCAATTCTGGGAAGGTGGGAAGGTGGGGTCATGCATCAATGTTATTCCTTGGCAGGAGAAAGGATTTTCAAATTTTCAGGGGACCATTGGGAAAATGGTTTGGACCACCAGCCAGGCTCCCTGAGAGGTCCCTCCACCCCATCAACCTGGGACCTCTCAGGGAGCCTGGCTGGCGGAGAGCCTGGGGAAATTGGCTGGGAGCCGGCAGAGGCCTCCCTCTTACCATGCCTGGACTTCCACTGCTCTGGGATTGGCCAGGGACACCACGCCTGTTCCCTGGTAACACAGAGGACAGCAGCACAGTCTGCCCCCTGTGCCTGCTCAGAGCCCAGCCCTCACCCCTTCAGAAACCTCAGGTTCACCTTTCCCACTCCCACCACTGAACCTTTCCCCCTGGGACCCACAGCCCCGCCCAGCCTGCCCTGACTCCCACCCACCTGCTGCTTCCACAGCTCCTGGCCAAATCTGCTTGGACACCTCCTCCTCTCCACCTTCACTCCTCCCCTCATCCCTGCCCCACCCAACTCCAGAGCCCTTTCTCCACCTCTCGAGTCCTCTGTCCCCAGTCCTACTCTCCCACCCTCTCCAGTGCCTGTCTTCCCCAGGCCTGATCCCACTGAACTCCTTCCTCCCCTCCAGCCTTTAGCCATGGGAACTCCCGGGTCTGACGACCTTGCCAATGCCTCTGTAAAGGCAGACCTAGATTTCTGTCCTTGTCTACAAGACCGGCTGACAGGCCCAGGGGGGCCACGCTGGGATAGAAGCATGGACCACCACCTACCTTTCCTTTTGGCCACCACAGCAAACAGCACCCCTGCCACCACCAGCAAGCTCAGCAGGAGCACAGAGCCCCAGATCAAGGGGATACTGCGGGGCACAAAGGGACAGGTGAGCTTGGCCCTGACCTCGCTAGGAACTGCTGGGCAGGACTCCTGAGCAGTGGCTCAGGGGCAATTCCTGGTGAGCCATGCTTGGGAGAAGGAGGTTTTTGGAAAGGAGTGAGGAGGACAGGCTCGGGTGGGGCAGACTAGAGGCATTACTGAGGGGCGATGGCTATGGACCCCAAGGGATGAAGGGACCATTGTTGAACTGAACGAAGAGGTCTGTCTGTCTAGCTCCCTGATCAGAAGTTCCTCAGGAAAGAAAGGAAGCATAGGGTTCCCTTTGATTTACTCTGGGGTGCTGAACACGCAGTAAGCCCACCTCCACCTTTGTTTCAGCCGTGCTGTCTGTACCTCGTCTCATGCTGGCTGGGTTCCAGAGGGCTGGCACTGCTGAGGAAGTATGAGGAGGGGTCTTCAGTCCCACTGCCAACCTTGTAGAACTCCTCTTCCTCCTCTTCCTCCTCTTCCTCCGTCAAGCCAGGAGCTGAGTCAGAAGGAATATTTAATGAGCTCATATCCCCTGTAGGCAGGGTTCATGGTCCTGTGGGGGTAAGCAGTGAGCCCGGAAAGAACTGAGGAGAATGGAACACAAAGAAGGGGCTGGGGTGTTCCTTAGGAGCATGTACTCTGGGCACCAGGGGATGGCATTCCTTATGCTTCACCTGACTGAATAGGCCACTTCCCCTCTGCTCCAACACCCAACCACTTCCCCTGCAATGCTCTACACAGGCTCGGCTCAGTCTGTGAGGCCCCTCCACACCCCTGCCTCCTTGTGTCCCCTGCAGGCCACTGAGCTGCCTCTGAGCTCTGCTGTCAGGGTCTGAGGAAGATCCAGGGTCAGCCAAGGTGAAACATGCCAACTGACCTCGCTGGGGGACCTGCTCGGACCCTAAGACTCAGTTTGGTGACAACTTGCTCAACTGAGCATGGTAGCACTGGCTCCTCTGAGCCTGGTGATCTGCCTTGGGAGCCTGGCCAGTCCTTCGAGAGCAGTGGTTCTCAACCTTCCTAATGCCATGGCCCTTTAATACAGTTCCTCTTGTGGTGACCCCCAACCGTAGAATTATTTTCGTTGCTACTTCATCACTGTAACTTTGCTACTGTTAATGAATCGTAATGTAAATATCTGTTTTCCAATGGTCTTAGGCTTTACAGCAGCTGCTCTCAAGCTGTGGGTCGCAACCTGAGAACTGCTAGCAGAGTTGCCTAAGACCATGGGAGAAGCTGTCCGCAGCCATGAGCGATGGCCAGCAGCAGTCGTTTTCACAATAGCCTAGCTCACTGGGGGGAAAAATTTAACACTTTAAATTGTTCTTTAAATCAGTGCTTAGATGTTAGATAGCTGTAGGCTTTTTGTGATTTAAATCTATAAAAATAAAGTGCTTTTCCTACTGTAATTAGGGTTAGGAATATTAGCTTAAATACTGAGGACACTTTAGGACTAAATGGATTGGGGTAGTTGAGGCATTGCATGTACCCCGCCTGTGGGGGAGCAGGTATTGGGTGCTCCGTGAGGGCTGACTTAGAGAATTAAGTAAGATATTTCAGGCCATCAAACCTGAATTTTTAAAAAATTACAGGAATTTTTAAAAATCTGATGATATAAGAGTAATTCAAGTTGATACCCCTGAATTAAAATTTTGCTTAAAACATTTCTGTGAAAAAAATAACCTCATTCTCCTTGGACATGGCCCAGGAGGCCAAGGCCTTGGGCACGGGAGAGGCCACACCTTCCTGGGGTACCTGTCTGTGCAGGAGGGGGTGGGGCTGCACTGGCTGTTCTATCTCAGATGCTCACCCAGTTTGGTTTCCACTCCCTGGGAAGCTGTCAGAAGGATGTCTCCTCCTAAGTCCTCTCCCCCAGCGGCCCTCACTCTCAAGGACCCAGGGGCTGCAGGTGGGAGTGGGGAGGGCAGGTCTGAGGTGCGGTGATGTTGGCAATGTGGGCTAAGTAACTCACCTGCCTGGGCTAGGTAACTCACCTGCCGGGAGGACCTCCAGAGCCACCCTGTGCACTGTCTGGGGCCCAGCGGCGGCCTCCACCATGCAGCCATACTCCCCGGCATCCTCCTCCCTCAGGGAGGTCATCTCCACCTGCAGCAGGCCACTCCCCATGTCCGTGAGGAAGGTGCGGCTGTGCCCTGGGGCTCTGCGGTCCACCGCAGAGGACACCAAGGGCTGGCACCTCTCCATCAAGAACCGGCACCACACCTTCCGAGACCTGCTGTCCTGGGGTCGGTAGAGACAGTGCACCCGGATGGAGCCACCCACCTGAGCCTGCAGCACCTCCGGGAGGCTGCCAGCAGAGCCCTGGCCTAGGGAAGGAAAGGATGAAGGGATGTTAGGTAGGCGTTGGGGGAACCTCCCAGCCCAACCACTGTCCTAGGGGCACAGGGACCCCTCAGAGCCTTTCCCATGGCATTGTTGCCACAATTATGCCAATTATTTCTAGGCATGGAGGGAGCAGGGTATAGGGGGCCCAGAATTCAGCAGCTTCTAAACCTCACCTGCTAGTCCCAGGAACAGCAACAGGAGCAGATTGGGACCCATTGCTGGGCTGGGAGATGTTGGCTGGGGCCTTGCTGGGCACTGACACAGCACTCCCCTGGGGCAGGAAACATCTGCCTGTGTCACATGGGGTTCTCGGTGACCAGGGGGTGGGAGACAGACACTGGTGGGGCCTCCATGGGTGGGGATAAGGAGTGCTTCCTAACCCCGGTTGGCTTAATTCTCAGGACCCTAAAGGCAGGGCTGGGCAGGGCAGGCTGGGCCCAGCTAAGGAATAAGGAGGAAGATGAAGGTAGCTGGAGGGCATTAGGGAAGGAGGGAAGATGACGTTGGGGTCTTCCAAATACAGAATCTGAGGATGCAGAGCTGGGAGGGACGGAAGAAGTATCCTTCCCATGGTCTCAGACCTTCTGGTCTTAATTTCTGTGTGAGTGTCCCCACCCCAGCTCTCAGGCGATTGTCCTTCTCCTGGAAGTCCCACCTGATGTGGGCAGGGACTGTCTTGTTTATTCCTGGCTGAGAGACCTTTTCACCGTAGTCCCATGGTTTCAGTTCTGGGAAGTGCATTATTTCTTTGATAATTACTTCCCTGTTTTCTCCTGCCTGCCCCCTATTTTTTTTCTGGATCTCCTTAATTAGTTGGATATGGAACTTAAATGCATTCATCTCATTTTCATACCCCTTCTCTCTTATTTTCTTTCTCTTTTGGCCCATTTCATTCTGATTTCTGAAAGATAGCCTCATCTTTTTCTTCCATCCCTTCTATTACTGGCTTTTAAAGTTTTACTTTTTGTGTTCTTGATTCACCAGATTTCCTGTTCTCCAAGCTGTTCTTCATTATATCATACTTTTGTCTCAGGGATGCACTACCCTCTCTGCTGGGGAGACAGTTCTTTGTAAAGATGTTCCCGTTCCTGCCTGGCCTGGGCCTCCTGAGCCAGGGCCTGACCAGGGTGTCCAGGTGAGTGAGTAGCAGACACACCAAGAGACAGTCTCAGCTTTCACAAGGCTTGCTTCCGTCCTCTCCTCCCTCCCTGTGGAAGGTGGTGGGGGGGGGGTTTCATTTTGGTTAAATTTTATTTTGCACTTGCAGTTTACATTCCATATTATTTTGTCACCACCAGGTGGGTACTTGTTTGGTTTTCAATAGACGAGGACCCCAAGCCTCAGGAGTTAGGAACTTGCTTAAAGTTTCCTAGTAGGAGGCACAGCTGAGGTTTGAAACCAAAGTACCTGATCCCCTTCAGCCCAGGGTGCCCCCATAGCGCCCAAGGGTGAGGAGAGGTTCACCTGCGCCGGGCTCCAGGCCCTCTTGCCGGGCAGCCTCCCTGCCATCTCATGGGCGCGGTGCCTGGGGAGGGGCGGCCGGGAGGTGGAACCAGGCTCAGTGTGGGTTCCACTCGGTCTGTTCTGTCCTGCCCTGCCTGGGGACGTGAGGAGGAAGTTTCCCCGCCCTGAGTCAGAGGCCAGGGAAACGGATGGGACCAGCCGAGCCACCTCATGGGGAAGCGGGCAGGGTGGGGCTCTGAGTCTGCATCAGGGATTAAGAACCCCAGGCGCCCAGCCCAGGTTAAAGGCAAAGCAGCCACGGGACCCAGGGCAAGAGCTCCTGCCCTGGGATGTGAAGGATGCCTGTCCTCCCCAGGGGCCCTCCCGGGTGGTCTCGGCCAGGGCTCCCCTTCGCTTGTGGCCTGGGTGGGTGTGCGTACTGAAGAGAGCTGAGACTCCCTTCCTCACCTCCCACAGTGCTGCCTCTGACCACCTTTGTGGTTTTTTCACCCATTTAAATTGTACATTTAATGTATACCACTCAATGGCTTTTAGAAACTCACAATTTTAGGACGTTGTCATCATCCCAGAAAGAAGACCCACATCCCTTAGCACAGTCACTCCCCACCCCCCAACAACTGCTATTCTACTTCCTGTCTGTGGGTTTGCCTTTTCTAGACATTTCACAGCAACAGATGGTACCATCTGATGACGGGCTGCGTGCGCTGGTCATAATGTTTTGAAGGCTCCTCCATGTTGTAGCATGTCAGCACTTCGTTCCTATTGTCAGATAACATTCCACTGTGTGGATGGACGTGTTTTAGTTGTTGGACATTTGGGTTATTTCTCCTCCTGGCCACTGGGAACAGCGCTGGTGTGAGCTCTGTGTACAGGTGTGTGTGTGGCCGTGTGTTTTCTTCTGCTGATATTCCTATAACTGTTGGAGAGAGTGTCCCGACCACTGGCCCGGCCTTTCTGCACTCCCAGGACCCCTGCCTGCTGACCAACTTGTCTATTGTCTGCCCCCTCTCCCCTCGATTAAAACACGGCTCCTCATGGGCCGACATCATTGCCTGTTCTGTTTGCTCTGTGTCTCCAATGCCTGGCACAGAAAAGATCTGTTGAATAAATAAATGACCGAGCTGGAGGAAAGGGCACTTCGAACGCCAAGTGCAATTGGATTTCCAGGCTCTACCGGGACCTCTGGGTAACCCTTGTGAGCCTCAGTTTCCTTTCTGTGCAATGATGGGCTTTGGTCAGGAGTTTTCAGTTCTGAGGTGCTGCCCTCTGTGACTCAGGTCCTGGAGGGGAAGTAGGGTGACGAGAGCCCAGCTCCAGGGAGAAGAAGGGATGAGTCAGCTGGGAGCTGGATGGATTCCGGTGGGGGTGGGAAGAAGGGAGGCCAGCAGTAGTCCGGGGGAACTTATGGACAGGAGGCAAGAGGAAGAGAGGAAGACAAGGCTAGAGAAATCCCAGAGGAGGCAGGACGGGGCAGTTAGCTCTAGGAGAGGGAGAAGAGCAGAAAAATTGCCCAATGAGCCAGCTGCTTCTCTTCATCGAGATTTATTTTCCTAACCCTGAAGCAAAAGGGAACTTCAGGATGCCCCAAACAACCAGTTAAACATGAAGCCTCAGCTTTATTTGTGAGAATGTTTGCTGTCCATGACACACACACACACACACACACACACACACACACACACACACAGCCCTGGGGCTCGGGGAAGCAGAGTACAAGCAAAATGGTGTTTTGCCAAAGCAGAACCAGGAGTCTTGGTAGCTGAGGGGCGAGTGCACAGGCAGGGTGTTCCCTATAGACTTCTCCAGGCATCTTGTCCACATGGGGTCCTCTCCTCTTAGGTGTCTTTCAGCCCTGCAACACACGGAGTCTTCACACACCCCTCTCAGCCATCATGCCTGCTCTCCCCACCTCGCCCTCTCTGCCCTGTCTGCCCAGCCGAACTGCTCTCCAGGCTCACCTGTCAGAGTCTGGAGCTGGTGTCCTGGGTCATGGCCACACTCAGCCCCACTGGCCGGGGGTGTCCTCCGTTTCTGCCCATGCCAGGCCGCAGCCCAGAGAGCGCTGGCTGCTAGCAGCTTGCTGAGAAAGATGCAGGCCAGCAGGAAAAGGGTGTAGGTGGGTGGAAAGGGGATCTCCTCTTCTGGGAGGCTCCTTGGAGAAAAAGGAAAGCATGTAGGTGGCCTTGGGGTGGCCTCAGAGAAGGATGGGGAGACACCAGGAGCTTCCCGGGGCTTAGAGTATCCCCCCCCCCCCGACCACTGGGATGGAGCTCTGTGGGCTCAGAAAGCCTGTATCCAGGAAACCTGAGTTCTAGGCCGGGTGTGCCTGCTGAATGCATTGCAAAACATTACCTCCCCCACTGCACAGTGTCTGCCGTACATGATGGATGGTATGAGATGTGTGAGGGCCTGAAGGGGCACACGTGTGCTCCATGGTTATATTAACGTGTTTAATACCAGTACACAGACATGAACCAATCAGAACTGATTCTGGTCCCATCAAAGGAGCGGATCTGGGGACCCCAGTTTTATACTGAAGCACTAAAACTTCACTGTTGCTGAATTGTGAAGATGTCCTGGGGATACCAGGGCGTGCAGGGGGTTGACCTTTCAAGATTCTTGGAGTCACAGCTATTACAAACTCTTGTGAAAGAATTTCAACTCTTTAGTGCCTGGCAGTCATGCCAACCCACACAAGCCTGCAGGCTGTTTAGACAGAACCATCCCTGGCCCTTCACACTCTGACTGCCTTGGACTCTAGCCTGGGATCTGCAGTCTCCACCCCTTGGTCCTCTGCTGGGCAGGGTCTGTGGGATCTTAGGGGAGACCTGTCACTGTACCTGGAGATGCTGTGCTCCACCTGGGCATCCTTAAAGCTCTGGGACTGCTCGAGGGTCCAGAGCTCACCAAGATCCTGGCCATCGAGGGGGTCTGTGGAGACAGAGCCGGTGACCTTGGGGAGGACCTCTCTGGGTAGGTGAGGCCTGTGTGGACCGAGTTGTTAAGCCCTGAGCCTCTGCTCCCTCACCTGTGAAGTGGGGCAGTTAGGAGCCCTCCTCAATACCAGTGCTGCGGATTCAGTGCAACATCCTTCGCAGTGCCCACCACCTCCCAGAGCTCAGGAACTCTTGGGGTCTTTGGGAAGATCACACGGAATAACGGGTGTATTTGCAAGTCCTGCCAAGCCACCAGCCTTGGGTTATTGTTATCATTATTATCATTGTTCTGCCAACCTAGGGCGTCGGCTGGACCTTAGACCCAGATAAGGCTGAAATTTTGTGTCCTCACCCGCTACTCCCTCTTCCCACTTAGAAAGTTGGTGAAAGTGGGGCTTGGGGTCTGGGGCAGGCAGTGTCCCTAAGCTCCCCACCTTAGACAAATAAGACCCTGGAACCCCATTTCCATGATAAGGGACATGCTGGGGGAGGAGCTGGGAAGAAGAGAGTCAGAAAAGGAATGGTAACCCGTTTTTTCCTTTAGGGCACACTCACCTCTTGGTCTCATCCTCTGTCCCCTCACCCCCAGCAGAGGCTTCCCTGAAGGGTATCCCCTAGGCAAAGTTTGGGGGTGGGGAGGACCTGGGCAAGCCTGGAGTGAGGATGCCAGGCAGTTCAGCAGCCGGAGGCTGGGGCACGGCTGTCACCCGCCCCCCTCCGCCACCCCCAGCACCATTAACTCTGCATCGCCTGTGTGCTTCACAGGAGCTCTGGGTCAGCAGGACTGACACCATCATCCACTTAAAGATGAGGAATTACACAGGTGTGCACGCTGCCCAGGGACACAGCAGTCCCTTTCTGCACCTGCTTTTTTTGCTGTAACTGGTTGGTGCTTAATTTATGCTGGTAGGTCCTCTGGGTGGTTGGGTGAGAGAATTCAGGAATCTCCTCCTACTCCTTCCAGACCCCCTACCTGTGCACTTCCCAACTGATGGGCATGCATAAAGCCTCTGGGGAAGCAGGACCACAGATGGTGCCTTGTGCGAATTAGAGAGAGGACCCTTCCTAGGGTGTGTGCAGGGGGCGTGGCCTGGACGGAGGAGCCGGGTGGGACTGTGGCTGCTAGTGCACTGAGCAGCATGCACAGCCACTCACGGTGGCCTCGGTGGGGACTTTCCCAGGGCCCCCGGACTCCAAAGGGGGATCCTGTGCACAGACACCAACCGCAGGAGCCCTGGCCTGAAGACCTCCAAGGGGCCGCCCGCTGCCCACTCACCGGCCAGAACCTCCACGAGGACCTTCCTGAGGGTGTCGGCCTCGTTCCCACGGAGGCTCTGGCACTGGTAGAGGCCAGCGTCCTGAAATTGGAGGTTCCGCAGCGTGACGGTGAGCGTGCCGCCCAGGACATCGTCCGCGATGGCCGTGCTCCCGTTCCGCATCTTCAGGAAAGACAGCAGCCACGAGCTGTGGGTGCTGACCACCCGCTGGCATGGGCCCTTTGCTCGCAGCTGGCGGCACCAGGCCTTGCGTTGCCCCCAGTGTTTCCGGGACTCGTAGGGGCAGGACACCCGCAGCGACTGGCCTGCCAGGCCCCGGAACACCGTGGTGTTGAGGCCTCGGGACAGCTCTGGGGAGGAGACATTCGTTCACTCTTCCACTCATTTATCAAACATTTTCTGAACACCTACTATGTGCCGTGAACAAAAGAGACAGAAATGCTGCCCTCCCAGGGCTTGGGTTCTTATAGAAGTTGGAGGAAGGTGGTGCAGCCCAACCTGTGTTTATGGCAAATTGGGAGCCATGGAACCTGAGCCCCGGGTCTGCCTCTCTCATCTGGACAGAGGTGGCGGGCGGGGTTGTGGCCCAGTGCGCAGTGAGCAGCAGCGCAGCCTCCCCGGTGGCGGCTTTCCCGGGCAGCCCCGAGGCTGGTTCTGCTGAAGAAGTAACTGACCCTCTCTGGGCCTGTTTCCAAAACACTCAGTCTTAAGGTTCCCTCTGGGTCTCTCTGCACATCTGAGGCTCACATGAAACGAGGCTCCTCCTCACCCCACTCCATCTCAGGAGAGACGGCTGTGAGTCTCTGGGCCCCGGGCTGCTTCCACCCCGCGCTGGCCATGTTCCCGTGCCACTGCCCACGCTGGCACCGCTCGGCGCTCTGCTCTTTCTGACCTTTAGCTCCCAGCTTCCCTATTTCTGCGGCTTTGTTCCCCTTTTAGGATGGACTCGTCTCAGAGTTATTTTGGGGGAGACACGAGGCTGTTATTTTGGGGTCCTCCTTGGAGTGGGGGAGATGGGCTCAGAGCACCCATCCACTTCCAGGGCAGGGACTGTCAGGGAGTCACCCAGAGCCCTCTGCTTCATTCCCCTCTTGGTCCTTCTCCCTTCACCCCATCTTCAACTATATGAGACAGAAACTTGAAGGATAGGATTTGGGAACTGGTAGCCTGCCTTTTGGAGCCAGAGAAACCTGGTGAGCAGTGGCCTCACCACAGTCTCCCCATTCACCCCTCTGCTCTAGGCCAGCTGCCCACCCTCCTCCCCGCCACCCCAGCTGATAAACTGCAGAAGCCAGTCTCCATTGGGACAGTCTCCCCCTGCCCCCCGCCCCGCAAGTTTGCCTGTTGTTCTGGGGGAGTGAGAGGCACCTTTCCCTCAAGGAGGAAAGGCAGTTGTGGGCCAGAACAGGGGTGTGAATTCCCTCAGCTCACAGACAGAAATATTTGGGCCCCTCACCTTCCACCCAGGGCTGAGGATGAAAGGACCTTCTGAGCCTGGGAGGAGGCACCCAAAGGACACGAATCTTAACCGCAGGTTCTTTCCTCTCTCCCCACTGCCACTCCTCTGGGGCTAGTCATGTGCTTAAATGGTTCATAAGTTTTGGGGCTCTTGCCAATGCCCCAACTTCCCCAGCCACTAGCTAGTGCTGGAGATGCCACCATCAGAACTTCTTCCCCTCCCTCATGGCCGGAACCCGCCAGCCTTCACACCAGAGTCTGACTGCGGGCCTGATGCCCAGGCGGGAGGGAAAACAGGAGGATTTAATATTGGGGCAGTGGCAAGAGAGGGGACTTGCACCTTCTTCGGCCCAGTGCTCCCCCTGCGCCCCGCCCCCCCATGCACTCAAGGAAGCAGAAGGAAAGAAGCTCTCTGAGGGGCAGGGGAGGGACTCTACCTGTGGCGGAGAGCAGGAAGAGCAGCCGGAGGGGCCCCATGGCAGCCAGCCCTGGCAGAGGCGGATGCGGAGTGCCTTGTGCAAGATCCCGGCTTTCCCTTGCAAAGCAGAAAGGAGAGGGTCGGGCAGTCAGGCGCTGCCCACAGGAACTGGCTCCTGGGGGTTGAGCAATAGTCAGGACTGGGGTCTGGCTTTATGATTCAGGGAGGGGTAGCGGGGTAAAGGAGGAGAGGAGAGGAGGAGCCACTGCTGCAGACCTCCGAGAGGCCAGCCCTCCGTCTATGCCAGCCAGGGTCACCGCCCGGGTGGGGCTGGGCAAGGTCCGAGGCTGCAGAGCCTCGCTGGGGATCGCTGTCCCGTCCTCACAGCCAGGTTCAGGCCCTCCTCCGGGGTCACTGCCTGCATCCTCTGGTTCCAGCCTTGCAAGGGGTGGAGACGTGTCTCCTCTTGGAAGAAGCCAGGACCCGCCCCAGCCCCTCTAGTCTTTCCCTTTGCTGGCGTCCCCGCAGTGTGGAGCGTGAAGAACTCAGTCTCGAGCCAGACTTTGTGGCTTTAGGTCATTTCTCCTGTGCGTGCAGTCACAGCCTCTCTGTCTCTGTTCCTGTACCTGTAAAATGAGAATAATAACCGCATACAGGGTTACTGGGAGCAAGCATCACATGGATTTCCACAGGCAAAGTGCTCTAGAATAGGGCCTGACACACAACAAAAATGCAACACAGTTAGCTAGTACTGTTACCCTAGTTAGCAGGACACAGTCCAAGCACTCAACACAATTAACTAGTACTGTTACCCTAATTAGCAGGACACACAGCAAACACTCAGCACAATTAACTGGTATTATTATCCTACTTAGCAGGATACACAGCAAGCACTCAGCACAATTAGCTAGTACCGTTATCCTAGTTAGCAGGACACATAGCAAGCACTCAGCACAATTAACTAGTACCCTTATTCTAGTTGTCAGGGGAAGAAACAATAGGCTATCTGGGAGAGGGAGAATTTTCTTTGCCACCTGGACTCTCCTGCCCAAGTTTGGCCCCCTTAGCACAGCCAGCGCCTCCTGGGGGCACATGCTCACATGACCAGTATTTTGTGCACACACATACCTTGAACTCCCCACCATCCTATGGGGACAAGACAGCACCTGACATTATCTAGAGATCTAGGGGGGGTGCTTTTTCCAGGGTTTGGGTCCTGTGAAGGGTGATCGGGCGAGATGGCTGTGTGAGTCAGGAGAGGGTGGGGAGGCAAAGCAACTCCCAGTGTCAGGAAGCTGAGTCGTGCTGGCAGAGGGAGCAGGAGAGGCTGGGAGCCCAGTGCTACCCTCTATCTTCAGGGTCTACTTGGGTTTCCTGCACTTTTTTTTTTTGGTTCTTTTATTTTTTCATTGATTTGTCCATATTTACTGTGCATATAGCATACGGACAGGGAATGTGCGTGGAGATGAATAGTTAATGGTGAACATAAGGTAGTCCTTCATTAGAGAATCAACCACCCAGCCTTGACCTAAGTCCCTAGGGGATGAGGGCCTGAGGTCACCTGAAGATCACTGTCTAAGGCCCTTCAGCATTATTGGCATATAACTTAATACACAAAAATTCACCCCATCAGGGTATCCAGTTCTATGAATTGTAACAACTTTATACATCTATATATCAACCCCATAATCAGAATGTAGGACATGTCTGTCAGCCAAAGAACGTTCCCTCATGCACCTTCAGCCAGTTCCTCCCTCTCCAATCCAGGCCTGGCAGCTACTGATATGACTTCCATCCCTAGAGCATCCTGCTCCTGCTAGAACGCCACACACATGAAATGACATCGCATGTCGCCTTTGAGTGTAGCCTTTTTCACTTATCGTGATGCATTCAACATGCACAAAAATCACCCTATCAGGAGTTCGTTCATTTTGTTGTTGAATAACATCTCTGTGTGGCTGACCCACAGGTGCTTTATCCATTCACCAGCTGATGAACATTTGAGTTGTTTCCAGTTTGGGGCAACTGTGAATAAAGCCACTAGACACATTTATGTACATACTAGAGGCCTGGTGCACAAAATCCATGCACAGATAGGGTCCATGGGCCTGGCCTGTGATCAGGGCCAATAGGGGCCTTCTGGCTGCCGGCTGGTCCGTCCTTCATTCCATGTCTCCCCCTGGTGGTCAACATATGTCATATTAAGTGGTAGTACTCCCAAAGGGACAATTTGCATATTTGCCTTTTATTATATAAGATATTTGATGTGGACATCTGTTTTCATTTCCCTCAGATAAAATCTTAGCAGGGGTAGTGCTAGGTCATGTGGTGAGTGTGTGTTTAACTTTATGGTGGCATTGCACTATTTTTACAAAGTGGTTGTACCATTTTTGCATCCTGGTCAAGACTTGACATTGTCAGGTTGCTTTTTAAGTCATTTTAATAGGTTTATGTGATATCTCATCATGGTTTTAATCTGTATTTTCCTAATGCCTAATGATGTTGAACATCTTTCATTGTGTATATCTCCTTTGGTGAACTGTTAGTTCAAATCTTATGTCCACTTTTAATTATCATTACTATTAAGTTGTGAGAATTCTTTGTATATTCTGTATATAAGTCCTTTGTCAGATTTGCCAGTATTTTTCCATCCTGTAGCTTATTGGATAATTTCCAAAGGATAGAAAATTTAATATTGATAAAGTTCAATTTATTGATTTTTTTGTTTGTTTGTCTAGAATTTGTGCTTTTTGGTCCTACTAAGAAAATTTTGCCTACCCGAAAGTCACATTTTATCCTGTTTTCTGTTAGAAGTTATAGTTTTAGGATTTATATTTTGGTCTGTGATCCATTTCAAGTTAATTTTGTATGTGGTACAAAATATGATTGTTGTGGTTGTTGTTTTTTAGTTTGTTTTTTGTTTGTTTTGCCTATAGATATCCAATTTAACAGCATCATTTTTTGAGAAGGCTATCTTTTCTTCCTTGAATTGCCTTAGTATCTTTGTCACAAATTGACTGGTGTGTAGACCTGTTTCCTGATTATCCATTCTGTTCCACTGATCTATGTGTCTATCTTTTCACCAATATATCGCCATCTGGACTACTCAGTGTAGTTTTATGACAAATCTTTAAATCATGTAGTGTGGGTACTCCAACTACATTGTTCTCTTTTAAAATGGTTTTGAATGTCCTATACATTACCTTGCCATGTAAATTTTAGAGCCAGCTTGTCAATTTCTTCCTCACCCCACCCACATACACACACACCAGAAAGAGAGCCTGCTGGATTTTTGCTTGGTATTATTGGGTCTGCAGCGCAGTTTTCGGAGAGTAGGAGACTAGACATCTTGACATCACTGAATCTTCCAATCCATGCACACAGCTTAGCTTTTCATGTATTCATATCTTTTCTGCTTTCTCCCACCAATGTTCTATAGTTGTCAACAGACAAATCTTGCACATATTTTGTTAAATTTCTACCTAAGTATTTCATGACTTTGCTGTTATTTTAAATGTTTCTAGCTTCCTACATCTTATGCAGAAGCAGAACCCAAAACTCCCATAAATCTTGCCTGGTCTGGTGTAACTCAGTTGGTTAGAGTATTGTTCTGTACACCAAAAGGTATGATCAGGGAATATAGGTATATGTTGTGGGTTTGATCCCCAGTCAGAATGCATATGGAAAGCTATTGATCAATCTTTCTTTTGCTTCAATATTTCACTTGCTTTGATCTTTCTCTCTCTCCTCTTCCCCCCTCTCTTCCTGTGTCTCCCTCTCCCTCCCTACCTCCTCTCTCTAAATCAATTTTAAAAATATATTCTAGATGAGGATTTTTTTAAGTCCCATGAATCTTCATTTTACTTTCTAGCCCATTTATGCTCCATTTTGACCCCTTCTTCTTACTTCTTTTCTACCTGAAGAAAGGGTTCTTTTCCTTACTTCAAACCTTATAACAAAGGGCAGATACCAATAAATCTTTACTAATTCTTCTCAGCACATGCATATCAAATGACCTCATCTTTTAGCTTGCGTTAATGTGTGGTTCAAGTTCCTATTCTGCTGGGGCTGACCAGCAGACCCTGAATGACAGATGAGCAGATTGCTCTGACATACATTTCTGTGAAAGAGAGAGCTAAGGGACTGTTCTACTGTAGAAGTAAAATGCAGACCTGTTCGTCTACCTTCTTAGGCTTTTGTTGTCACAACAGCTTGAACTAAAATCAACCTCTAGATACAATTAGCAGGGCAAGCATCCTTGAGAAAGTATATGCTTCTACAAAGTTGGGTCTTTAAAGACTAAACATGAAGAGCTAGCAAAACACCCTGGGGGTTCGGACTTATTTGGAAAAGTCAAGGTAGGGGCTGCCACCTTGGCTAGGTCCCCTCAGAGGCCCCTGACCTTTCAGAGAATCCTCCTTACAGACATTCCAACCAAGTCCTGTGCTTCCCCACACTGTTCCTCATATCTGAGCACGAGAATATTTGTGCACCACCCCATCCCAAACAAGGGTCCTTCTTTTCTCTTTGCTAAATCTGAGTTCCAAGATACTTGTCACCTCTTCACCTCTGTCATTATATCTGAACGTTATCATTCACCAATGCACGCATTTAACTGCTATGAGTGTGCCAGTCATGGTGCTAAGGAACTCTCTCTTGGAAACCCAGTATTCCCAGATAAGATGGTGACCATTGCGGAAACCTCAGAACCAGGAGCTCAACTGGACACATGAAGTGGTCCTCATGTCCAACTTTGGCTGAAACTTCACAGCTGCCTTTTCAGAATGCCTGGATGTTGCCTGGTAAACCCCCAATGACAGCTGTTCCAAATTGTCACCCTCCTAAGCACACACTTCTATCCACACCCCTCCTTCTTCCCTAAGAATGAATCAAATCTGTCATAGGTGAGCATCCTCACCCTCTTTCAGATGCTCCATTATCCTCTCACCCCCAATCTAGTCAACCTCAGCAGCCAGAGAACCAGAGTCTGGTCAGGACCATGGCCAGCACCCAGCCTGCACGTTCCTCAGGAAGGGTGCAGCTGGAACAGCTGGCATAGAACCACTCAAACTATCAGGGCATGCCATCAGCCCAACCCTGGAAAACCCCTCCAGCCCTGCTGAGAAATGGGCTTGAGAGAGTAATGGCTAGTGTCCACCCACCGTTGACCACCAACCTCAATTAGCAGAGCCTACAGATGTCATTTTCTGATGAGCAGCCTTTAAGACTTTCCCAGTTCCCTCTTTGGTCTTGTCCTGATTTTACTTAATGGTACCTTACTGCATCCAAATCCCTGCTGTCAAGAACCAACCTCGCTTTTACTTCTGACCCCTTGCAGACTTGACCTTCTCTCACCAACTCTCTGTATTTGTGTCGTCACTGTCTGGCACTTCCAGTTGAGGCAGTTCCCCATTCTAATTGAGGAACTGAGCTCTTGTCTGAGGCCAATGAATCCCCTGTTCAGGGCAGAACATCTCTGAGGAAGTGAGTGGTAGAGACAGGGACCCAGGCACTGAACCTGGTACAAGGTACTATAGGCGTCATAGGGGTGAGACAGCATAGAAACTCACCGGCTGCCTGCTTGGGTCAGGACTGGTCCAGATTTTGGCTGGAGAAAATGTCTAACCTGGGGTCACTGTGTGGGGACTGGTAGACTGAGTGGGACAGAAACTGGAGCTGCAGAGTAAGGTTTAGGCACCTAGACTTTGGATTATTCTGCTATTCACTAGCTAGTTGGCCTTGGGCAAGCTTCCTAACTCAGTATCTGGGTATGCAAAGTTATGACACATTGTTAAGTGCTCAAAAAAGTAGCTGATATTACTTCCTTTTCTCTTAATATTTTTTTTAAAGTCTTATCTTCCTCCTACCTATCTTCATCCCCAAATTTCATTTCCTTTTCCAAGATGACCTCTCCCCGCCCCCCTCTCTCTCCCTAGGAACTTGCTTTCTTACCTACAGCCTCTCTCATCCTCTTCAAAAACACCCCCCCAGCACTTTTTCCTCATATTCACACGGGCACAGTCTCACCTGCTCTGAAGACTCCTCTTTTGTCTCAGAGTCCCCTTCCATTGCTGCGCTTTTATTACCAGGTACTATATTTTGCTATTCATACTCTTCAACTGCTCTTTTGAGTATGCCCCCTAGAAGTTACCCATGGCCTCCTTCCAGCCCTCCGCTCCTTGGCTTTCCTGCTGCCTGGGACCTTCTTGACACTGTACTCATCATCCTCGACTCCTGTCCTAACCCCGATCCATGCCTTGCCTGCTCAGTCCTGCTCTGTCCCCAGGAGAATCTCCTCTGGACCTCATTACTCAGGCTCCCAGCCCATTGGCTTACTGCTCAGTCCAAGCAGAGGGGGAGATTGGTGAGTTCAGACATGGCTGCTCCTCTGTAGCCACAGCTCCTGCAGGCGCCCCTTTTCCAAAGCTGCAGCGACACCATTCTCTTCCTGTTCTCCCAGGTCTGGGTATTAGCAGCTCTTGTCTTTAGGCATCACCACCCCTGCTGGCTCCTGTCCTGCCCATGCTCTGTAAAGACCCAGTCAAAACCATTGGGCACTTGGACCCTTCTGTGTGTTCACCTGTTCCTGGAAGGGGACCTGGCCTCCCATACCCTGTCTTTGTCGGTATTCATTCTACTCTTCTAGAAGAATGGAAAGTCCGGAGCACTCTTCCCAGGAGGACATTCATTTATTCCACGCATCTTTGCCAAATACTCACCACACCCAGGCACCACACAGGGACCTGGAAAGCTCAATAAACAGAAGAGGCACTTCCTCTTGTCATTGGACCTGGCAGTGGTGTTACGATTATAAATCTGTAGCAGCTGGATTCTCAGAAGTCAATACCGTGGGTTTTAGGAAGTAAAGTGAAGCCCTCAAATGCGTCATCAGAGAGAGTTTGGGACATATCTGGCCACGTTGGCCAAAAAGGCGCATTCGGGCATCTAATCTGGGTGTGAGTTGGAAGTCAGGATGCCCACCAGAGTGGAAATGGGACCCCAGCTTTGACCCCAGAGGTTGCATCCTGAAGATTGCTCTGCCATGGCTGAGAGCAGTGTCTTAAAAAGGAAAGAGGGTCCTTAGAGACAGCCTTTCTGGAGAGAAAGAAAACAAGTTTCTCCCAGGAGAAGCTGATTCCTGCGCCAGCACCATGTGGACCCCACATGGTGGCACTGTTTCCCCGTAATGCCTGTGCCTGAGTGACATCACCAGTTCCTCCTGGCACCCCATCCACCAGGAAGTAAATCCTGAGGCCAATGTGCATCAGGACCGCACTTCTGAACAGCCGCTGACCACAAAACCCTTTTGAAATTAAGTTTCTGAGACGTCAGCAGGAGCGCGGGGGTCATCATTTCTGCCCGGATTGGAGTAGAAAGCAAGAATAGTCCTAGAGACAAATCATTGGCTTCAAGATTGGATCAATTTCCAAAAAAATTGTTAAGTAGAGACTTAAAAATTACAATTTAGAAACATTGGACAGTTTTTACAGACTAGTGTTGACATTGTAAATATCAAGCTCTACTAGTGCTTCTTCGTTAATTAGATGATATACATCAAGGTTATCAGCAATCACTCTTCCTTCAAGCCACAGGCAGTCAATCACCTGCCATGCTGAGGGGAGGCACCAGAGGCACCACTGAGAGGGAAATTATATCTGTTATAAGAATAACTATGTTAAATGTGTTCAGCATTTTAAACATCTTTTAAAAACTACATTGAATTCATTTTATGTGAAAATTATATAAAAATTTATTCTTAAAAGGTGAAAGTTGTCCATAAGTCAACTACTTCAAACACATGAGTATTTATTGAGTGCTTACTATGTGCTAGACCTTGTCCTAAACACTTTAAATGTGTCACATCATATGTATAAGGTAATGTTGTGACTAAGATCCAGAGAAATGTAATGCCTTGGCCAGGATCAAATAGCTAGTGCAAGGTGAAAGTTAGGTTTAGATCTGAGTAGCCTGGCTCCAAAGCCAGTCCTGTCAACAATTTCTCTGAGTGAAATTTCTTGTCCAGAGATAATTGCCAGTACTGTTTTGCTTTATGTTCATTTAGTCCTTTTTCTATGGTCACACACAGAGACGCAAATAAGCTCACGCTAGATATATTACTTTGTGGCTTGTATTTTTTACATTTAATATATCCAGGTCATCTTTCCATTTCAACAGAATTAGTTCTATTTCACTTTTGTAATGTCTACATAATATTCCTTAGTGTGGATATTGCCTAATATACTTAATCAGTCTCCTATCTCTATCCTATCTAATAAAATAGTAATATGCAAATTGACCATACCTCCACTACACCCACAAGCCATGCCCACCAGCCAATCAGAGTGACTATGCAAATTAACCCATCCAAGATGGCTACAGCCACAGAGAGAGCAGGAGGGAGGTTTGGGTTGCCCCTGGCCATGGAGGGAAGTCAAGCTTTCCACACACTCTGGCCAACCCAGAATTCCACTTAAGGCAACTAAATTTTAATGGCTGTATGAGCAGAAGGCTTGGCTCTGCTCCAGGCTACAATGTTTCAATTGTAAAAGATAAATAAGTCCCAGATACCAGGGCCTCTGCTTGGGTCACTGAGGGATGTAGCCAGCCTGCAAATCATCATAGGCCCCTCGCTCAGGCCACCCCATGCTCAAAGGGAACAACCACCTTGATACAAGACATCCTTCAGGGCAAAACAGCTGGCCCCCACCAGTGCACTAGGCCTCTATCCTATCTAATAAAAGAGTAATATGCAGATTGACCATCACTCCAACACACATGATGACTGCCCCCATGTGGACACAAGATGGCCACCACAAGATGAGGGGAGGGCACTTGAGAGGGACCAGGCCTGCAAGGGAGGGAAGTTGGGGGTGATCAAGACTTTAGGGGAGGGCAGTTAGGGGTGACCAGGCTGGCAGAGGAGGAAAGTTGGGGGTGACCAGGCCCACAGAGAAGAGCAGTTAGGGGTGACCAGACCCACAGGGGAGGGCAGTTAGGGGCAAACAGGCTGACAGGGGAGCAGTTAGGCATCAGTCAGGCTGACAGGGAGGTGGTTAGGGCCTGATCAGGCTGACAGGCAGAAGCAGTAAGGGGCAATCAGGAAGGCAAGCAGGTGAGCAGTTGAAAGCCAGCAGTAGGGACGGGTAGTAGGACATCCCTCAAGGGGTCCCAGATTGGAGAGGGAGCAGGCTGGGCTGAAGGACACCACCTGTGCACGAATTTCATGCACTGGGCCTCTAGTCTCTCTCTCTCTCTCTCTCTCTCTCTCTCTCTCTCTCTCTCTATATATATATATATATATATATATATATATATATATATATATATAT
>JAAGEH010000470.1:2471632-2489483 GCA_011751065.1 Lasiurus cinereus | reverse complement strand
TGCAAGCCCATGGCAGTTGCAGTGGGGCTGGGATGAGTGGAAGCAGCAGGCAGGAGTGGCAGGCGGTGTTGGACAGCTTGTTTCTGCCCAATCCCCGCAGGCCACACCAAAGGACCCCAGCAGTGCACAAATCTGTGTACCAGGCCTCTAGTGTGTATGTGTGTGTGTGTGTGTGTGTGTGTATGTATGTGTGTGTATGTGTGTGTATGTATATATATATGTATATATGTATGTGTGTGTGTATGTGTGTGTGTGTGTGTAAAAGCCTAAGCAACCCGCTGATCATTCGGTAGCTATGACACTCACTGGCACCAGGAGGCAGATGCTCAATGCGGGAGTGGCAACCACAGGCATGGAAACATGAAACAGACTGATGAATCTCAGTGAGAAGGGAGAAGGGGGAGGTCAGGAAGAGATTAACCAAAGATCTTATAGAGACCTTGTGCATGGATTCGTACACTGGTGGGGTCCCGTGGCCTGGCCTGCAGGGATCAGACTAAAACCAGCTCTCTGATATCTCCCAGGGGTCCTGGGTTGCAAGAGGGTACAGGTCAGGCCAAGGGACCCTACCAGTGCACGAATCCAGGCCTCTAGTAAATAGATATTAAGAGAGTTGACTCTTGCAAATTGTGATGAGCATAACTTATATTTTCTTATGTTCAAATATTTGGAAAAGTATATTACTAACGTTGGTTATTTTATTTCCCTTTTTAAAGACTAGCGTATTGATTTTTAGAGAGAAAGGAAAAGAGAGGGAGAGAGAGAAACATCCATGTGAGACATCAATTGGCTACCTCCTGCACACCCCCCACGGGGAACTGAACTTGCAACCCGGATATGTGCCCTGACAGGGAATCAAACCTGTAACTTCCTGGTGCAGGGGGAAATGCTCAACCAACTGAGCCACACTGGCAGGGGTTATTTTCACATGATATTTTTTAGTATCTCTTAAAATGCTAATGTCTTGCGGAACATTGGGAAGCAAATCTAAATACTTCAAAAGCTGTAATAAGCTCCAGTTTGTGAGTCTCTCCTTTTGGTTCACAAGGCCACGGTCATGCAGCAGAACCACCTGTTGCCAAGTTTCCTTCCCCACATCATCAGCACATCTCCACATACTCAAACATCACAACTCCTGAAAGACAAGACTAAGGTATCAGGCAGCAGATAGGCAGACGACCCACACTTTCTCCAGCCTCAGGCCCAGCATGTTGGGCCCAAGGGGACAAGACTTCAGTGGATGGGCAAAGGATTGATGAGCCAGGAAAATTGCCTCAAGGAGATGTGAGGAGATAGCTACCAGATGTTGACAGCAAGATACATGGGGACTTTGAAAATGTGTCCATCCATCAGCTTTGTCAAATCTAAATATTTTGCTGTATTTGAAAATGAAGAAAAGAGGAAAAAAATAGTTCAGATTAGAGGGCTTGGGGGAGAGTTTGTTATCTTTTACATTCTGTTAGATGGAAGTTTACTAGTAAAGCATACTTATATAATAGCAAAATTTATACATAATGCCATGTGTTAGTTTTCTTCCGTTGGTCCTTCTAAGTTACATAAATATCTAAGTGATAGAAACCTAGTGTTTTTATGTGCATTTTTAGCGGGAGGGGTGGGGAAGCCATTTGAAATGCCTAAATTCATATATAGAGCTAGATTTTTTTCTGTGATTATTTTTATTGATTTTTAGAGAGAGAGGAAGGGAGAGGGAGAGTAAGAGAATACATCAATGCAAGAGTGGAACATCAATTGGCTGCCTCCTGCATGTCCTTACCAGAGATCAAATCTGTCACCTTGGCACGTGCCCTGACCAGCAATCCAACTGGCAACCTTTTGGTGCATGGGACAATGCCCAACCAACTGAGCCACACTGGTCAAGGCTCTGTGGTTATTATTACAGATTCTCAAAATTAGAAAATATTAGGTTATCTATCTATGAATACTATATATATCTATACATATAAAAGCTTAACTGGCCACTCGACCGTTCAACCATGTGACCGGTAGCTATGATGTCACTGACCACCAGGGGGCAGATGGTCAGCACAGAAGCTGCTGAGCTGTGGTGACTTGGCAACTGTGGTTCTTGGGTGACACATCTGGAACCAGAGAGGAGAGAGGCCAGTTCCAGGTGTGTTACATGAGAACTGCCCTGTCACAATCTGGGACTCCTCCTGGGCTGCTTTCGGCCCCATCCCTGCAGGCCAGGCCGAGGGACCCCACCTGTGCACGAATCCACTGAGCCTCTAGTTTTAAATAAAACATTGCAGACATATCTGAAGCCCCTTACCAGTATACTAGGTATGAATGTTTTTGGTTGAGATTTGCATTTCTTTGAATACTAGTGAAGTTGAACATTACTTATGTGCCAATGGTTTTTAAATTTTCTTGTTTGTGAATTTCTTACCTATAACTTGCCAATTAAAAATGGTGTGGCCTTTTAATTATTTATAAATTCTGGCTAATAAACCTTTACCAGTTATATGCATTGCCAATGCCATCTCCCTGTCTGTGCCTCATCCTTCCCTTTATTCCTGGTGTCTTCTTTTGTATTCAAGTTTTCATATGAACCGAATCAAATATCTTACATCCCCCCTTTACAGTATGTGCTTGTGATGCCTTGCTGAAGAAGTCTTCCTCACCCTGAAGTCATAAAAACTTTTACATTTTTCTCTAAACATTTTATTGTTTGGCGAGTGACATTGGGTTTAGAATTGATTTTTGTGTAAGCCATAGATAGGAATCTCATTTTCTTTTCTCCCTGTGGATACATAGTTGTGCCCTCACCCTGGGGCAGGGGAGCAGGAGAAATCCAAGCTTTCTTTTCTGAGGCTACTGGTCATTGGAAATCTCTCCTCTTGACTCCCAGCTGAGTCAACCGTACCCCTACATCCCCTCTTGGCTCCTGGAAGTGCCTATTAGCAAAAGCTATGATGCCCCTCCCCCCCCCCCCCCCCTTAAAAATTCCCCAAGCTGTAGCCATGATTGTTTTGTATTGTCTTTTTTTTTTTTATACATCTGTCTACTGTGTAGATGTGTGTGAACACATACACACACTGCAATTAATTCTTATAAGACTAGAGACCTAGAAGCATTGTGGTTACTAAAACTTCAGGATCTATCATTGACTAGCTGGGTGACTTTGGGAAGTTACCTAATCTCTCTGTGCCTCAACTTCTCCATCTGGAAAATGGGGGGAAGTACTGATCTAAAAGATATGTTGAAGCCACTAACGCATGTAGGGGGATGGGGCCCGTAAGAAGCACTCCATAAATGCTGGCTTACCAGAGTGATTCTCTGTATCCCCAATCCTGAGCAGTGTTTGGCAGTTGGCAGGGACCCATGAGAACTTGTCCAATGAATATAATTATAGGAGCTCTAGTCTGAGCACATCCTGTGGGTTTTGTTAGTTTGTGAGGAACATGACCCCTGGATGGCTACTGAGGCTGCAGTCAGAGCAATGCCAGCAAGAAGCCTAAGTCCGGGAGATGGTGGTGAAAAGGGGCTTTCTCATGGGTTTGTAGACTGCAATTCAGACCAAGACAGAGCTAACCCGGAACTATGAAGGAGCAGAGGTCAGTGAGGTAGGTGTAATTAATGTCAATGACCTTTTCAAAGCCCGGTCAGGCAGGTGGGAGGTCGGGTACAGCAATGGCCCTGCCTCCAGCAGGCAGAACTGGTGGCAAGAGAAGGACTCGGTGGGAAGGGCAGCGCTGAGCGCCGAGGAGCCAAGGTGACACTCAAGAGTATCTGCGCCCGCCATGCTCCCCACCTCCCTCACCCCTGGGCCTGGCCTTTCAGGTCTACATGATCACACTCCCCTGGGGCCTCAGACTGGGGACAGACCGCGTCCTCCAGGCTGGGAGCCTGGGAGAAGGGGATGTCATCAGGGATGTCACAAGCAACAGACACTTAGCCCACCTCATCCAAGAAGAGACCTCATCCTTCCACACCAACCTTCAGACCTCAAACCACCCCCACCCCCATTCTCTCCCTCCCTTCCCTCCCTTTCTGGTCCTCAGATTCCATCCTGTGGGCAAGGCTGAGGTCCCATTGTGACTGAGGGCAAGCAAGGTCGTGATGGAAAATTCCCAAACCAGCCACCTGAGCAGGAGGCAGTGAGCTCCCAGTGCTGGGAGAGACTGCGTGACCCCTCTGGCATCCCTGCTGGCTGTTGGATTCGATGATCTTTAATGTCACTCTTGAGAAGTGATGAATCTGCAATTCCAAGTCATCCTTCCCCTAATGTGGCAGGACACACCCCTTCTACCCACAAAGCCTAGAGTTCCCCAGACTCAGGGTCCCCCTTCAGGGCTGTCTCCAGAAGGCCCTGTGTATGTGGACTTCAGGGAAGCAGGCTCCTCGCTCACCGCTCTGTCTGCCTGAGACACAGTGGGCAGAGAGGTTGTGGTTTCCAAGGAAGGCAGAGGTGCCCGGGCAGTTCTGATGAAGCTATGTGGACCGCAATAGGAAGGGACGCTCCCCTACCACTCCCTGCCTGGCAAGGCCAAGGCTGAAGGTGACATTGAGCAGTGGGCACTGCCAGAGTCCTGAGGGTCATGCATGAGGATGAATTAGAATCAGGAGGCCAAGAAGGAGGAGAGGAGCTGGGGTGGCAGGTAGAACTTTGCAGCCTGGCCCAGAGGCCCTGAGAGGACAGTTAAGGGAGGGGTGCTCACAGGGACAGTCACCAGCAGAGGAACTTTCCTAACCATCCAGATTTCACAGCCTGGTCAGGAAGGAAGTGAGACCAAAGAGGGAGTCGAAGGCTGGGTTACTCAGAAGCACTGGGTCCCAGACCCTCTCCAGTCAGAGGAGAGTAGGCAGGTATTCAGAAACCCCTTGGCTCCCACAGTTCACTCTACAGCCCTCAGACTCAAAGCTTCTCTCTTCTGGGTGATAAGGCATTTCTTCCTTTGCTCCCCCTTCCTCATCTTCTCCGCAGAAAGGGATAGCCCTTGCTGGTTGGGGACCGTCTCTGCCACAAAAAGTCACCTGTCCTTGGGAGAGCAACCCTGTGCCTCACACAGGTGCTCACTGCAAAGTGACTTCTGCCTTCAGATCCTGGGCCCCTCCTGGGCAGTCAGCTGGGGCGCTGGGCTCAGTTTTAGTGATGCTGGCATATTCCACAGCCAGAAATAGGTCAGGTGTAGGCTTCAGGCCAGGGCGGGTGTTGACATAGATGGGGTCCTCGAGGCTGAAGGGCTCCAGGTGGGTAAATGAGGCGTAGTGGATGTCCCCAGTGTCCTTGCCAGAGCCTATCTGCTGATCAGAGCCCTGGGAATCAAAGACAGACAGATGTCCATTGTATGGATCACAGCTGGGAGTGCTCAGTGGACCCTGGGTGTCTAGAGTGTCCTGAGGATGGGGACAGGGATAAGGTATGGGACAGGATATGGATCCTCCAGAAACTCTGGGGATGGCAGAAGGCAGCAAGAGCACCATCACTGAACATGATTAAGAATAAGGAAGATGAAGAACCAAGATGCCAGCATAGGTAAACATGGTACTTGCAGCCTCCCACAACCACATCAAAATTATAACTAAAATACAGAGCAACCATCATTCAGAACCACCGGAAAGTTGGCTGGTGGCTGTCCTATAATTAGAGAAGTAAAGAAGAAAGCACATTGCAACTGGTAGTAGGGGCTGAAGTGTGGAACAGGTTGGTCCAACACACGGCACACGTGTTTCCAATCAGGAAGGATATCTTGGCTGTGGAGGCCTCTTGTGAGGGGAAGCCTCACATCAGACCTTACAGCTCAGGTTTTCAGTACCAGAAGGAGAGGTCTCCTTAACTTTGGGCTATAAAAACCAATGGGGATTGTAGCTAAGTGACCCGGAGGCTGCTGGAGTTCTTCTTAAAAGGCTGGTGCATGAACTTACTTGGATTTGCTCCCTCTGAGCTCCCTCTGTACTTGGGTAATGGCCCAAGACTCTTGATACCAATAATTACAGGCTGTTGCTGTTCCTTGTGATTAAGCCCCTATCCCAGTAGTCGGCAAACTTGTTGGTCAACAGAGTGGCAAACTGCAGCTCACGAGCTGCATGTGGCTCACAAGCCACAGTTTGCTGACCACCGGCTTAGGCCCTAAGCAATGGTCATGACCCACAGATTGAGAACTGCTAGCAGGGTCGCCTAAGACCATCAGAAAACACAGATATTTACATTACGATTCATAACAGTAGAAAATTACAGTTATGAAGTAGCAATGAAAATAATTTTATGGTTGGGGGTCACCACAACATGAGGAACCGTATTGAAGAGTTGCAGCATTAGAAAGGTTGAGAACCATTTGCTTAGGGGGATCCAGGGACATACAGAGAGGAACTGGATTGTCTGGCATTGAAGCAAGAACTTGGGAGTAACTTTCTCTCAGATAGGGGTGCTCACAAAGTTCATGGTTCCTATGTTGAGACCTCCATGGGCACAGAGTTGACTAGCAACCACATCTGAGTCTCATCTACCTGGTTCACACTGTTTGCTCAGGTGATTCCCTGAGACCCTGCCTCATCCAATTTGCCATCCTACTCATGCTGTTTGTAGCTCTTTTTCCATACAATTGACCTTCCTGGCTCAGGCAATCAGCAGCTGGTGTCAACATGCCCCATATTTATCAATAAGAGGTCCAATGCCAGGCACTAGCAGCAGCCTGTCTTGTTTCACAGCTTGGCCTCGCCTGGCTACTTCCAAGCCCAATACAAATAGCAGCCATCTGCAAATTACTCTGTAGTTTGGGTGCAGGGGCGAGGGGGGAAGCAGTGGCTGATTTTGCACCTCCTGTGAGGCCCCAGAGCCAGTGCACCCAGTGGACAGCTTCAGACCACACCAGATTACAACTCTACACATCCACGAGCAACACTCTAAGGGCAGACTCAGCGACAATCAAAGCAAGTCCTGCTCCACAGGGATGTCTTCTGCATAGCAGCTCTTCTGTTGTAGTCATAGCTGATCCTCACAGTCAATAATTGGCCTGGAAGTCAATTTCTCCCAATGATGTCAATATCAATCAAGATTAAACTATAACAAGACTATGCACACACAGGGGTGCCCCTGGAGAGCCTAGCTCAGATGACCGGGGAAGCTGAGCCACTGGGCCTTATAGGACATCTCCTATACAAGGCCACTCTACCAATTCTGGGAGACATAGTAGCTCTACCTAATACATAGGAAAAATACAGAAAAACAGCCAAAATGCAAAAGCAAAGAAACATGTCACAAATAAAAGAAAAAAAGAAATCTCAAAACACACAGACACACACAAAAAAACAACAAATTAACACTAAATGAAGTGAAAGCAAAAAAACTACTAGATACAATGTTCAAAATAATGGTTATAAAAATGCTCAAGGATCTCAATGAGAGCTTCAAGAAACGTAATGATAATTTCAAGAATCTAAATGAGAATTTCAAGAACCTTAGTGAGAACATAAAAAAAAAATAAAAGGGGCTAGTCAAATATTAAGCCTACACTAATTTAAATAAATAATAATTTATAGGGATTCAACAATAGAGTAGAGGACACTGAGAATCAAATCAGTGACTTGGAATATCAGAAAGCAAAAAATACACAGTCAAAAGAACAAAAAGAAAGAAGAACCCAAAAATATGAAGATAGTATAAGGAACCTTTGGGACAATTTGAGCATGACAACATTCTCATTACAGGGGTGCCAGAAGGAGAAGAGAGAAAGCAAGATATTGAAAAACTATCTGAAGAAATAATGACAAAAAACTTCCCCTGCCTGGTAAAAGAAATAGACTTACAAGTCCAGGAAGTGCAGAGTCTTAAACAAGAGGAACCCAAAAGAGGCCCACACCAAGACACATCATAATTAAAATGCTAAAGATTAAAGACAAAGAGAGAATTCTTAAAGCAGATAGTTACCTACAAGGGAGTGCTCATATGACTGTCAGCTTATTTCTCAACAGAAATTTTGCAGACAAGAAAAATTCAAAGTGATGAATTTAAGGACTTACAATCAAGATTACTCTACCCAGAAAAGCTGTCATTTAGAATTGAGGGTCAGATAAAGAGCTTCACTGACAAGAAAAAGCTAAAGGAATTCATCACCAACAAATCAGCATTACATGAAATGTTAACGAGTATTCTTTAAGAAGAGGAGGAGGAGAAGAAGGAAGAAATGTGAACAAAAAATGGCACGAATACATATTTGTCAACAACTGAATGTAAAAATCAAAACACACAAGCAAGTAATCTAATGAACAAAAATAAACTGATGAATAAGATAAAACCAGAGCCATGGAAACATGGAATAGTCTGACAAATCTCAGAGGAAAGGGGGGGTGGGGGGTGGGGAGAGATTAACCAAAAAAATGTACATGCAGATATGCATTACCTATGGACACAGACAATAGGGTGGCGAAGGCCTGGGGCAGGATGGGAACAGGTGGAGGGGAGCAATGGGTGGTAAAAGGAGGACATCTGTAATAAAGATATAAAGTAAAATAAAGTAATAAGGAAGGCTACACAGAGTGCAGTAAGGTCAGAGGCCAGCAGTGCCATCTCGGTCTCCACCCCAGATTTATTAGCCCAAAGTCTCTGGGGGGTGAGACCTAGAGTGGCTGAGCCACTGGCCATCATGACCCAGCAGACAAGTCGTCATTAAAAGCTGTCTCCCACAGAGGGGAGGTCAAAAGCTTGGTCAGTCAGCTCCTCTATCCCTCTCTGAGGAGTTTGATTTGGGAAATATAGGGGAAAGAACAAGCATAAACAAGGCATTGGGGGCATGACCAGTCACAAGTGAGTCCAGGTTCATAGTAAATAGAAACTTTAAGTAAACAGAAGCCAGGAGTTGGAAGAAGAAGAAAAAGAAGGAGAAGGAGGAGGAGGAGCTGGAGTTGGAGGAAGAGAAGAAGGAGATGGAGGAGAAGAAGGAAGAGGAGGAGGAGGAGGAAGAACAAGAGGAGGAGGAGGAAGAACAGGAGAAGAAGGAGGAGTAACAGCAGTTCAGCCAGTGTGACTCAGTGGTTGAGCGTCAACCCATGAACCAAGAGGTCACCAGTTTATTCCTGGTCAGGGCACATGCCCGGGTTGTGGGCTTGATCATCAGTAGAGACCATGCAGGAGGCAGTGAGAGATGTTTTTCTTTCACCGATGTTTCTGTCTCTCTATACTTCACCCTTTCTCTCCCTCTTAAGATCAATAAAAACATATTTTTAACAAGAACAATAAGGAAAACAAAGATACCCAGGAAAGCTGAGAGTCCCTCTGACGTGTGGGGAAATCCGTTCGATGCACAGTCTCATCTTCATGGGTGGAAATGTCATGGATGTGATGGGTTTTGCCCTCACCTGCGAAAAAAACAGGTTTAAAGGAGAGACTCCTGTCTAGCTCTCTCCTGGCAATTCGAGTGACGCTGCAGGTCCTGGCTGGATAGAGGGACCCAGTCTCACAGGGCAGAGGCTGGGCTTGGCTGGGAAGTGCCATCCTGTGAGAGGGCCAGCACAGATCAGTGCTAGAAAGCAGATGTTAATGCTGCTAAACTAAGGAGCAAGTCCAATTGGTTGTCTGCATCTAATTTGCATCAAACCAGAAAACTTGATCAATTCTAGGTCCACGGACACATCACTGGTATGTGGTTAATAAACACAGCACGAATGTCCTGAACAAACCAACAGTAAACAAGGTAGGAATCATCAAAAAGCACAGGTACAATCATCTTGCACAACATGCCGTAGACTTTACACGTGCTCAGTGCTAAAACTTAGAACTTGGAGATGAAAAGGTGCTCCCAGTGCTTTAAGGAAGGCGATGTTTAAATGTGATAGCAATGATTAAAAACATAATGCCACACACCAGAAAGACCTTTGGATCAATTTGTTTTAAAATCCTATAAGACGATGATAAAATATCTGGTCTCAAATCGATACTAGAATACCCAGCGTTAGGCAAGTTGGCGCTGGCCTCTTAGCCTGTTTCCTTATTGGTACCGGGGCATAAGCCTGTCTCAGGGCTATTGGGCACCTCCTCACATGGACAAGCACTGAGCGGTGTGCTCAGACCCAGCGGGTTTACCTGCCCTAGCTCGTCGCTGCTGACGGGCTTTGCAGACAAAGTACAGGATCAACAGGAGAGCAAGTGCCAGCATCAGCAGGAGCACCATCATCACGCTGAGGATGACATTCCAGTGGCCTGGAGAGCTGTGGAACAGGGACCAGCCAGGTGAGGAGAGAAGGAGCCAGGCTTCTGCGGGGAACTAACTCATCCTCCCCAAGCCTGTGGGAATGCTCCTGCAGAGCTGGCCAGGAGGCAGCCCCTGGGCCAAGTCTCTGCCCTGGGGCCATGCAGTGTCGGGGCCTATCCTGCCTTTGGGTGTGTTTCCTTCCTCCTCTGTAAGCACGAATGCTGACGAGTGTCCAGGTTTGCTCTGACTGCTTGCTGTCCCCTATCTGGCCTTTGGGCCCCCGGTTTTGGATCTGTGCTCACCTCTCCCGCAGCTTCCCTCAACTGCTCTTGGTCTCAGCCCCTCACCCTAAGCCCTTGGCTGAGAGGTGCAGTTAGCTCTTGGAGAATACCCGTGTCCTTTGACAAAGAGCTCTGTATGCAATAAACGCATTCAGACAGGCCCTGTCTTCAGTCAAAGGAAGAAAAGGTAGACTTTCTCACAGCACAGCAGGCTTCTAGGGCAGCCACCTGGCATGTCAGGTGTCGTGGGGCGAGGCAGCAGCTTTGGGGACACCGACTACTCAGCTACATTGACAGCACCTTAGTGCCTGGTGTAATGCCTTGGAGAGGAAACTGGAGTTTGCAGGAACTCAGGATTTGCAGTGACAGAGGGCGGAGAGAGGGTAGGAGGACAGAGGTGGGAGGAAAACCAGCCCTCGGGCCAGTCACAGGGCCGGGGCCTGGGAACCATGTGGCAGAGGTAGAGAAGTCAGGCCATGGGCTGAGATCACCTAATGAGCCTTTCCCTGGACCCCATGGCTCCCCTGAAAGAAGGAGACGGGCTGGAGCAGGGAAAAGGGAATGGAGCAGGCCAGGCACTGGGTCCTTTGTGTCCCCAAAGGCAAGCTTGGCACTGTCTGGAGACATTTTCAGTTGCCTGGGTACCTGGCACAATGGGTACCCGGGGAGATGTATACTGTTACGGGCTAGTGGGTAGAAGCCAGGAATGCACAGGACAGCCCCTCACAACAAAGAATTGTCTGGCCCCAAATGGCAATACGTAGTGCCAAAGGTAGCAAACGCTGATGTACAAGGGAAAGTCACTGACTCCATTTTGCAGATGAGAAAACTGAGGCTCGAAGAGCTAAAGGGACCTGGAAAAGGCCCCATTTCATCCCCTAAGAGCCAGGTGTCCATGGGAACATGTAGTTGGAGGTATCTGGTACAGCTGGCAATGGATGGGAGGCAATGGAGGTGTAAGAGGACAAGGAGGGGGGACAGTACCTGTCAATGACAGGGCTGGTGGCAAAGGTCCAGGCTGTGGACCAGGTGGTCCTGGTAGTCCTGGTGGTCCTGGTAGTGGGCAGGGTTGGAGCTGAGAGAGACAACAGTGAGGGAGCACTCCTCTCTGTTTGCCCCACACTCCAGCGCTCGGCCTTCTAGCCCCAGCTCTGGGAGGGAGGAGCCCACGCACGGCCCTGGACCAAGCGAGGCCTGAGAACACCACATGCCCCGCAAGGGCATAGAAGCGGGCATGCCCTCAGGGCAAGTGGCTTTAGAGGAGACGTCACGCTGTTGCTTGTATACTGGCTGTATGCTATGGTCTCTTCTGTTTCCATTGTTTTTTAACATGTCGTGCACATTCTACTTGTAATGCCGCTCTTCTTCCCTCCAAACCCTTTTGCCTCCCCTGGATAAATTCCCGCTCGCCCAACCAGGCCCCTGCAGTGTCCTCCTCTGGGGAGTCCTGCAGGCAGGTCCATACTCCCGGCCTTTACCGGCAACTGGCCCCTCCCACCTCTGGGCCTCCATCCAACATGCCTCCTTTATGCCACCCACCGCCTGCATCATAACCTTTTATTTATATCTCAGGGTTCCCATTCCCCTTCCAGGGCCTATCCCATGCCCTACATGGAGTGGGCAGTGAGCCCAGGCTTGGGCAAAGAATGACCGAGCAGCTGATGTGGCTGTGCCAGGACCCTAGCTGTCAAAGAGCTGGGCAGGCTCAGTAGCAGGGCGAGGGTCTTCGAAGGTACTGTTTCACCGTTGACCATCACAGGGAAATGTAGAGGGGTTTTGCAACTCTGAAGTTCTCAGAAGGCATATGTGGGAGGGGCTCAGGATTAGGAGGAGCCTCAAGTTTCCCACGCTGAGACTAAAGATCACTCAAGTATCAGGGTGGGGGGGTGCAGGGTGGGACCCAGGCCCTCTGAGCTTTCAAACCCTACAGCTCCCAGCCTCACCACACAGTCCCACGTCCGCCTCCCTGTGGCTGTCTCCTGCCTGTCCGCATTTCTTGAGCCCAACACAGTCACCTGTGACCCACCTCAAGCACACCCCTTCGAGAGAAGGTCAGAGAGAGGGAGCCCCAGATGGACCAATAAGCCAGGCTTGCTGAAGCCTGAGTCGACGGGAGTCCTGTGAGCAACAAGTGTTTGGAGAAGTGTGTGTGCTGGGGAAGGAAGAACCGACCGAAGATGACAGTCTGAGTTCTGGTGCTGGTTCTGCTCCTAACCAGCGGCGATCTTGGGAAGGGGTCTGGGGTTCAGCCACGGGGGCTGGAGGACCTGACTTAGGTCCTTTCCAACATCCGAATCCTGTGGTTCAGGGAACCTGGGAAGCACACACAGAGGGAAAGAACTCACCCTGAAATACCATCAGACGGATGACTCTGAGAATAACGACCCTGGAAGATTCCAAGGTTCCACACCAATACAAACCCGAGTCCTTCACTCTGAGCGCAGTCATGGTGACAGTGAAGTACCCCGATCGGGGGAAATCTCTGATGACGTATCTCGAGTTTCCAGGCTGGTCCAGGGGCCTGGGACTGGTGACTAATAAGATACAAGTTCCTGCTTGTGTTACTCTGCACCAGGTTTTCGTCTTCGAACCTCTCTGGAGTGGATAAGCACACCTTATGGAGACTGCCTCCCCTTCCCGGTTCCGCAGCGGCTCTGGCTGCTGCTCCCAGGAGCCTGAGAATAAACCCTTGGGTCAGGAGCCCCCTGCCTGCCACAGAGCTGAGAGGGGCCCCTGTGCTACACTCAGTGCTGTCCACCCCTGCCGCCTCGCCCCTCCTCCCCACGCCCCTCAGGCCGCCTCACTAGCATCCCTCCACCTCTTCTCCACGCCTCTGCCCTCACCTGAGGCCAGGAGCACCAGCAGGACAAGGGGCAGCAGGTGCGTGGCCTCCCAGGCCATGGCCCTCTGTGTGAGATGGGGTGGCAGCGGCCGCCCTGAGGAGAGGGCGCCAGAGCTGGCGGGTTCAGCAGCCGCCCGGCCTGTCTGGAAAGAAGAGCTGAGGAAGGCAAAGACTGCCGGTGGGGAGGGAAGGCCTGGGCCTACGCTGCCTCTGGGCCGGGGAGGGGGCTCTCTGGGCCAAGCCTGCCCGCTGCCTCCCTCCCATGGGCGGGCATGGGGAAATCCGTGAAAGCCCCGGAGGAAACGATGGTGAAACAAGGAGCCTCCTCCCTCTTTCTCTCCTCTGTCCTGCCACTTCCTTCCCCACCTCAACTTTCTCCACCACCACCAAAAGCAGAACTGAGGGTGAGTGACAGAGGCAGGGGGCAATCTAGAGGCCCCAGTAGTCAGAGGCCTCCTGCCCAGGCCTGTTGGGAATTGGGGCATCCTGTGGAAACTGAGGGGCCAGGAGAAGGTGGGGAGTCATTTCAAGGGGAAGAAGGTACACTGAAGGTACAAGGGTGGGAGAACAAAGCAAACCTTGTGTGTGTGTGTGTGTGTGTGTGTGTGTGTGTGTGTGTGTGTGTGTATGGGGGTGAGGGGGGGTCGCGGGAGATGGGTACTGAAGGAGGGGATCAGGGGAGAAAGGGAGTCTCTACCCTCTGTGTCCCTAGCTCCCAGCTTGCCACTGTCATCACTCCTTAAGCATTTGATGAAAAGCCATACTAACCAAGCTCATTTAGAAAACAGTCTGTACTTTACATCCCGTGACTAATAGGGCACCAAGCCAACAATAACTAGGTATGGTGCCAGGGTAGGAACCGCTTTGTAAAGTGTGTGATTGTCCACCTCTATGCTCTACACCTGAAGCAATACAAAATCACACTGAATGAAAACTGTAACTGAAAAATAAAAATTAAACTCTAAAAGAAAAGAATCTGTCATTAGAGTAGCTACAGGAAAACAATTGTCACGGCTGCTTATAGTCACTAGACAGACAACTGGGTCAGAGAGCCCTGCACATGCACAGTGTGGCCGGCGGGGCTGGCAGGAACAGACTCCCGAGGCAGAGACTGGCACAGGGTGGGGGGGGAAAGAGGGGATGGCACAGTGCTGGGGCCAGGCTGGTAGGCAAGGGGAGGAGCAGCCCTAGGCCACCAGGAAGCTCCAGCACCCTCTGAGGACAGGCTGCCCCTGCCTCCCATTCGGGGGCATGGGCTGCCCTGGGAGGGGTCATCTGGGGAGGGCCTTCCACCCTCACTGCTCGCAGCACTGCAGGAGGAGGGGGAGGCTGGCTGAATGCCCACCGACTGCCTGACCCAGAGTGAAGCCACTGTATGAACCACTTGCAAGAGCCAGGAGCCTGGGGCTCGCTGGCTTCACATTGGCAGGTAGCAGGCCTGCCTGCCGGCTCCTCAGGTCAAACATCCAAACCTGCCGGTAGTGCAGGGGCCTCCTTGTCCATCTTTCCCCTGGCCACCACAGGTCACCCATCTCAGCCCCTTGCTCAGGAAGCTCGGTTCTCACCGCCTGAGGCATCTGAGGCCTTGAGTGCCTGACATCCGCCCCTGCCTGCACCCCTGCCCTGGGTCTGCTGGGACCTGGTCCCCTGGAGCTCAGGGGACAAGGGTGGAAGAGGAAGACGGAAGTGAGATGCTGGGATTCAGGGGAGGATGTCCCAGAGGCCCGCAGCTCCAAAGAGGCCACTAGGCCCTTACCAGCTGGGGAGACGGGGCCGGGTGTGCACCTCCTCTAGGTGCTATGTCCTTTTTTGCCAAGGGTCACTTGGGAGCAGGCTTTATGGGTGGCAGCATGCATGGGTCTGCCTGGCCCAGGAGCCTCTGATCCTGGGCAAGCAGGGATGGTGGCCACCCTGCCTGACACTAGGGCACACACTGGCCTCTGCCTGAGTCCTGCACCTGCCATCTAGGGACCATGACCCCCACACACACCTTCCCTTTCCCCTTACAATTGAGGACAAAACAGAGAAATGGGGTCCAGAAATCTTTAAAAACAGAATATGACACACAATATTATAACTTGAAAAGAACTTGAGGACCAGCAACCACAACGCACGTGCTCAGTTGCATAAAGTTCACGTTCTTTTGTTTTATTCTGAAAAGTCTTGAGGTAGGAATGAGTGTCCTCTTTAACAGGAGAGGAAAACTGAGGCCTGGAAGGGTTAGTGACTTGCACAGGGTCACCCGGGACAGGTGGCAACCCTGGTCTGTGGTCCCTGTCCTGGTCCTGAGCCCTGTACAGCACTCTCCACAGAATGTCTGCTCTCCAAGGAGACAGGGCAGTCCGACTGCTGTCAGATCTCCATGGAGGTGGGCTCCTGGGGACCCGTTTTCCTCAGGTGAATTAAACTCCCTCCACGTTGCATAGCAGATGGTAGCCACACCTTCCTGGTCGGAGAACAGATGTCAGTGTGTGAGTGTGTGTGGGTGTGGGTGTGTGTATGAGCACCAGGCCAGCCAGTTCCAGTTGATTCTACCCTCTGGTGCCCCTCCAGGACACAGGGAAGAGGTGCCTTCTCCTGATGGTCCCATAGGATTACCCCCAATCCCCTTTTCTCCCCATATCCACCTTGGAGTGGCCCCACTAAGGCCCTGGCTGTGTCGGTCTCCTGACCATGACATCTACTCTCCCGCCTGGAAGGTCCCTGTTCCAGGGCCGAGTAGAGATGCCACATCTAGACCCATGTGTTTCTCCAGTCTGTCCAGGTGCAGACCCCTCTTCAGGGGACAAATGCAGCTGGGATTGTCCAGCTTTCCCTGCAGGAGGGGCCAGCCCTGAGCCTGGAGCCTGTGAGGCAGGGGCACTTGCAGGCTGCACCTACCAGCCAGCCTCTCCTGGGATGTGGCAGTCCACTGGGCCAAGCTCCTGGGCTGCATCTGCCCCATTGGCCCCACCCCGCCACCCCACCCTAGTCCTAGGCTGTGGAAGCTCTGAGCTGTCTCCCTGTGTCACAGTGGCTCCTCTCTTTCCAGGGGAGGACACCCTGGAAGGGGGGGAGGATGTGCGGTGGCAGTCCCCCCTCCCTGAGCTGTGGCCCCCCCTTCAGAGGACTCTGAAGGGCTTTCAGTTCCCTCCAAGAGCTCAGACCTGGAGCCCAGGTAGGGACTCGGGGAGACAGTCTTGAGTTCAGCCTCTGCACACCAGTCTGCAGTCAGGCTGGTCCTGCCACTGAGGGGCTGCTAGGCACAGCTGTCCCAGGAGGAGCTGGCCGGCAGGTGGCAGCAGTGAGAGGATGGGCTCTGCTGGCTCCCAGGACTTGAGGGACAAGCAGCCTTGTCAGGGCACATCGAAGGTCCGTCGGAGGGTACATGGCCACAGAGCCAGGCTCGGACATGCCTCTGGCACCCCCAGCTCTCAGTCACTTTCTCCTCTCCTCCAGGGTGAACTGCTGGACCTTGCTGCCTCTGGGACTTTCTTCCCCAAGTTCATGGGGAAGCTGGAGGGAGCAGAGGGCAGCTGAGGACACAGGGTTCTGATGGGGAGAGGGCAGCTGTCCACCCTGCCCCGCTCCCCTCAGCTGGATGGCAGGCGTCCAGAGGCCGTGGGAGCTGAGGCTCTGTTGTAAACAGCATCAAGCAGCCGGGGCCGGGCTCTGAGCAATTCCTCAGGGCCTTCCGGGCTTCCTGCCAGGTACCCTCTGCGGGCCCCTCCCCAGGCTCCTGGCAGCGGGGGACCAAGCAGATGAGGTGCAGCCTCAGGTTAGGGAGGCCTGAGCCCATCCGTGCACAAGTCCTCACCCCCCAACCTGGCTCCAATCCAGACAGGTTCCCATCTTCACTTCTGTGACCTCCTGCGGTCCCTCGGGGAAAAGCTCCCCCACTCCGTAAGTGGCCTTAAACCACGCAGGCTTCCACGGAGGCTCCAGCCTTCCAGGTGGGTCCCTCCAGGGCCTGGCAGGGCTCCTACAAATGCTGTAGCCTGTGAGGATGGAGAGGGATGAGGGGCGGGCTCCAGGGCTGGAGCTCCGCCCCTCCTGGCCCTGCCCCCACTGCCTCCCGATCAGCCAGAGGGGGTCCTGCACTGTCCCCGCCTGCCCACCCTCCTCCCTCACCTGGTGCCTCGGAACCCTCCTGTGACCCAGGTGAGGACATACTGCCTGGGGACCCACCGCCCTCAGGAGGCCGGGAGGAAGGGCTCTACTCACTGCCCACGTGTCTCTTCTTCCAGAAGCCATAGACTGCGATCATCATCACAGGCACCGACAGCAAGGACAGCACGCCCCCCAGCACTGTGGGGTTAGCATCCCGGGGCCTGAAGAGATGGGAGGAAGCGGGACGTGAGCGCCAGGTCCCCCACCCCCTCACTGAGTGCTCCAGCCACATCTTTACACACCACGCACACACACACACACACATACACATACACATACCACACACACATACACATACCACACACACATACACATACCACACACACACACACACCACACACATACCACACACACATACCACACACACACACATACACATACCACACACACCACACACATACATACCACACACATACCACACACACATACAC
>JAAGEH010000470.1:2438930-2471532 GCA_011751065.1 Lasiurus cinereus | reverse complement strand
CACACACACCACACACACACCACACACACACCACACACACACATACCACACACACCATATACACACACACATATCACACCCACACCACCCACACCACACACCACACATCATACATATGCCGCACACACTACATACACCACACCATACATACACAACACACCCACACCACACACACCATACACATACCACGCACACCACACACATACCACACATACATACATACATACCACAAACACACCACACACACATACACACCACACACAGCATACACACACCATACCCACACCACACGCACCACACACACCATACACACATCACATACACCACACACACCGTACACACTACACACACACACGAGAGGAGTCAGGAGAGGGGAACCCTGACAGCCCCGCGTGAAGTGATGGCCTCTCTTCCTTGGGGACCCAGCTTCAGGAGAAGGCAGTGGGGCACAGGGGTGTTCAGGGAGGACGTCCCCAGGTGGAGGGGAGCATCTCTCCACTTTAGCGCTCCTCCTCCTTTTCCCCCAAATCTGCTCTTGGTTGAGGACAGGGCTCTAAGAGACCCCCACTGGTGACAGAAGAGACCAGGGTTCTTACTCTCCTCATAGTCACAGGGGTGCTGGTTCCACGCCTGTCCTCTGTGTCAGAGGCTGGAGGTGCCTGGCCTGTATTCCTGGCTGTGTCACTTCCCTGTACACCCACCTGCAGCACCTTCATTTACATTTTTTTTAAGCTGGAGGATTCTCTCTTGTCACTGGCGCCCTCCATGCCACACATGGCTGGAGCCCTCAACCGATGACCAACAGGAGCGGGAATATAAACATGCCAGCTCCCTGGTGCCCCAGGTGGCTGCTGGACCCTGGCGCCCGGAGTCCCCAGTGGGACCAAGTTCTGCTGCCCACAGAGGCCGCCCTGGCTCAGCGCTCTGCAGCCGCCTCGCCCTCTGTCTCACTTCCCCATGCTCTCCCCATGACCTGGTCTCAGAGTCTGCTTCCGGGGGACCCAAATTAAACCCTCCTCATCTCCCACTCCGAACCACCTCCTTGACCTGTCCCCACCATCTGCATCCACAGAGCCCCGTGCTGACCCCTCCCCTGCCCTCATCTCCCACCGCTGTGCTCTATGTCCTGTGTGTCAGTTCTCCATATCAGCTCCCAGCCTCCCACCTCCCATTCAACAAGCCAGCCAGGACATCAGCAAAGAGAGGATCGGCTGTGCCATGTGCACAGTGAGGCTGTTTAGGCACCAAGAACTGTTCAGGCACCAAGGCATGTCCCTCAACCCCCTGGCCCACGGTACCTGATGGGGGATAATTTGTTGAGGAGCGATCTGCTGGTGTGGCACATTCTCAAGGTGGGTGAGGTGGGGCTCAGTGGCCCAGTCTTGGTAGAGACAAATGCGGGGGCCGCCGAGGAGGTTCTGGCATTGCTGAGAGACACAGTCACTGTCTGGGCCTTGCTCCTTGTGGGCCCCGGGGTGGAGGGGCTAGTGAAGCTGTAGCCTGTCATGGGGCTCAGCCTGATGGTCCCTGAGGCAGTAGAAGGCAAGAGTCTGGTCAAGGTGAGGACTCCGGGCGTGAGCATCCTGACACTGGTGGTGAAGGGGGTCCCCGGGCTTGAGGTGGGGGCGTGGCCCGTTGTGAGGACAACTCCACTCTTGAGGATGCCGGCCAGCTGTGTGAGAGGAGTGTTTCTCTCGGCTGTGGGGACTGAAGAACAGATGGAAGAACGTTAGACGAGTGAGGGGCCGGGTGCTGCAAGCAGATCCCCACAGCGCAGATGGCTGCCTGGATGCCGGGGTGGGCCTGTCCTGTCTCCCCTCCTGACCTGGGGCCCAGGATCTACTCTGCTGAGTGACCAGGTGTATTTCCTCGGAGGGTGATGTGTGGAGGAAGTAGGCCAGTAAAGAAGGAAGAGACTTAGTCTCTTCAGCCTCCCTGCCAGGCCTCTGGGGCCCAGAGGACTCGCCTCTCCTCATGCCCCTCAGTCTTGTCACTTCTAGACCCTTCTCATTTCTGTGGGTTAAAGAGATTCCTCTGCTGTGACATTGGACAGGGTCTGTGCAGCTGCTCCATCATTGGTGATGGGATCCAGAGGTGAGGATAAGGAAGCATCAGAGGCCTAGATTCCAAAGGATGATGCAAATAGTGGGTTAGACACCTCCCTTGGGGGCTTTCTAAGGACATCAGTCATGCTACCCTCATCCACCAACCCAGTCCCTTCCCTGCCCATTTTCTAGAGGAAGGTTGGCATTTGGATGGTGGGGGAGAAGGGAACTGGTAATGCTGGAGTGCAATTCTAGGGGAGCAGTGTTGGGTCTTTTTCTTCAGGGAACAAGAAACTTGGAGCGAGATGGCAAGGGATAGAGAGGGCTGCGGCAAGTTGTGCTTGACAAGGATACATTCCTGAGGGCCAGTGGTCAACACAGAAGATGCCCTTTTTTCTGGGTAAGGAAACCCAGAGCAAGAGGCATTGGTGAGGGTGGGTATAGAGGAGGAGCTGACCTGGAGCCAGCTCTCCTACATCATCCTGCTCAGCAGTAGGCAGAACTTCAAAGGACCCTGCAAAGAACTCACATGGAGGTGCCCTGGGAGAACCAGCATGTGGACACTCACTTCATAGAGTTCCAAAGGTTGGGCAGAAAAGGAGCAGCATCCAACACTACCAGGGTCAGTGAAGTCACAGCCTTCGTTCCTGCCCCAACGAGTTGGCAGGGGGAAAATAAGGAAAAGGTGACTAAGAGGAACCTCCCTTCTCCACCTCCAGAGAGAAAGGAGAAAGACTTAGACTTCCCCCATTTCAAGTGCCCTGGCCTATGAAACCTGTCTTCAAGGGGAATAGAAGAGCACATATATTGCTAGAAGATTCTGATTTTAATTGGGTTGAGGATTTTTTATTTGCTAATGACTGAAAAGAAATGCATAGCTGGACTCTCCTGAAATTGTCATTAAGAGATGCAAGTTGAGATTTGACATAGTACAATGGTGGGGGAGGGAGGGATATGCTGGAAAAAAAAAACTATTTCGTGTTTGTATCCCTTTAAATTGAGACTTCAGTAAACTGGTTTCAGCTACTTCTGGGGGTCTAAGTCGTAACTAGAGAGAGGAGGAGTGAGATGAGGCTCCACTCCTGAGAGACAGTAGGGTCCCAGTTCAGAGCCAACAGAAGATGGGGATGCAGGTGGGTCAGGGGCCAGTGGAGGATGGGTAATGAATTCTCTCATTGTTGGCTACTTTTTCAGGCTCTTTCACTGGCCTCTGACCCTCTCCTATGTACAAACTCGGGAGGACCGTGGGACTAGTTTCTTGGCCCTCTTTCGTTTTTTACACTCAAGGAAGAGCTTTCATATCTCCTTGAGTTTCTAAGAACCTTATTGAGATATAATTTACATCTCATGTAACACATCCATTTAATGTCAATTTCCATGATTTTTAGTATACTCCCAGTCATGCATGTGGTTATATTTTTGGTATAACCACAGTCAATTTCAGAAGTTTCATCATCTCAAAAAGAAACCCTTCACCCTGTAGCCGTTATCCCTCAGCCCTAAGCATCCACTAACCTACTTTCTGTCTCTATAGATTTCTCTAATCCCCTTGACTTTAAACTGTCCTTACAGAGACACTTCCCAGCCTCTCACCTGAGCTTCAGGTGGATACATCAATTGCCTGCTTCATTTCTCCATGTGAGGTTCCAGGGGGGTATCTTAATGGTAATGTGACATAATAGAGCTCTTCACTTTTCTTCTCCAAACTAGCTCCCCCACCCATTGCACAGTCCCGTCATCCACCTTGCTGATAAAATGGAACACCTTGGAGCCATCCTTGATTTTTCACTTTTGCTCACCTCCCACATGAGCAAATCATATCTTGCCTCAAAAAATATACAGGGTGGCCTGGAGTCTGACCATTGTCGATTTAAGCCCCTCCTCTTTTGTCCTTCTCCAGGGACCACATCCTAGTCCAAGACACTGTCATTTCCAGCCAGGACACCCACATGCTCTTACCCTCCACAGTCCCTCCTCCACACAGCAGCCAGTATTGTCTTAAAGACACACACAACATACCCCACTAAACTCTCCAGTAGCTATTATACTTAGAATAAAACTCAAACTCCTTCATCATGAACTTCAGGGCTTCTATTTGACTCTCCAACCTCATCTCCTATCACTCTGCCCCACACTCAATATGGATTTGTCCATAAGGCAGGCCAGCCTTATACAGCCCTCACTCCTTCTCACCTTGGGGCCTTTGCACATACATTGCTCTCCCCGCCACCCACCACCAAGGAAAGACCTTTGGAGCACCCCCATTTCTACAGAGTTAGAAAGCTCTCATCGCTTAGGGCTCTGCTTGATGTCATCTGCTCAAAAAGGTTAAGGCTGGGACTTCAGCAGCTCCCCACACCACTGAGTTACTTTCTGGTTTATCACATTCTTTTATTTTCTTAAGAACATCTGTTGTTATCTGCAATTATTGTCTGATGATATACTATTACCTGTCATCTCCCACAGGGCAGAATTTTAATTTTTTTAAATATTTTTTTATTGATTTCAGAGAGGAAGGGGAAGAAAGAGAGAGGTAAAAGCATCAATGATGAGAGAATCATTGATCGCCTGCCTCCTGGGGACTGAGTCCAAAACCTGGGCATGTGCCCTCACTGGGAATCGCACAGTGATCTCCTGGTTCATAAATCAATGCTCAACCATTGAACCTAGCCTGTTTTTGCTCACCATTGTATACTCAGAGCCTAGAATAGTGGCCAGCATAAAATTAGGACTCAATGAATATACACTAAACTGAAGAAAACAAAGCACACAGAGTGTCCTGAGTTTGAATCTCTGCCACTAGCTATCTCTGTTGTCTTAGACAAGGTCAGAGCCACAAAGGAGTTTGTAGATCTTATTTTCTTTGTCTATAAAATGGTGACAATAATATTCATGAAGATGTGTGAAGAACTGTGAGATACCTACTGTGCAGCATGCCCACTAATGGATTATTATTCTTGGTACATCCAATGTTAGTGCAAGGCAGAGCGAGGGGGATACCCCCACCTTCCCAGTGCCCCAGCAGGCCTGCTCACCTGGAGACACTTCCAGCTGGAACCCCATCAGAGGGTAAAGAGTCCCAGAGCTGTTGCGCATGCACCAGTACCGGCCTGAGTCCTGGCGCCTGAGGGCCACCATGGTGATATTGACCACTTTGGCCTGGGCATCGTCCTGTAGCAGGTAGCGTGGCCCTGGTGCCCAGATGCGGGTAAACCCAGGCTCACACTTCTTCCTCCTGATTTTGCACCAAACCTTGCCCTCCACGTGTTTCTTGCGGTTCTTGTAGGAGCATTGCACAGACAGAGTCTCCCCTTCAAAGTGCTGCACTTTGGAGTACACGCTCTCGGCAGGGACACCTGGGGAGACATGGCATATTGAGCAAGGCCCAGCAAGAGGAGGGGTGGCATCATGAAACTTAGAAGGAGAGGAGGTGGGTATTGCCCTGCCCACATGAGACTCATGTCCCAGGGAGAAGCAGCCTTTCTCTGAGGGAGCTTCCCCGTCTGATGGGACAGATGCAGGTCCTGCCTTCAGGGAGCCCCTATCAAACACAGCCCCCTTTTTATGGTATTTTCCAGTTTGAAGGAAACATGATAAGCTCCATGTCCAAAGTCTTGTGGGAAAGACCCACGACGTGTCCTCAATAAGAGACATGTAGGTAGATGCAAGAGCAAGTCTTCAGGTTATGACATTCCAGATCACAATAACTTAAGTAGAAAGAAGATCCAAACTTAAGTTGTGAAAACATTAAGAGTATTTATTTTACAAACTAGAGGTCCAGTGCATGAATTGCTGCACATTGAAAGGAGATTAATTATAAGAAATACTTTAATATCTCTATTTGCCCTTTTTCTATAATACAAGTGTCTACCAAATTCACAATTGACAATGACAGATGGAAACACACACATACAATTGATGCCAGCGAGAACTTTATATATATAGATAAACTTGTTTAATTAGACCTGCTTTCTGATTTATATTTTCTCTTTTTTAATATAATACACATTTATTGTTCAGATTATTACAATTATTTCTCTTTTTTCCCCCATTGCTCCCCTCCACCTGGCTTCCACCCCACCCTCTACCCTTACCTCCCCCCCAATTGTCCGCATCCATAGGTGTATGATTTTTGTCCAGTATCTTCTCGCACACCCTTCACCCCTTTCCATCTGAGAATTGTCATTCCACTTGGTTTCTGTGCCCCTGATTATATTATATTCACCAATTTATTCTGTTCATCAGATTTTCAATTCACTTGATTTTTAGATTCACTTGTTGATAGATATGTATTTGTTGTTTATAATTTTTATCTTTACCGTTTTCTTCTTTTTCCTCTTCTTAAACAGTTCCTTTCAGCATTTCATATAATACTAATTTAGTGGTGATTAACTCCTTTAGCTTTTTCTTATCTGTGAAGTTCTTTATCTGCCCTTCAATTCTGAATGATAGCTTTGCTGGGTAGAGTAATCTTGGTTGTAGGTTCTTGCTCTTCATCACTTTAAATATTTATTGCCACTCTCATCTGGCCTGCACGGTTTCTGTTGAGAAATCAGCTGACAATCCTATGGGTGCTCCTTTGTAGGTAAATAACTGGTTTTCTCTTGCTGCTTTTAATATTCTCTCTTTGTCTTTTGCTCTTTGCATTTTAATTATGATGTGTCTTGGTGTGGTCCTCTTTGGATTCCTTTTGTTTGGGGTTCTGTGCGCTTCCTGAACTTGTAAGTCTATTTCTTTCACTAGGTGGGGAAGTTTTCAGTCATTATTTCTTCAAATGGATTTTCAGTATCTTGCTTTCTCTCTTCTTCTGGCACCCCCATAATTCTGATGTCAGTACACTTAAAGTTGTTCCAAAGGCTCCTTACACTATCCTCAAATTTTTGGATTCTTTTTCCTTTTTTCTTTTTCAGTTGAGTGTTTTCTGCTTCTTTGTATTTCAAATTTTTGACTTGATTCTTGCATTCCTCTAGTCTGCTATTAGGTCTGTATAATATTTTTAATTTCACTCAGTGTATGTTTAATTTCTAGTTGGTCCTTTTTCATATCCTCTTGGGTCTCACTAAATTTATTCATCTTTTCTAGGAAATTCTTAAAAAACCTTATAACCGTGGTTTTGAACTCTATATCCAGTTGTTTGTTTTCCTCCATTTCTTTCATTTGTGATCTGTTTCTTTGTCTCCGCATTTTGTCTACTTCTCTGAGTTGGTAGAGTAGCTTTGTGTGCTAGTTGTTCTTTATGGCCAGTAGCTCTGCCTCTCCATTTACCTGAGGTGGACTCTCTTGGTGCACCCCTTTGTGAACTTGTGTACAGCCTTGTTGTAGTTAAGTCTTGATTGTTGTTGGTATCACTGAGGGGAATTGACCTCCAAGCCAATTGGTTGTGAGGATCAGCTGTGTCTATGCCAGGAGAACTTCTGTGCTGGAGTCAGCCTTATGAGACAAGACTTGCATAATTGTAAAAGCCTCTGTATTTGGCTTGGATGGAGTGGATTCTCAGGGCTGAGCAGACAGCCTTGGCTTCCCTATCAAGTCCCTGGGTCTCAGTGTCCCTCAGTAATCTCTGTAGCCCTCTCTGCATGCACTCACGAGTGTGGCTCCAAACCTCTGCTTTTCACAGCCCCTTGAATTTCTGTGCGCTCCCCAGGTTCTCACCCGAAACTGGTGTTCAGTGCACTAGAGAAAGCCAGTGGCACAATCAGCAGTTAGTCCTCTCTGCGTGCACTTGCACATGCTCCACCAGACCTTTGCCTTTCATGGCTCCCCTGAGTTTCTGTGCACTCCTCCCTTTTTCCAACAGTACAGACTCCTGCCGTATGAGTCTCTCCCAGAACTGAGGTTCAGTGCAATCTGAAGTTTCTGTCTTCCCCCCCGCCCCCCGCCGCTAGAGGAAGCCAGCCAGACACTCTGCCTCTTGTCCTCTTCATGTGCATGTCTCCGTACCTCTGCTTTTTGAAGCTCCTCTGAGTCTCTATGATCCCCTCTCTTTCCTTTTAGTTGTAGAATTTCCATTCAGCCAGCTTTCCTGTGGTTCTGGATGATGTCCATTCTGTCTTTTAGCTGTAGTTTTGAAATTATTGTGCAAGGCAGCAGTTTAGGTGTTCACCTATGCCGCCATCTTGGTTTCTCTCTGCTTTCTGATTTAACTAAACTTTTTCCAGCCCAGTGAAGTCCCCCAACTTCTCTTTCAGGTAATTGTCAGCAACACAGCAGTAAATATCAACATGAAGTGGATTATTATTATAGGTCACACAGGGAGAACAAAGGGTGAAATGTTTAACCGTAGCAGTGTTTGACTATATTCTACACAGTGAGAAAACCTTCATTTTCAAATTCTAGCATTTTTATTCTTTTCAGTCAGGTCAAGTTTCTATACTGTTTCATCTCCATTTTCTGGCTAATGAAAAGAAAATAAGATTCTACCAAGTCTTCTACCAACCTACTCCAGGACTTTTATGAGGATCAAATGAGATGAGCCACATGAAAACACGTCACAGACATTTGGTTAAAGTGTAAAATGTTTGCACCTGGCTATAAAGCAAGTCCTGTTCCTGGGCTGAAGAAACTCCAAGGAGGCTAGTCACTAGGGAGAGGAAGCTGGGTATTGCTACATGACATCATTTCCCAGCACCCACTACCATTATTTTTTATCTGGGCTGTGGGCTGTATTTTGTGCCATGAGATCCCAGCAGTGTTGGCTGTGATTTGGTGAGCTGTCCCTCTGGGATGATGGCAGGGCCTATGTCCCACTGGGGAAAGCTGAGTGTTGCTTTGTTAGCACCAAGCCTATGGTGCCATTTCTTTGTAAATGGCCAGTGCACATCGCAGCAGCTCCTGCATTGAGCATCTACCACATGGTGGTTAGTGCACATCATAATGATCAGATGGATGGTCAGAAGGACACTTAGCATATTAGCCTTTAATAGATAGATAGATAGATAGATAGATAGATAGATAGATAGACTCAATCTAGACATCTTTTAAATAGCAAGATGTTGGGGAAAACCAAGGTGGCAGCATAGAAGAACACCTAAGCTGCTGCTCGCACAACAATTTCAAAATTACAACTAAAAGACAGAACATTCACCATCCAGAACAACAGGAAAGCTGGCTGAGTGAAAATTCTACAACTAGAAGTAAAGAAAGGGATTCAATGCAGACTCAGAGGAACTGTAAAAAGCTGAGGTATGGAGACACACTCCTGGAGAGGACAGACAGAGGAGAATCTGGCTGGCTTCCTCTAGCGGGAGGAAGATGGAAAATCCTGACTGCACCGAGCCCCACTTCTGACTGCACTGATCCCCAGTTCCAGGCGAGACTCATATGGGGGAGTCTGGACTGTTGTGAAAACGAAGGAGTGCAGGGAAACTTAGGGGAGCCGTGAAAGACAGAGGTGCGCACACAGAGCACTGACTGCTGATTGTGCCACTGGCTTTCTCTAGTGGGAGGAACACAGAACCTCCCAACAGCAGTGAAATCCAGGTCCAACTGCACTGAACCCAGACTCACACAGATCCCTAGAGCACACAGAAACTCAGGGGAACCGGAAAAGCAGAGGTCTGGAGGCAAGTGTGCATGGGCAGACACAGCTGATCCTCACAACCAATTGGCTTGGAGGTCAATTCCGCCCCCAGTGATACCAAAAACAATCAAGAATTAATTACAAGACTGTACACACAGTTCACAAAGGAGTGCACCAAGAGTGTCTACCTCAGGTAACTGGGGAGGCAGAGCTACTGGGCCACGTAGGACAGCTAGCACAAAAAGCTACTCCACCAACTCAGGGAAGCAGCAAAATATGCAGAGACTAAAGAACAGATCATAAATGAAATAAATGTAGGAAAACAAATGACTGGATATGGAGTTCAAAACCACAGTTATAAGATTTTTAAAGAATTTCCTAGAAAAAATGGATAAATTTAGTGATACCCAAAAGGAGATGAAAAAGGACCAACTAGAAATTAAACATATACTGACTGGAATAAAAAATATTATACAGAAACCTAACAGCAGACTAGAGGAATGCAAGAATCAAGTCAAAGATTTGAAATACAAAGAAGCAGAAAACATTCTACTGGAAAAGAAAAAAGAAAAAAGAATTTAAATACGTAAAGATAATGTAAAGAGCCTCTGGGACAACCTCAAGCGTACCAACATCAGAATTATGGAGGTTCCAGAAGAAGAGAGAGAGCAAGATACTGAAAACCTATTTGAAGAAATAATCACTGAAAACTTCCCCTACCTGGTGAAAGAAATAGACTTACAAGTCCAGGAAGCGCACAGAACCCCAAACAAAAGGAATCCAAAGAAGACTACACCAAGACACCTCATAATTAAAATACCAAGAGCAGCGAAACTGGTTTGGCTTAGTGGATAGAGCGTCAGCCTGTGGACTGAAAGGTCCCAGGTTCGATTCCGGTCAAGGGCATGTATCCTGGTTGCGGGTACGTCCCCAGTAAGGGACGTGCAGGATGTGGCTGATCAATGTCTCTCTCTCTATCCCTCTCTCTTCCTCTCTGCAAAAATATCAATAAAAATGTATTTAAAAAAATACCAAGAGCAAAAGACAAACAGAGAATATTAAAAGCAGCAAGAGAAAAATAGTTCATTACCTACAAGGGAGCACCCATACAATTGTCAGCTGATTTCTCAACAGAAAGTATGCAGGCCAGATGGGATTGGCAATGAATATTCAAAGTGATGAATAGCAAGAATCTACAATCAAGATTACCCAGCAAAGCTATCATTCAGAATTGAAGGGCAGATAAAGAACTTCACAGATAAGAAAAAGCTAAAGGAGTTCATCAACACCAAACCAGTATTATATGAAATGCTGAAAGGTACTCTTTAAGAAGAGGAAGAAAAAGAAAGCAGTAAATATAAAAATTATGAATAACAAATACATACTTATCAACAAGTGAATCTAAAAATCAAGTGAATTGAAAATCTGATGATCAGAATAAACTAGTGAATATAATAGAATTAGGGACATAGAAAGGAAGTGGACCGATAATTCTCAGAGGGAAAGAGATGAGAAGGGTGCAGGAAGAGACTAGACAAAAATCATACACCTATGGATGAGGATAATGGTGGGGAGGTAAGGGCAGAGGGTGGGGTGGGAGCCAGATGGAGGGGAGCTATGGGGGAATAAAAGAGGAACAATTGTAATAATCTGAACAATAAAGATTTATTAAAATAAAAAAATAATAAATAGCAAGGTGTCTTGGTTCATTCTAGGTGGTGTTTAATTTTAAAATATCCTAGCTACATAAAACCCACAGATTAAATATGCCCCGAAGTGCATAGAGCCCTGGCCAGTTGATTGAGCATCATCAATGCAACAAGTGGTTGCAGGTTCAATTCCGGGTCAGGGCAAGTACCAGGGTTATGGACTCGATCCCTAGTAGGGGACATACAGGAGGCAATTAATCAATCTTTTTCTCTTTCTCCCTCTCCCTTCCTCTCTCTTTCTCTCAGGTATAAATAAATAAATAAATAAATAAATAAATAAATAAATAAATAAATAAAGCATAGAAGCTCCCACCAAAGTGCAAGCCAGAGAATTCTGCAGTTATCCTCTGTTCACTTCCAGAATGTTGCACATTGTGCCTAGAGATGAGATATGGTCTGTGCACTTTATAATCCACAGTCGGTGTGGAGAGAATAGGACTAAATCAGATGTGTCAAGTTAGAAAACAGGAAAGAGAGCAAGCTGGGATGGGGTCCCTTCAACCCTCTGCCTTCCATAAGCTCAGCACTTGCTCCTTAACATCCCCAGAGCCTTCTGCAAACAAGCACAAACACACAAGTTACTTCCAGTAGGAGAGACAGAGCACACATTTGGAGTCTAAATAAACATGTTTAAAACTCTGATTCTGAATTTGATTCCAAGGGGGAAACCAAGATGGCAGCATAGGTGAACACCTAAACTGCTGCCTTGCACAATTTCAAAACTACAGGTAAAAGACAGAATGGACATCATCCAGAACCACAGGAAAGCTGCCTGAGTGGAAATTCTATGGGAAGGAAAGAGAGGGGCTCACGGAGACTCAGAGGAGGTGCAAAAAGCTGAGCAGGAAGAAGATGGAACCTCCTGACTGTGCTGAACTCCACTTCCGACTGCAATGAACCCCAGTATTGGGCGAGACCCTGAGGACCCAGACTCATACAGGTCCCTGGAGCACATGGAAACTCAGGCAAGCCAAGAAAGGCAGAGGTCTGGAGGTGTGAGAGCGTGAGTGCACACAGAGAGAGCTGAGAGATTACCAAGGGACAGTGAGACCCAGGGGCTGCCATAGGGCAGTACTGATGAGAAGCCAAGGCTGTCTGCTCAGCCCTGAGACTCTGCCCCATCGAAGTCTATCACCGAAGCTTTTGCAATTTTGCAAGTCTTGTCTCATAAGGCTGACTCCAGCACAGAAGTCCTCCCGGCCTAGACACAGCTGATCCTCACAACCAATTGGCTTAGAGGTCAATTCCCCCCAGTGATACCAACAACAATCAAGACTTAACTACAATAAGGCTGTACACAGTCCACAAAGTGGTGCACCAAGAGAGTCCACCTCAGGTAACTGGGGAGGCAGAGCTACTGGGCCACGTAGGACAGCTAGCACACAAAGCTACTCCACCAACTCAGGGAAGCAGCAAAATATGCAGAGACTAAAGAACAGATCATAAATGAAGTAAATGGAGGAAAACAAACGATTGGATATGGAGTTCAAAACCACAGTTATAAGGTTTTTCAAAAATTTCCTAGAAAAGATGGATAAATTTAGTGAGACCCAAAAGGAGATGAAAAAGGACCAACTAGAAATTAAACATACACTGACTGAAATAAAAAATATACAGAGACTTAATAGCAGACTAGAGGAATGCAAGAATCAAGTCAAAGATTTGAAATACAAAGAAGCAGAAAACACTCAACTGGAAAAGAATAAAGGAAAAAGAATCCAAAAATTTGAAGATATTGTAAGAAGCCTCTGGGACAACTTCAAGTGTACCAACATCGGAATTATGGGGGTGCCAGAAGAAGAGAGAGAGCAAGATACTGAAAATCCATTTGAAGAAATAATGACTGAAAACTTCCCCCACCTAGTGAAAGATATAGACTTACAAGTTCAGGAAGCACACAGAACCCCAAACAAAAGGAATCCAAAGAGGACCACACCAAGACACATCATAATTAAAATGCAAAGAGCAAAAGACAAAGAGAGAATATTAAAAGCAGCAAGAGAAAAACAGTTATTTACCTACAAGGGAGCACTCATAGGATTGTCAGCTGATTTCTCAACAGAAACTATGCAGGCCAGATGGGAGTGGCAATAAATATTTAAAGTGATCAATAGCAAGAACCTACAACCAAGATTACTCTACCCAGCAAAGCTATCATTCAGAATTGAAGGGCAGACAAAGAGCTTCACAGATAAGAAAAAGCTAAAGGAGTTCATCACCACCAAACCAGTATTATATGAAATGCTGAAAGGTACTCTTTAAGAAGAGGAAAAAGAAGAAAACGGTAAAGATAAAAATTATGAACAACAAACACATATCTATCAACAAGTGATTCTAAAAATCAAGTGAATAGAAAATCTGATGAACAGAATAAACTGGTGAATAAAACAGAATTGGGGCATAGAAAGGGAGTGGACTGACAATTCTTAGGGGGAAAGGGGTGAGAGGGGTGCAAGGAGAGACTGGACAAAAATCATACACCTATGGATGAGGACAATGTGGGGGGAGGTAAAGGCATAGGATGGGGTGGGAGCCAGGTGGAGGGGAGCTATAGGGGGAAAAAAGAGGAACAATTGTAATAATCTGAACAATAAAGATTTATTAAATTTAAAAAAAAATTCTGATTCTACCATGTCAGCAAATCAGGTTGGTTATGAGAACTATGCCTTAGGATAGTGCCTTGAATACAGTAGGTGCTCAATGAATGCTTCCTTGAGTTGCTCCAGATTTCTCTAGGGCTATCATAACCAAGGCCTGGCACTCAAGACATCTGCCTCAGTTTCCAACCCAGCTGCCACAACAGTTAACGCTGGGAGTAAGGTAGCACACACCATCTCTAAGCATCACTTTGTCCCATGCAAATTAACACAGTGACCCAACTCAATTGTATGGTAGGTGGGAGGTTTGAAGGCCCCAGGAGGGCTCAGCACAGGAGACACTCTTTGGCCCTGGCAGAAGGGGGGCCTTTCTGGGGAAGGTGCCTGGATGGGGTGATCTTGGAAAGGGTCTCCAAGGTACTGGGTTCATTGGTGTCCACCTTCCAGCCCTCTCCCAGACAGTGAGGAATGGGTTTTGCCAACCCCCTCCATTCCCAGAATTGAGCAGAAAGTGGTAACTTGGTTGCCATGGCAACAAGGGAGGCAGGATTGGGTGAGCGCCCACCTTAAGGAACATCGGTGCGTGTGGGTGGGGAAGTTCTCAGGGATTGCTTTCCTTCGGGACAGGGGGCAGTGGCATCAGCATTCTGAGAAAAAGCAAGTTCAAAGCACACATGCATGATGCAATGATTCCTGTAACAGCCAACAAGGCTTTCCTGACTGAGGCCAGGGGTGCGGCTTTCTGAGTGAGGAACTTGCGTGTCCTGGGTTCAGAGGTCCCGAGGGAGCCTTGCAGAGGGCGTCTGAGCTCAGGAGACCTGGGGCAGCTTTGCCTGAAGCCAGGTATTAGGGTGGAACCTTCTCGTTGGTCTCTAGTAGGGAGCTCTTTAGGCTAGCCCAACCTCTCCTCCAACTCCACACAATATTATACAAGGTCAGTGAGCAAGAAAAAGCCAGGTGGGAGGGTCCAGCAAAAGGCCGTTCCCCCCTCCGCTGGCTCCCCCACCTTCTCACCTGAGACACAGCCCTGGAGCCACAGCAGGAGCAGCAGCAGGAGCAGCGTGGGAGCCATGGCTCCATCCAGCTGCGGATAGCCACAGGCCGACACCGGGGGCCCAAGGTCAGGGCCCCCGGAAGGTGCAGGATGGACCCCTTGGGTCAGCCAGGGGAGAACCTGGGCTGCTAAACGTGAACTTGCCCATTTAGGGAAGTGAGGAAGTCACGGGACCGCTGTGACCAGCAGACCGCAGGAGCCCGCAGAGCCTGGGAGGGCGGTGCCGCAGCTGTTTCCGCCCCTCTTCCTCGAAACTTCAGGCAGCTGTGACTGCACCACCCAGCCTGGGCCCCCAGCCCAGGGAGGACTCACGCTCTCTGGATTCCATCCTGAAAATTGGTCCAATAGTCGTGCTTCCTATTCTGAGATCAGAGACTGGTATGAAGTTTCTAGGACCTCAGGTACAGACTTCCCTGGAATGCTCTGGACTAACACCCAGGGGTAGGGTTTATGTGACCAGGGCCAAGCATCAGATAATTGCATTTTTCACAAACACACATTCAAAGGAGGTTCTCACATTCATTCATTCATTCATTCATTCATTCATTCATTCATTCATTCATTCATCCCTGCTAGATGCATTCATTCTTGTTCTCTCTCTCTCTCTCTCTCTCTCTCTCTCTCTCTCTCTCTCCCTCCCTCCCTCCTGGCTGGTCAGATCAGAACTGTCACTCCCGCTTACACTTACAAATAATCTACATGCTCAAATGCAGTCTTATTTTTGTCACGGTTAGAGTGACAGGAAAAAAAATTCTAAAACTCAGAGCCTAAGCTTTGGGTTTAGGGAGGGGCCTCTGCGCCCTCACAGGTGGGGTACATGCACACACCACTCACACATACATTCTCACACATACATTCACACATATACACACACTCACAACCATATACATACTCACATATACACACTCACATACACAACACGAACACACAAACAAGCTGCTTTTCCTTTCGCTATATGTCTCCCTGGCCCTCCTCTTCTCTCTACCTGTCCTGCCATCCTGCCTACTCACCCACCAGCTCTCAGGAGACTCCTGCTCCCTCTTGCAGGCCTCCTAAAGCAACCCTCCCCCACCGCCTCCCCAGAAGCCACACCCCTAGCCCCTTCGCCCCCAGCTCTGGCCCCAGCCAGCACACAGGCAAGCTCACTCCACTTCCTCTGCTCAACCCTATCTCACCGGTACAGCCACCCAGCTCCAGCTATAATGACCCAGCATTTGGCCAGGACCCCGCCCTTCACCTAGTCCCCAGGGCTGAGAATCAAAGGCCACACTACTGACAGCCAGGGGCTGTGTCATATGCTCCTTTGGGTGTGAGCCCAGGAAGATGTGTGCTCCCCCGCTCACCTGTGCCAACTTCCTTCCCCTTTGGTGGGATCAGAGCAAGAAGCCTCCAGACACAGTCTGGAACTGAGTTTGAGCCTCCAAGTCCCAAACCCAGGAATTTCTTATCTTTGCTGACCCTAAACTTTTAGTCTCTTAACTTACTCGTTGGTTCATTCCTTCATTTGTCTATTCTTACAGTCTTACGTGCAATGGTGGTGCCAGGTATGGGGTAGAGGAAGAAGACCCCATTCAGCTCCCAGAAGACCTATCATACTTTCCTCAGCTGCCTTTCCTTTCAACATTCTGCCCCAAGCCTCAGATCCCTGGTCCCCACTGGGAGGCTATCTCACCTTCCAACATACATGCTGTCTTCCTTCTTCCCTTCCTCCCTTCCTTCCCGCTTTCCTTCCTTTCTTCCTTCCTTTCTTCCTTCCTTCCTTCCTTCCTTCCTTCCTTCCTTCCTTCCTTCCTTCCTTCCTTCCTTCCTTCCTTCTCTCCATCAGCACAGTCAACACTTTAGGGATGGGATCTCATTTATCTCTGCTGGGAACCTCACAGGCCTTCAGTCAGCATTGCTACTAGACCCCTGCTGTGTGCCCCCTGTGCCCGCCCAGAGCGAGGCACTGTGAGAAGTGCCCACACAGCTGTGTTGAGGAGGGAGTAAGAACCCAGACACTCTCATTCCTGACAGAAGTGGTATAAACTGGATTGTATGTTCTTTAAAGGAAATTTGGAAGAATTTATCAGAATCTCTAAAAATGTGTATACTTCATTCTGGCTTTTACCAGAAAATAAAATTTTAAAATATTTTTTTTATTGATTTCAGAGAGGAAGGGAGAGAGAGAGATAGAAACAACAAAGAGAGAGTCATTGATTGGCTGCCTCCTGTATGCCCCCTACTGGGGATCAAAAGTGCAACCAGTGCATATGCCTTTACCTGGAATCGAACCGTGACCTTCTGGTTCATAGTTGACGCTCAACCACTAGGCCACACCAGCTGATCATATAAAATAATTTAATACAGCATTATATTTTTCTGTTTCTTTCTACAAGGTGGGGCAAGAATAGGTTTACAGTTGTGAGTACATGAAACACACAGTTTATCCTTACATTATTACTAAAGGCCGATGCACGAAATTCATGCAAGAGTAGGCCTTCCTTCCCCCGGCTGCCGGCACCATCTTCCCTCCAGCACCCAGGACCCAGGCTTCTCTCACAGCCCCCGCTTCATCTGAAGGAAGTCCAGTCTAATTAGCATATTACACTTTTATTATTATAATTGTATTAATTATTATATTGTTTTCCATACTAACAGCTGTAAACCTACTTTTGCCCACCCTGTATTTCCATTAAAAAAAAGTCTCATTTACATAGAATAAAATTCACACTTTAGTTGGAAGTGCTGGGAGATTGGCATACCTGCAGGGATGCATAACCACCACTATAATCAAGATATAGAAATGTTCTGCACCCCCTAAAGTTTCTTTGGTAGTCATCCCCTCACCACACCCTCAGTTCCTAGCAAACACTGACCTGTTTTGTTTTTTTCCCCTCAATAATTTGCCTTTTCCAGAATGTTATAAAAATGGATGATACCAGCTCTGCCCAGTTGGTTGGAATGTCATCCCATCTACTAAAAGTTTGTAGATTCCGTTCCCAGTCAGGACACATACCTAGTTTTCAGATTCCATCCCCTTAGGTTGGGGCAGGTAAAGAGGCAACCAATAATGTATCTCTCTCACACTGATGTCTCTCTCTCTCTCTCTCTCTCTCTCTCTCTCTATCTATCTATCTATCTTTCTTTCTCTCTCTCCCTCTCTCCCTCTAAAATCAATAAAAGCACATCTTCAGGTTAGGATTTTATAATATGAATGCTCTGGACAGCATTGCTCATGGTTAGATCATTGCCCCGCATACTGGAGGGTGGGGGATTTGAATCTCCATCAAGGTCATGGGCAAAGGTAAGTACCTGGATTGCAGGTCCAATCCCCGCCCCCAGCAGGTGCATGTGGGAGGCAACCAGTCAATGTGCCTTGTCACATCAATGACTCTCTAGCTATATATCATCTCTCTCCCCCGACTGTTCTCCTCCTCTTGCCTCCCTTCCATTCTCTAAAATCAATGGAATAAAATATCCTAACTCTTTGAGTGAGGATTAATTAAAAAAAAAAAAGAATGATACCATATGGCTCCTTTCACTTAGTATAATGCATTTGAGATGTGCGTTGGGTGTTTCAGTAGTTCTTCCTTTTTATTATGAAGTAAGATCCCTTTGTATGGATGTACCACAATTTGTTTATCCATACCCCCAGTTGAGAGACATTCAGGTTGGTGTCTAGCTTTGAATTATTCCAGATTATTGATACACAGATCTACATAGGTTTACATTTCACTTGGGTAAGTAGAGTAGAATTACTGGGTTGTACAGCAAGATTACATTCTTATTATTAAAGTTTGAGTGTTCTTTGTATATTCTGATGTATTCTTTAATTGAATATGTTTTTTTACAAATATTTTTCCAAATTTATTGTTTGTCCTTTTATTTTTTTACTAGAGACTCGTTCCATGAAGATTCATGCAATAGGCCTTTCTTCCCCTGGCTGCTGGCACTGGGTTTTCCTCCAGCATCCGGGACTCAGGCCTTCACTCTGGCTGCAACAGAGAAGCCAAGCCTCTTCTATCTTCAGTTTTCAGTCATCTTCAGTCTTCAGCCTTCAGTCTTCACTCCTTGCCTGCATATGCAAAATAACTTGCCAACTTTGTTGGGTTGATTTGTATACTCACTCCTGATTGGCTGGTGGGCATCATGGAATTATGGTCAGTTTGCATCTTTCTCTTTTATTAGTGTAGATTATATTTAGTATACTTCAGGAGCAAATGCTTTTAATTTTGATAAGTTCAATATATCATTTTCTGACTCATATTTTCATGTTATCTATATATATAAAAGCCTAAGAGACCATTACGACCAGAACTACCTGAATGACCGAGTAACGGGTCAACCAGTCACTATGATACACACTGACCACTAGGGGGAAGATGTTCAAGGCAGGAGCTGCCCCCTGGTGGTAAGTGTGCTCCCACAGCTAACCTCCTGCAGCTCCTCCCCTAGCTGGTCAGCCCTCATTGGCCCCTGTGCTAAACCATTTGTAGAGACCTGCTTCTGGATCAGAGTTTTATCCATAGCAGAGCAGCTCCCTGACTGCGATCTATTAAAAGTCAGCCTGCGACACAAAGATTTGTCTTGCTCTTGTCCTCTCCCTTACCTGGGGGCTGCCCACCCGCAGCATGTGGTGACACTGAGGCGAGAAAAGGAGCGGGAGCAGGGGGTTCCTTCCATGCCTGGCCTGGTGATCCTCGCCTTCTATCCTGACCCCACCAGGACCTTCAGGCATAGGCTGGGACAAGGAGCCCAAGGTGGGTGGTGGTGGATTCAGCCCCTTTCCCAGGGGGTGCCAAGGGCTGGGTCCCTCCTTGGAGTGGGTGGCCAACCTCCCACCATTCCTCTCCCTGTCCCTGCATGAATTTGTGCACCAGGCCTCTAGTATTTAATAAATCTTTGCTTAGCCCAAAGTCAGAAATATTTATCTAACAGCCTTATTGAGATATAATTAGCATAATATAAAATTGACTCATTTAAATTGTACAATTCAGTGGATTTTAGTATAGTCACTTAGTTGCACAACTATCACCACAATCCAAATTTAGAATATTTTGCCCAGCTTGTGTGGCTCAGTGGTTGAGCATTGATCTATGAACCAGGAGGTCATGATTCAATTCTGGGTCAGGACACATGCCTGGGTTGCAGGTTTGATCCCAGTGCAGGAGGCAGCTGATCAATGATTCTCTCTCATCATTGATGTTTCTAGCTTTCTCTTTCTCTTCCTTCCTCTCTGAAATAAATAAAACAATATATATATATATTTTAACTTAGTATTTGTTTTTTTATTTTTTTATTAATGTATTACATGTATACATATCTTCCCATTGCCCCCCACTCCCATACATACCCTAACCCTGCAGTGTCTTGTGTTCATTGGTTATGCTTATATGCATACATACAAGTCCTTTGGTTGATCTCTTATCTACTCCACCTCTTCCTAAACTTCCCACTATAACTTGACAGTCTGTTTGATGCTTTACTGCCTCTGTATCTATGTTTTTGTTCATCAGTTAATAATGTTCTTTATTATCCATAAATGAGTGAGATCATGTGGTATTTTTCTTTCATTGACTGGCTTATTTCACTTAGCACATGCTCTCCAGTTCTATCCAGGTTGCTGCAAATGGTAAGAATTCCTTCTTTTTTATGGCAGCATAGTATTCCATTGTGTAGATATACCATAGTTTTCTGATCCACTCATCTGCTGATGGTCACCTAGGCTGTTTCAAAGTTGTAGCTATTGTAAATTGTGCTGCTATGAACATAGGGGTGCATAAATCCTTTCTGATTGGTGTTTCTAGTTTCTTAGAATATATTCCTAAGAGTGGGATTGCTGGGTCAAATGAGAGTTCCATTTTTAGTTTTTTGAGGAAACTCCATACTGTTCTCCACAGTGGCTGCACCAGTCTGCATTCCCACCAGCAGTGCATGAGGGATCCTTTTTTCTCTGCATCCTTGCCAACACTTGTCATTTGTTGATTTGTTGATGATTGCCATTCTGACAGGTGTGAGATGGTACCGATGTTTGTTTTGATTTGCATCTCTCGGATAATTAGTGACTTTGAGCATATTTTCATGTGTCCCTTGACCTTCCTTCTGTCTTCTTTTGAAAAGATTCTATTTAGGTCCGTTGCCCATTTTTTTTATTGGATCATTTATCTTCCTTTTATTAGGTTGTATAAATTGTCTGTAGATGTTGGATATTAAACCTTTATCAGTGATGGCATTTGCAAATATGTTCTCCCATATGGTGAGCTTTCATGTTGTTTTGTTGATGGTTTCTTTTGCTGTGCAAAAGTTTTTTATTTTGATGTAGTCCCATTTGTTTATTTTCTTTTTAGCTTCCATTGCTGTTGGAACAGTATCAGTGAAGAAGTTCCTTCAGCATATGTCTGAGATTATGCTGCTTGTGGATTCCTCTAGTATTTTTAAGATTTCCTGTTTTATGTTTAAATCCTGTATCCATTTGGAGTTTATTTTTATGTACGGTGTAAGTTGGTGGTCTAGTTTCATTTTTTTTGCAAGTATCTGTCCAATTTTCCCAACACCATTTATTGAAGAGATTGTCTTGACTCCATTGCATGTTCATGCCTCCTTTGACAAATATTAATTGAGCATAGTGGTTTGGGTCGATATCTAGATTCTCTATTCTATTCCATTGGTCTATGTGTCTGTTCTTGTGCCAGTACCAGGCTGTTTTGAGAACAGTGGCTTTGTAATACAACTTGAAATCTGGTATTGAGATCCCACCTACTTTATTCTTGTTTCTCAGGATTGTTGTGGCTTATTCGGGATCTTTTTTTATTCCAGATGTATCTTTGGAGAGTTCTTTCTAGGTTTGTGAAATATGTCATTGGTAATTTAATGGGTAGTGCATTGAATCTATAGATTGCTTTGGGTAATATGGACATTTTAATGATGTTGATTCTCCCAATCCATAAGCATGGTATGCTCTTCCATCTCTTTACGTCTTCCTCTGTCTCTTTTTTCAGCATCATATAGTTTTCTGCATATAGGTCTTTTATCTCCTTAGTTAAATTTATTCCAAGGTATCTTAATTTTTTTGGTGTGATGGTAAATGGAATTGCTTTTTTAGTCTCTCTTTCTGTAAGTTGACTATTAGTGTATAGAAATGCCATAGATTTCTTGGCATTAATTTTGTATCTTGCTACATTGCTGAATTCATTTATTAAGTCTATAATTTTTTGATGGAATCTTTGAGGTTTTTTATGTACAGTATCATCTCATCTGCAAATAAGGATAGCTTTACTTCTTCTTTTCTAATTTGGATGCTTTTTATTTCTTCTTCTTGTCTAATTGCAATGGCTAATACTCCCAGTAGTATGTCAAACAGGAGTGATGAGAATGGGCATCCCTGTCTTGTTCCTGTCCTTAGGGGAAATGGTTTTAATTTTTGCCCATTGAGTATGATGTTAGCTGTGGATTTATTATATATGAGTTTTATGATGTTGAGGTATGAACCTTCTATTCCCACCTTGCTGAAAATTTTTATCAAGAAAGCATGTTGGATTTTGTCAAATGCTTTTTCTGCATCAATTGATATGACTGTTTGATTTTTATCTCTCAATTAGTTTATGTAATGTATCACATTTATTGATTTGTGGATATTGTACCATCCTTGCATTCCTAGGATAAATCCTACTTGGTCATGGTGTGTGATCTTTCTGATGTACTGCTGGACCTGATTTGCTAGAATTTTGTTGAGGATTTTGGCATCTATGTTCATGAGGGATATTGGCCTGTAATACTCTTTCATTGTATTGTCTTTATCTGGTTTTGATATTAGGGTGATGCTGGCTTCGTAGAAGGTGTTTGGAAGTGTTCCTTCTTCTTTAATTTTTTGGAATAGTCTAAGGAGGATAGGTTTTAATTCTTCCTTGAATGTTTGGTAAAACTCTCCTGTATAGCTGTCTGGTCCTGGGCTTTTGTTTGCTGGAAGCTTTTTGATAACTGCTTCAATTTTTTCCATAGTTATTGGCCTTTGAGATGTTAAGATTCTTCCAGATTGAGTTTTGGAAGGTTACATTTTTCTAGGAATATGTCTATTTCTTGTAGGTTGTCTAGTTTGTTGGAATAAAGTTGTTCATAGTATTTTTTAACAATCCTTTGTATTTTGGTGGGGTCTGTTGTTATTTCTCCTCTTTCATTTCTGATTATGTTTATTTGGGTGCTCTCTCTTTGCTTTCTTGGTGAGTCTGGCTAGAGGTTCATCTATCTTGTTTATCCTTCCAAAGAACCAGCTCTTGGTTTTATTGATCTTTTGAATTGTTTCTTTGGTCTCTATGTCATTTATCTCTGCTCTGATCTTTACTATTTCCTTCCTTCTGCTTACACTGGACTTTTCTTGTTGCTCTCTTTCTAGCTCTTTGAATTGTAGAGATAGGTAATTTATTATCATTGTTTCTTGTGTTTTTTTTTCAGTAGGCTTGTAGGGCTATGAACTTCCCTCTCAAGACTGCTTTCACTGTGTCACATAGATTTTGTATTGCTATGTTTTCATTGTCATTTGTTGCCATGATGTTTTTATTTTTTTATTTTTCCTTGATCTCTCTGGTTACTCATTCATTGTTTAATAGCATGCTGTTTAGTCTCCATGTGTTTAATTTCTTTAAGTTGTTTTTATTGTAGTTTATTTCCAGTTTTATGTCACTGTGATCTGAGAAAATGCTTGATATAATTTCTATCTTCTTGAATTTGAAGAGACTTCGCCTATGACCCAATATATGATATATCTTTGAAAAAGACCCATGTGCACTTGAGAAGAATGTATATTCTGTGGTTTTGGGGTGAAATGTTCTGAAGATGTCAATTAATTCCATCTGGTGTAGTGAGTCATTTAGGATTGATGTTTCCTTGCTGATTTTTTGTTTAGAGAATTTGTCCAATGGTGATAATGAGGTATTAAAGTCTCCTACTATGATTGTATTGCTGTCAATCTCTCCCTTGATATCCTCCAGGAATTTTTTTAAGTATTTAGGTGCTCCTGTATTGGGTGTGTATATGTTTACGAGAGTTATTTCTTCTTGTTGGAGGGCTTCGTTTAGTATTATGAAGTGGCCTTCCTTATCTCTTGTTATGTCCTTCACTTTGAGATATAATTTGTCAAATATAAGTATTGCTACCCCAGCTCTTTTTTCATTTCCATTTGCCTGAAAAAACGTCTTCTATCCCTTCACCCTCAGTCTGTGTGCATCTTTTTTTCTGAGGTGGGTTTCCTCTAGACAGCAGATATATGGGTCATGTTTTCTTATCCAATCCGTTATGCTATGTCTTTTGATTGGAACATTTAATCCATTTACATTTAATGTTATTATTGATAGGTACTTATTTGTCATCATTTTTATTCTTTAACCCTGTGTTCCTTCTTCGTTTTTATTTATTTTTTGTTTTTTTACAGCAGACTCTTTAGCATTTCTTGCATTGCTGGGTTGGTGGTAATAAATTTCCTTAGTCCTTTTTTGTCTGTGAAGCTCATGATTTCATCTTCAATTTTTATTGAAAGCCTTGTTGGGTACAGTATTCTTGGATTCAGACCCTTCCTTTGCATGACTTTGTATATTTCATTCCATTCCCTTCTGGCCTAATGAGTTTCTGTTGAGAAATCAGTCTCTAGTCTGATGAGGGTTCCTTTGTAGGTAACTTTCTGTCTCTCTCTGGCCACTTTTAAGATTCTTACTTTGTTGTTGGTGTTTGCCAATTTAATAATAATGTGCCTTGGTGTCGGTCTTTTGGAGTTCATTTTGCTTGGGACTCTGTAAACTTCTTGGATTTGTGTGGGTTTTTTCTTCCCTTTATCAGGGAAGTTTTCTGCCATTATTTCTTCAAACAGATTTTTATTCCTTGCTTGGTTTCCTCTCCTTCTGGAACCCCTCTTATGTGGATGTTGTTTTGTTTTGTGTTATCCCAAACTTCCCTTTGGCTTTCCTCCTGCTTTTTAATTTTTTTTTTTCTAGAAGCTGCTCTACTTGAGTATTTTTTCCTACCTTGTCTTCTAGTTCACTGATGCTGTCCTCTGTTTCTTCTAGTCTACTTTTTTAAAAAAATATATTTTATTGATTAATTTACAGAGAGGAAGGGAGAAGGATAGAGAGTTAGAAACATTAATGAGAGAGAGACATCGATCAGCCGCCTCCTGCACGTCCCCTACTGGGGATGTGCCCACAACCAAGGTACATGCCCTGATTGGAATTGAACCTGGGACCTTTCAGTCTGCAGGCCAATGCTCTATCCACTAAGCCAAACCGGTTTCGGCTTTTCTAGTCTACTTTTGATGCTTTCTATTGAGTTCTTTACAGCAGCAATGTCGTTTTTTATTTCTTCTTGATTCTTCTTCATTTCCTCTTGGTTCTTCATTTCCTCTTGGTTCTTCATTTCCTCTTGGTTCTTACTCATATTGTTGAATTTGTCTTCCATTCTTTTCAGACACCTTATGACCATTTCTATGAATTCTTTCTCCGTCAGGTTGCTTACCTCCATTTCGTTTACTTCCTTTTCTGGTGATGCCTGCTTTTCTTTCATGCGGGCTGTTTCTTTGTTTACCCAGGGTTTCTCTTCTCCAATTGTCTAGTTATGTAGTTCTCTCTCTATTTATCCCAGGCGAAATCTGACCTTTCAATGTGGTGTGTAGAGCTCCGCTGATTCCAAGTGTTTGTGCCAATTGGGGAGCGGTGTTCTAGTCTTATAGCTGTTCTGTGGGTGCCACAGCTATAGCTTTTTGGGCTTCCGTAAACATCTACTTTCCCCTTCAAGATGGCTTGGTCTCCATGTTTGCTCTGGTGGCTCTGGAAGAAAAAAAAAACCCATGGCAGTGCGGCTGCCTGGTCAGGGGAACCCCATCCAGCAGTCCCCCACCTTCTCCTGGAGAATAACTGTTCCTTAACTCACCAACAAACACTCCCAGTGCAACCCTCAGCTGTTCTCTCTACTCAGTGACAAGGCTCTGGACACGTCTGTCTATTCTGCCACCATTTTTTCTCTTCCAAAATTTGTTTTAAGAAAACAAATTTGCAACATTTTCACCACCAAATGAAACTCCATATCCAGTAGCAGTCACACTCTGTATTAGTTTCCCATTACTGCACACTTAGCGACTTAAAACAACATAAATTAATTTTTCACAATTCTGAAGCCAGACATTTGAAATAGTATCACTGGGCCAGCATCACAGGAACTATGTTTCTTCTGGAGACTCTAGGGAAGAACCAATACTTTGCCTCTTCCAGCTTACTGAGGGGAAGCATTCCTTGGCTTGTGGCTTTGTCACTCCAACCTTCAAGGCAACATCTCCAAACTCTCTCTCTGCTCCACCTTCACATAACCATCTCCTCTGTGCATTCAATGCCCCTCAGCCTTTGTATTATAAGGGTACATGTGATTGCATTCATGCTCGGTCTCATAGTCCAAAATAATATCCCCATCTCAAAATTCTTAACTTAATCTCATCTACAAAGAACCACTTTTTAAAAATACATTTTTATTGATTTCAAAGAGGAAGAGAAGGGGATAGAGAAAGGCAGAAACATCAATGATGAGAAATAATCATTGATCAGCTGCCTCCTGCATGTCCCCTAGAAGGGATCCAGCCTGCAACCTGGGCATGTGACCTCCTGGTTCATAGGCCAGTGCTCAACCACTGAGCCACACCAGCTGGGCTGCAAAGACCCATACTTTATTTTACTACAGTGGAATCTAAAGAACAAGATAAACAAAAAAGAAACAGACTCATAGATACAGAGAATAGACTGATAGTTGTTGGGGAGGGGGAAGTTGAAGAGCTGGGTGGGAAAGGTGAAAGGATTAAGCAATGCAAATTGGTAGTTATAGAATCACAGAGATATAATTACAGCATAGGGAATATAGTCAATAATATAGTGATAACTATGGTTGGGCCAGGTAGACACTTGAAGCATAGGTGGGACCACTCTGTACAGTACACGATTTTCTAACCACTTTGCTCCACATCTGAAACTAATACAGAATCATACTGAATGTAAACTGGAAGTGGTCTAGCTGGCTTATCGTATTGTTAAACTCTTCTGTCTTATTGTTGATCTTCTGCCTAAGTGTTCTATCAGTTATTAAAAGTGAGGTATTAATTATCCAATTAATATTGTTTATCTATTTCCCCTTTCATGTATTTTTGGAGCACTGTACATATCTTTGAATATAAAACGTGTCTCTTGTAAACAGTATATAGTTGGTTCATGTCCTTTTTTTCATTATTCCAATCTCTACTTTTTGATTGGAGTGCTCAATACACTTACATTTATTGTAATTAACTGATAAATTAGGTTCTATGTCTTCTAATTTGCTATTTTTTTCTACCTGTCTCTTATGTAATTTTTGTTCCTGTATTCTTCCATTACTTTCTTCTCCTGTGTTAAATAGCTACTTATTGTGTACTATGTTGATGCCTTTATTATTTTACCCCATTATTCAAAACAAACCGTTTTTATTTTTATATTTTTGTTACTCCTCATCCAAGGATATTTTTCCATTGATTTTTAGAGAGAGTGAAGGGAGAGGGAGAGATACACAGAGAGAAAAATATTGATGTAAGATCAAATGGTTGCCTCCTACCCCATTCAGGGCCAGGGATTGAGGTATGAGTCCTTGATTCAAATAGAACTTGTGACCCTTCAGTCCACAGGTGGAAGCTCTATCTATTTAGGCAAACCAGCTAGCAGTGATTCTCAACCTTTCTAATGCCTCAACCCTTTAATACAGTTCCTCATGTTGTGGTGACCCCCAACCATAAAATTATTTTTGTTTCTACTTCATAACTGTAATTTTGCTACTGTTAATGAATTATAATGTAAATATCTGTGTTTTCCAATAGACTTAGGTGACCCTGCTAGCGGTTCTCAACCTGTGGGTCATGAGGGTCACAACCCATAATTGAGAACCATTGCTGTAGAGTCTAAGACCATTAGAAAGCACAGATACTTACATTATAATTCATAACAATAGCAAAATTACAGTTATGAAGAAGCAATGAAAATAATTTTATGGTTGGGGGTCACCACAACATGAGGAACTGTATTAAAGGGTTGCAGCATTAGAAAGGTTGAGAACCACTGGTAGAGCATTAAAACCCATATTTTAGTCCTAGCCAGTTTGACTCATTGGATAGAGCATTGGCCCATGGACTGCAGGGTCCTAGGTTTGAATCTGACCGAGGGCACCTACCTCTATTGAGGTGCATTGGGGAGGCAACCATCAATGTGTCTCTCTCACATTGATGTTTCTATCTCTCCCTCTCCCTTTCACTCTCTCTAAAAATCAATCAAAAATATCCCCAAGAAGAATCCAAGATGGCAGCATAGGTTAACACCTACACTGCTGCCTTGCACAACAATTTCAAAACTACAACTAAAAGACAGAACGGACATCATCCAGAAACACAGGAGAGCTGGCTGAGTGGAAATTCTACAACTAGAAGGAAAGAGAGGGGCTCACAGAGACTCAGAGGAGCTGCAAAAAGCTGAAGTACGGAGACGCTTGCGTGGAGAGAGCGGGTGCCGGAGAACCTGGCTGGCTTTCTCTGGCAGGAGGGAAACGGAGACTCCCAATGGCACTGAACCCCTTATCCTACAACACTAAAGCCCAGATCCAGCCGAAACACATACAGGGGGAGTTTGGACTGTGAAAAGGGAGAAGTGCACGGAAATTTAGGGGAGTCGCAAAAGATCAGAAGCCTGGTGGTGCGCACGGCACTGCGGCACAGAGGACCGACTGATAATTATGCCACTGGCTTTCGGGAGTGGGCAGGAGACAGACCCTTCCAACTGTGCCATTTCTGACTCCACTAAACCCCAGTTTCGGGTGAAGCCCTGGGGACCCAGACTCGTGTGGTCCCAGAGCACAGGGGAGCCAGAGGGGCAGCAGTCTAGAGGCACTGCAAGAGAGAGCGCTGCACACAGGGACTGCTCCAGCGATTACCCAGTCACGTGAGACTCAGGGGCCGTGGAGGGTGGGCCGACTGGAAAGCAAGATGGTCCCTTAGGCCCTGAGACTCCACCCATCCCAAGCTCAATAGAGAGGCTTTTGCAGTTTTTCAAGTCTGATATCATAAGGCTGAATCCAACACAGAAGTTCTCCCAGCATAGTGAAAATGCTGAGACAAGGGAAGAGATCACAAACAAAAGAAATGGAGGAAAACAAATGACTGGATATAGAGTTCAAAACCACGCTTACAAGGTTTTTCAAGAATATCCTAGAAAAGTTGGATAAAGTTAGCAAGTCCCAAGAGGAGATGAAAAAGGACCAATAGAGATGCAAAAGATCCAACTAGAAATTAAACATACACTGACTGAAATAAAAAAAATATTATACAGAGACCTAATAGCAGACTAGCGGAAGGCAAGAATAAAGTAAAAAATTTGAAATATAAAGAAACAGAAAACACTCAACTGGAAAAGCAAGAATAAAAAAGAATCCAAAAATGTGAAGATAATGTAAGGAGCCTCTGGGACAGCCTCAAGCTTACCAACATCAGAATTGTGGGGGTGCCAGAAGAAGAGAGAGAGCAAGATACTGAAAACCTATTTGAAGAAATAATGACTGAAAACTTCCCACATCTGGTAAAAGAAATAGACTTACAAGTCCAGGAAGCACACAGAACCCTATATAAAAGGAATCCAAAGAGGACTACACCAAGACACATCATAATTAAAATACCAGGAGCAAAAAACAAACAGAGAATATTAAAAGCAGCAAGAGAAAAACAGTTCATTACTTACAAGGGAGCACCCATGCGACTGTCAGCTTATTTCTCAACAGAAATGATGCAGGCCAGATGGGAGTGGCAAGAAATACTCAACGTGATGTATAGCAAGAACCTACAACCAAGAATAATCTATCCAGCAAAGCTATCATTGAAGGGCAGATAAAAAGCTTCACAGATAAGAAAAAGCTAAAGGAGTTCATCAACTTTAAACCAGTATTATATGAAATGCTGAAAGGTACTCTTTTAGAAGAGGAAGAAGAAAAAGGTAAGAGATTAAAAATTATGAACAACAAGTGAATCTAAAAATTAAGTGAATTAAAAATTTGATCAACAGAATAAACTGGTGAATATAATAGAATCAGGAGCACAGAAAGGGAGTGGACTGATAATTCTCAGGGGAAAGGGGGAAAGGGGTGTACAGGGAGTGACTGGACAAAAATCATACACCTATGGACTCATCAGTGGGGGGGAGGTAAGTGTAGAGGGTGGGGTGGGAGCAGAGTGGAGGGGAGCTATGGAGGGGAAAAAATAGAGACAAATGTAATAATCTGAATAATAAAGATTTAATTAAAAAGAAAAAAAATATCCCCAAGTGAGGATTAACAAAGCAAGCAAACAAACAAACAAAAGAACTATTTTCATTGGTTGTCCTGAGGATTTTGTCTAGCATTTTAAGAATTTTTGTTCTACTATAGCTTCATTTCCTTCCCCACCTATTTTTGCTATTATTGACATGTAAGTTGCATCTTTAAACATTATAAGCGACTGGGAAACAGGAGGGCCAAGCAGAATAATAGTGGAAGTGAAGGACCATTCTATTTTTCTTCTTTTTTTTTATTTTTCCTTTTTTATTTTTTATTTTTTTTAATTTTTAATTTTTTATTTTTCATTTTCACATATTTTAATTAAAGAATTTTTTTTTCTTTCTGCCTCAATTGATTTTACCTTTATAATTATTACATTTTTGTTTTAAACTAGTATTATTAATTACCACTAGTACTTTATCGTTTTTGGGGAAAAAAAGTGTCATTTTGTTTTCTCTTTATTTTATTTCGGGATTAGAGTTCTACATTCTATTTTCATCTTTCCTTTAGCATAATTTTACTCCAACTCAACTCAACCTTTATGCCAACACTTTCCTCCTAACTTTCCCCATTTTGTTGTCTTGTTTCTCTTTCCCTTTTCCAACTTTAGATTCTCCCTATTTTTCTCTTTACCTGGTTAAAATTTCGCCCCATTTATATATCTAATTTCAAATCCCCTACTACAAGTCCACACAAACTTCTCTCCTCCTGTCTTCACTAGCCAAAAAGTTGTTTTTTCTCTATGTCCTTTTGTTGCTATTTGCCTGAAAAGTGATTATATCGATTTTTTGAAAATTTTTTGTGAGATTGTTTTAGTTTATCCTACTTGTTTTATTTTGCTTTTTGCTTGCTCTGTTTTCTACCTCTCTTTTCCCTCGCCTCCTCGATACCAGTTGCTATTTGCAATTTGCCTTAATCTCTAGGTACTGGTTGCTGGCCTTTATTGGGATTAGTGACTGTTCTATTGGAGTTGTCTCCTGACATCTATATTTTGTTCCTCTTTTCTCTCTTATACACTTTCTTTTCTCTCTGACTTTTTTCTCTTCCACTTTCCTTCTCCTTTTTCTCCTTTTTATTTTCTTATTTTATTTTATTTTATTGTTCATTTATTTATCTTTTTTTTTTCTCACTCTCCCAATTTGATTTTGGCACTTCTTTCTTTTCTTTTTTCCTCATTTTCCTCTTCTTCTTTCTCTATTTACCCCTAATTTGTCCTTCATTGGTGGTCACCTTATTTGTGATTATTCACATCTTGAATACATTTCTACTCAGTGCCTTGTGTGCTGTACCTGGTCGTGTTGTAGTTTGTGCCTTTCAATCAACGTAGGAGAGAGAACTACATAACCAGACACCCAGAGAAGAAAGACCATGGGCAGAAAAAGAAACAGCCCACATAAGACAGAAAGGCAGGTTTCACCAGAAAAGGAAGTAAACGAAATAGAACCACAAATAAGCCTACCAGAGAAAGAGTTCAGAGAAATTATCATAATGTGGTTGAAAAGAATGGAAGACAAATTTGACAATATGAGTAAGAGCCAAGAGGAAATGAAGAAGAACCTAGAAGAGGTGCAGAATAAACAAGAAGAAATGAAAAATGACATCACTGCTATAAAGAACTCAATAGAAAGCATCAAAAGTAGACTAGAAGAAGCAGAGGACCACATCAGTGAGCTAGAAGACACGGTAGGAAAAAATACCCAAGTACAGCAGCTTCTAGAAAAAAAAAGTTAAAAAGCAAGAGGAGAGTCTAAGGGGGATAACATGAAACAAAATAACATCCGCATAATTGGTGTTCCAGAAAGAGTGGAAACTGAACAAGGATTAGAGAACGTGTTTGAAGAAATAATGACAGAAAATTTCCCCAATATAGAAAAAAAAAAACCCACACAAATCCAAGAAGCTCACAGAGTCCCAAGCAAAATGAACCCCAACAAACCAACACTGAGGCACATTATAATTAAATTGGCAAACACCGACAACAAAGTAAGAATCTTAAAAGCAGCCAGAGAGAAACAGAAAGTTACCTACAAAGGAACCCCCATAAGACGAGCTACTGACTTCTCAACAGAAATTCGTCAGGCCAGAAGGGAATGGAATGAAATATACAAAGTCATGCAAAGGAAGGGTCTGAATCCAAGAATATTGTACCCTGCAAGACTCTCAATCAAAATTGAAGGTGAAATCAAAAGCTTCACAGACAAAAAAGGACTAAGGGAATATATTACCACCAAACCAGCAATGCAAGAAATGTTAAAAGGTCTGCTGTAATAAAAAGAAAGAGGAAGCGAAGAAGGAACTCGGGGGTAAGGACTAAAAATGGCAACAGATAAGTACTTATCAATAATAACTTTAAATGTAAA
>JAAGEH010000470.1:2394313-2433417 GCA_011751065.1 Lasiurus cinereus | reverse complement strand
TTCACATATTTTAATTAAAAGAATATTTTTTTTCTTTCTGCCTCAATTGATTTTACCTTTATAATTATTACATTTTTGTTTTAAACTAGTATTATTAATTACCACTAGTACTTTATCGTTTTTGGGGAAAAAAAAGTGTCATTTTGTTTTCTCTTTATTTTATTTCGGGATTAGAGTTCTACATTCTATTTTCATCTTTCCTTTAGCATAATTTTACTCCAACTCAACTCAACCTTTATGCCAACACTTTCCTCCTAACTTTCCCCATTTTGTTGTCTTGTTTCTCTTTCCCTTTTCCAACTTTAGATTCTCCCTATTTTTCTCTTTACCTGGTTAAAATTTCGCCCCATTTATATATCTAATTTCAAATCCCCTACTACAAGTCCACACAAACTTCTCTCCTCCTGTCTTCACTAGCCAAAAAGTTGTTTTTTCTCTATGTCCTTTTGTTGCTATTTGCCTGAAAAGTGATTATATCGATTTTTTGAAAATTTTTTGTGAGATTGTTTTAGTTTATTCTACTTGTTTTATTTTGCTTTTTGCTTGCTCTGTTTTCTACCTCTCTTTTCCCTCGCCTCCTCGATACCAGTTGCTATTTGCAATTTGCCTTAATCTCTAGGTACTGGTTGCTGGCCTTTATTGGGATTAGTGACTGTTCTATTGGAGTTGTCTCCTGACATCTATATTTTGTTCCTCTTTTCTCTCTTATACACTTTCTTTTCTCTCTGACTTTTTTCTCTTCCACTTTCCTTCTCCTTTTTCTCCTTTTTATTTTCTTATTTTATTTTATTTTATTGTTCATTTATTTATCTTTTTTTTTTCTCACTCTCCCAATTTGATTTTGGCACTTCTTTCTTTTCTTTTTTCCTCATTTTCCTCTTCTTCTTTCTCTATTTACCCCTAATTTGTCCTTCATTGGTGGTCACCTTATTTGTGATTATTCACATCTTGAATACATTTCTACTCAGTGCCTTGTGTGCTGTACCTGGTCGTGTTGTAGTTTGTGCCTTTCAATCAACGTAGGAGAGAGAACTACATAACCAGACACCCAGAGAAGAAAGACCATGGGCAGAAAAAGAAACAGCCCACATAAGACAGAAAGGCAGGTTTCACCAGAAAAGGAAGTAAACGAAATAGAACCACAAATAAGCCTACCAGAGAAAGAGTTCAGAGAAATTATCATAATGTGGTTGAAAAGAATGGAAGACAAATTTGACAATATGAGTAAGAGCCAAGAGGAAATGAAGAAGAACCTAGAAGAGGTGCAGAATAAACAAGAAGAAATGAAAAATGACATCACTGCTATAAAGAACTCAATAGAAAGCATCAAAAGTAGACTAGAAGAAGCAGAGGACCACATCAGTGAGCTAGAAGACACGGTAGGAAAAAATACCCAAGTACAGCAGCTTCTAGAAAAAAAAAGTTAAAAAGCAAGAGGAGAGTCTAAGGGGGATAACATGAAACAAAATAACATCCGCATAATTGGTGTTCCAGAAAGAGTGAAAACTGAACAAGGATTAGAGAATGTGTTTGAAGAAATAATGACAGAAAATTTCCCCAATATAGAAAAGAAAAAACCCACACAAATCCAAGAAGCTCACAGAGTCCCAAGCAAAATGAACCCCAACAAACCAACACTGAGGCACATTATAATTAAATTGGCAAACACCGACAACAAAGTAAGAATCTTAAAAGCAGCCAGAGAGAAACAGAAAGTTACCTACAAAGGAACCCCCATAAGACGAGCTACTGACTTCTCAACAGAAATTCGTCAGGCCAGAAGGGAATGGAATGAAATATACAAAGTCATGCAAAGGAAGGGTCTGAATCCAAGAATATTGTACCCTGCAAGACTCTCAATCAAAATTGAAGGTGAAATCAAAAGCTTCACAGACAAAAAAGGACTAAGGGAATATATTACCACCAAACCAGCAATGCAAGATATGTTAAAAAGATCTGCTGTAATAAAAAGAAAGAGGAAGTGAAGAAGGAACTTGGGGGTAAGGACTAAAAATGGCAACAGATAAGTACTTATCAATAATAACTTTAAATGTAAACGGATTAAATGCTCCAATCAAAAGACATAGGGTAACCGATTGGATAAGAAAACATGATCCATATATCTGCTGTCTGCAAGAAACCCACCTTAGGAAAAAGATGCACACAGATTGAGGGTGAAGGGATGGAACATGGTATTTCAGGCAAATGGAAATGAAAAAAAAGCTGGGTTGCAATACTTATATCTGACAAATTAGATCTCAAAGTGAAGGACATAACAAGAGATAAAGAAGGCCACTTCATAATACTAAAGGGAACAATCCAAAAAGATGAAATAACTCTGGTAAATATATATGCACCCAATATAGGAGCACCTAAATACATAAAAAAAACTCTTGAAGGATATTAAGGGAGAGATTGACAGCAATACAATCATAGTAGGAGACTTTAATACCCCACTGTCACCATTGGACAAATCCTCTAAACAAAAAATCAGCAAAGAAACATCAATCCTAAATGACTCACTAGACCAGATGGAATTAATTGACATCTTCAGAACATTTCACCCCAAAGCCACAGAATATACATTCTTCTCCAGTGCACATGGGTCATTTTCAAAGATAGGTCATATGTTGGGTCATAAGAAAAGTCTCTTCAATTCAAGAAGATAGAAATCATATCAAGCATTTTCTCAGACCACAGTGGCATAAAACTGGAAATCAACTATAATAAAAACAATAGAAAGAAATCAAACACCTGGAGACTAAACAGCATGCTATTAAACAACGACTGGGTAACCAGAGAGATCAAGGAAGAAATAAAAAACATCATGGCAACAAATGACAATGACAACACAACAATACAAAATTTATGGGACACAGTGAAAGCAGTCTTGAGAGGGAAGTTCATAGCTCTACAAGCCTACTGCAAAAAAACAGGAAACAATGGTAATAAATTACCTAAACCTACAACTCAAAGAGCTAGAACGAGAGCAACAAGAAAAGCCCAGTGTACTCAGAAGGAAGGAAATAGTGAAGATCAGAGCGGAGATAAACAACTTGGAGACCAAAGAAACAATTCAAAAGATCAACAAAACAAAGAGCTGGTTCTTTGAAAGGATAAACAAGATTGATGGACCCCCTAGCCAGGCTCACCAAGAAGCAAAGAGAGAAGACCCAAATAAACAAAATCAGAAATGAAAGAGGAGAAATAACAACAGACCCTGTGGAAATACAAAGGATTGTTAAAAAATACTATGAACAACTCTATTCCAACAAATTGGACAACCTGCAAGAAATGGACATTTTCCTAGAAAAATATAACCTCCCAAAACTCAATGAGGAGGAAGCCAAACATCTCAATAGTCCAATAACTATGGAAGAAATTGAAGCAGTAATCAAAAAGCTTCCAGCAAATAAAAGCCCGGGTCCAGATGGCTACACAGGAGAGTTTTACCAAACATTCAAGGAAGAATTAAAACCTATCCTCCTCAGACTATTCAAAAACATTCAAGAAGAAGGAATACTACCAAACACCTTCTATGAAGCCAGCATCACCCTAATACCAAAACCAGATAAAGGCAACACAATGAAAGAGAATTATAGGCCAATATCTCTCATGAACATAGATGCCAAAATCCTCAACAAAATTCTAGCAAACCGGATCCAGCAGTACATCAGAAAGATCATACACCATGACCAAGCAGGATTCATCCCAGGAATGCAGGGATGGTTCAATATCCGCAAATCAATAAACGTGATACATCACAGAAACAAATTGAGAAATAAAAATCACATAGTCATATCAATTGATGCAGAAAAAGCATTTGACAAAATCCAACATCCTTTCTTGATAAAAACTCTCAGCAAAGTGGGAATAGAAGGATCATACCTCAACATCATAAAAGCCATATATGATAAACCCACAGCTAACATCATACTCAATGGGCAAAAACTAAAACCATTTCCCCTAAGAACAGGAACAAGACAGGGATGCCCACTCTCACCTCTCCTGTTCGACATAGTACTGGAAGTATTAGCCATTGCAATTAGACAGGAAGAAGAAATAAAAGGCATCCAAATTGGAAAAGAAGAAGTAAAGCTGTCCTTATTTGCAGATGACATGACATTGTACATAAAAAACCCAAAGGACTCCATTCCAAAACTAATTGACTTAATTAATGAATTTGGCAATGTAGCAGGATACAAAATTAATGCTAAGAAGTCTGTGGCATTTCTATACACTAACAGTGAAATTATAGAAAGAGAAACTAAAAAAGCAATCCCATTTACCATCACACCAAAAAAATTAAGATACCTAGGAATAAACCTAACTAAAGAGGTAAAAGACCTTTATGCAGAAAACTACAGGTCACTGAAAAAAGAGATAGAGGAAGATGTTAACAGATGGAAGAGCATACCATGCTCATGGATTGGGAGAATCAACATCATTAAAATGTCCATACTACCCAAAGCAATCTACGGATTCAACACACTACCCATTACAATACCAACGACATATTTCACAGACCTAGAAAGAATTCTTCATAGATTCATCTGGAACAACAAAAGACCACAGATAGCTACAACAATTCTGAGAAAAAGGAATAAAGTAGGTGGGATCTCAATACCAGACTTCAAGCTATACTACAAAGCAACTGTTCTCAAAACAGCCTGGTACTGGCACAAGAACAGACATATAGATCAATGGAATAGAATAGAGAACCCAGATATCCACCCAAACCACTATGCTCAATTAATATTTGACAAAGGAGGCATGAACATTCAATGGAGCCAAGATAGCCTCTTCAATAAATGGTGTTGGGAAAATTGGACAGATACATGCAAAAAATTGAAACTGGACCACCAACTTACACCAAATATAAAAATAAACTCAAAATGGATACAGGACTTAAACATTAGAAAGGAAACCATAAAAATAGTAGAGGAATCCACAGGCAGCACAATCTCAGATATATGCCGAAAGAACTTCTTCACTGATACTGCTCCAAAGGCAATGGAAGCTAAAGAAAAAATAAACAAATGGGACTACATCAAAATAAAAAGCTTTTGCACAGCAAAAGAAACCATCAACAAAACAACAAGAAAGATCAATGCATGGGAGAGCATATTTGCAAATGCTATCACTGATAAAGGTTTAATCTCCAAAATCTACAGCCAACTTATACAACTTAATAAAAGGAAGATGAAGGATCCAATAAAAAAAATGGGCAACAGACCTAAATAGAACCTTTTCAAAAGACGACAGAAGGAAGGCCAAGAGACACATGAAAACATGTTCAAAGTCATTAATCATCCGAGAGATGCAAATCAAAACGACAATGCGATACCATCTTACACCTGTCAGAATAGCAATCATCAACAAATCAACAAACGACAAGTGTTGGCGAGGATGCGGAGAAAAAGGAACCCTTGTGCACTGTTGGTGGGAATGCAGACTGGTGCAGCCACTGTGGAGAACAGTATGGCGTTTCCTCAAAAAACTAAAAATGGATCTCCCATTTGACCCTGTAATCCCACTCTTAGGAATTTATCCTAAGAAATTACAAACACCAATCAGAAAGGATTTATGCACCCCTATGTTCATAGCAGCACAATTTACAATAGCCACAATTTGGAAACAGCCTAGGTGACCGTCAGCAGATGAGTGGATCAGAAAACTGTGGTACATCTACACAATGGAATTCTATGCTGCCATTAAAAAGAAGGAATTCTTACCATTTGCAGCAACCTGGTTGGAACTGGAGAACCTTATGCTTAGTGAAATAAGCCAGTCAATGAAGGAGAAGCATCACATGATCGCACTCATTGGGGGATAATAAAGAACATTATAAACTGATGAACAAAAGGATAGATACAGAGACAGTAAAGCTTCAAACAGACTGTGAAATTACAGCAGGAAGATTAAAGTTAGGTGAGGTAGATAAGAGATCAATCAAAGGACTTGTATGCATGCATATAAGCAGAACCAATGAACATAGACACTGGGGGGTTGGGGTATGCCTGGGAGGGAGGGGGGCAATGGGGAAATATGTATAAAAAATTAATTAAAAAATTAAAAAAAAACATTATAAGCCCACACAGTTTTATAGTCATTACTGTATGCAGTTATCTTTTAATCAAATAGGAGAGAGGTTATAAACAAATAGAATATTTAGAATGTCTATTATATTTGCCTGTGTGGTTACTTTTCTAGTGTCCCTTAATTCTTCATATGGATTCGAGTTACTGTCCTTTCATTTCAGCCTAATAGATTCCCTTTAGTATTTCTTATTGGGCAAGTCTACTGGAACAGAATTCCCACAGCTCTCTTTTAATTTCACCTTCATTTTAGAGGGATAGTTTTTAGCTACATAATCCTTAGTTTACAGTCTCTTCCTGCTGAAATAACAAATTCCTACACATAGTTGGAATTATTTCACACTCCTTTATTGATAATGGGCAAAACATATAAACCAAAAAATAATCAGTAGAGATATAAAATATTTGAACAAAACTATCACTCAACTTGACTTAATTGACATTTATATAGCTAATAACTGAAAATACACATTCTTTTCAAGTACATATTTTATAACATATGCTGGACCATACTATACAACTTAATAAATTGAAAAATGTTGAAGTTATATAGAGTGTGTTCTATGACCATGCCGAAATTAAATTACAAATAAAAAGGGATACAGAATCTAAATACTTAAATAATTGGGAATTAATCAGCACATTTATTTCCAAATAAACCCATGGATCAAAAAAGAAATCATGGGAGCAATTAGAATGTATTTTGAACTTAAAAACACTATAAAAAATTTCAAGATCTAGCCGAGACTGGTTTGGCTCAGTGGATAGAGCGTCAGCCTGCGGACTAAAAGGTCCCAGGTTCGATTCCGGTCGGGGGCATGTACCTTGCTTGCAGGCACAACTTCAGTAGGGGGCGTGCAGGCAGTGGCTGATCGATGTCTCTCTCTCATCGATGTTTCTGACTTTCTATCCCTTTCCCTTCCTCTCTGTAAAAAAATCAATAAAATATATTTTTTTAAAAATTTCAAGATCTAGATAAAGCTGTCCTTCTATAGAAACATGAGGTTTAAATGCTTATATTAGAAAAATAGAAAGGTATTCTTTTGGATAGTATGCTAAGTGAAATAAGTCAGAAAGAGAAAGACAAATACAGTATGCTATCACTTATATATGAAATTTTAAAAAGCCAAACTAAGAGGAACAAAGAGTGGCAGTTACCAGGGGGTGGTGGGGAATGGGGAGATACTGGTCAAAGGTACAAACTTTCAGTTATAAGATTAACAAGTTCTGAGGATATAATATACAGTATGCTTACTATCTTAATATATAAAGAGCCAGGTGCCATCATGCTGGAAATCAAACATTGTTTCACTAATAGAAAGATGTGGACAGGAGACAGAAGGCTAGTCAACCTTAATTGCTCTGAAAGGTCAGAGCTAATCACTCACTGTTTAGTTGAAACATTGTTAGCTGAAGCAGCCTCTACCTGTTTGTTTGATGTAAACTTCTGTTCTTGTAATTTCCTGCCTAGAGGCTATGGGTGTGTCCCAAAGCCTTAATAAAAGGGAGAAAAAGGCCAGAGCAAGGGGTATTCTTTTTTACTAGAGGAAGGCTCCCGCCTGGCCCCCCAATATCGCCAAATTAATACTTTTCTAGTCTTTCTTTTCATTTGCGTGCGGCCTCCTCCCGAACCAGAACCCTGAACTGGGAACCCTGACCACGCTAGACATGGAAAGAGGTTCCCACACCATCACAACCAAAATGACTGAACAGATGCCTGGTTACCATGAAGTGCATGGAGCACCTCTCAATTCCCCTCCTCCCTCCAGCCCCCCGAGCCTCTCGCCATGAGGTGGGGGAGGTGGTGGGCAGGACTGGGGACTGTTGAGTGGTGGCAGTGGCAGTGGGCTGCTCCTGCTCCACAGGGCAGCGTGAGCTTAGTAGAGCAGTCACTGGGAGGAAGCAAGTTTTGCAGAGCAGTGGTAGGGTCAGGAGAGCCTCGTGGAGCAGTTGAGAGGCCACAAGCATCGTGGAGCATCCCAGGGCAGGAAGCTTCACTTAATGTCACAGGTGGCAGAGGCCAGCAATGGAGGCCAGGCTGGTCCTAGGAACCCTAACTGCACATGATTTCATGAGTGCTGGGCCTCTAGTAGCTAATAATACTGTGTCATAAAGGGAAGTTGCTAAGAGCATACATCTTAAATGTTCTCACTGCAAAAGAGAAATGGTTGCATGTGGTGAGATGAAGGTGCTAGTTAATGCTGTGGTGGTATTCATATTGCAATGTTTAAGTACAGTGGTACCTCGAGATACGAGTTTAATTCGTTCCGTAACCTTGAGGCGTGGGAAACTATGAGACGCTCGAGTCGCGGTAAACTGGTGGGTCGTGTGCAGCCGGCCGATCTGCTTGATTACTCCTATCTCAAATGTTTCTCGTATTTCAAAGCAAAAATTGCTCAATCGATGGCTCGTATCTCAAAAATCTCGTATGTTAGGGCACTCATATCTCGAGGTACCACTGTAGTTAAATATGCTCCAATTTCATTTGTTAGATAAACACACTAATGTGGGCCTAGCTGGTTTGGCTTAGGGATAGAACATTGGCCTGTGGACCAAAGAGTCCCAGGTTTGATTCTGGTCAAGAACACATACCTTGGTTGCAGGCTCCTCCCTGGCCTGGCCCCTAGTTGGAGCTCGTGCAGGAGGCAACCAGTTGATGTGTTTCTTTCACATCGATGTTTCTCTCCCTCTTCCACTCACCCTCAAAATCAATGGAAAAAAATAGCATCAGGTGAGGATTAACAAAAATCAATAAACATACTGATGTGGATGGCTCTTTGTGAGATATAAAATGTGATATCTACACACTTGGATTACTTCTGATAACCCATTATCTCTATTCATCTCTGAGACTGCTTTAAACAGTAGAATTTATAGAGATCACTAACCTCCAAAAACAAAGGGCGTCATTGCAGGGGGACCCAAGCAAAGGAATATGCTGCGGCACTGAGAAGCAGTGGGCTGGGTGTGCACCCAGCAACATGTGAAGAAGCAAGCAGGAGAGAAAAGCATGTCACAATTTCTTTTACAAAAACGAAAAATACAATCACAGGAACAATACCAGAGGTTTTACAAGGATACATTCAAATTCAAGGATAAATGTCAAATGCATTAGAGCGGTTGCCTCAGAGCCATGGGCAAGTGGGGAGAGGGACAGGGGATTAAAAAAAATAGAGTGAAGAAATGAAGCAAAAGTGGTGCCTCACAGACAGGTGATGGCCATGTACCTGAGCGGAAAGGCACAGAATGTGGTGTGATCACAACTCCGTGCTCTGTGCAGTGGCCTTCCTCCGGGCTGGTGCTCAGTGGTCTGCCCTGGAACCACCACGTTAGAGATTCATGGGGGACACGATTCTGCCTTACTGGATGTTAACTGTGTGGAATATGATGCTGGCCTTTTCGTATTTTATGGATGTGAGTTCCTCTTTTGTTCCCTAAAACATTTATCTTTTACTTGCAGTCAATTATTCTGTTTGTCCAACTTGCTCTTCTCTTTTAGGCTGCAAATTTCCTCATGTAAAGCATAATGGATGCTCATTCTACCTTTTTTTAAATTGAGTTTATTGGGGCGACATAGGTTAATAAAATTTTATAGGTTTCAGGTATACCACTCTATAATAAGTCATTTGTATATTGTATTGTGTGTTCATTGTCCCCAAGTTAAGTCAACATTGATCCCCCTTCTTTTACCTCCCCATCCCCCTTTCCCTCTGGTAATCACCTTGCTGTTATTTGTCTCAATGAAGGTTTTTGTTTTTGCTTAATTCTTTCACCTTTTCACCCAGCCCTGCAGCTCCCTTCCTCTCTGGCAGCTGGCAGTCTGTTCCCTGCATCTGTGAATCTGTTACCATTTTGTTTGCTAGTTTATTTTGTTCATTAGATTCTACACATGAGTGAAATCATACAGTGCTTGTCTCTCTCTGACTGGCTTATTTCCCTTAGCCTGGTGCTCTCCAGGTCCATCCTTTCCCATCTTCTTTGTGGACAAAAAGTTCTGGGGTAATTGTCTTCTGCTCATGTTTTGAGCTGCTGAGTCATCTGTTCTTGCCATTTTAATTGCATCTGATTTTTTCCCAACTTCTAGGATTTCCTCAGTTTCTGGTCTGCTGGTTACAGCCTTTCTTATTTTCAATTTCAGCGTTTGTTTTTAAGTCATTTTGATCTCACTTTAAGATGTCCAGGGTGGGAGGAGGAAGGCCGGTGGGGTTACTTGGCCATCTTGCTCAGTTTCCTCTACACATTTCACTTCAAGGGCTTGGATTTGAGCACAAGAGGAAATGCATGGGAACATGTAGGTAGTGCAGAGGCAAGAAGCAGAAACTGAGGAATCGAGGTGTCCAGCTGAGTGGGGTGAGAGAGCCCAGGAACCCTTAGAGGAGCCGGGCAGAGGAGCGGGCAGGTGCTGAGCAGGGCTTTGGCCCACAGCGTGGAGGTGTTGAGCAGATGCAGGTAAACTTGCCAGGGAGGTCGGTTTGTGGGAAGGTCATGGTCGGGGAAGAAGATCTCAGGTGCTCAGTACCTGGATAAAGGGTCACCACGGTGACCTAGGAGCTACGGTCATCTCCAACAGCCTTGGGCTGCACAAGGTTGTGTGCTCAATGGTTAGAGCATTTCTCAGTACTAGTTGGAAAGGGGAGGAGAAGGAGGGTGCATCCTGAATCCATGGATGAGGCCAAATGCACCCAAGAGACCTGGGCCCCAGGCTGGGTGGGCTCAATCAGAACTCTCCATCACTGCTGTCCCCACTATGTCCTCATGACCCTAAGGAGGGAGGAAGAGGAGGAAATGAACAAATGGAAGCGAATCCTTTCCCCACCATCTCTCCCGGCCCTTGCACCGACTTCCAGCCACGCCCTTTGTCCCCTAAATCTTCTCCCAGCTCTCTGCTTTCTCCTCCTGCCCTCCTTCGCCTTAGGACAGAGAATGAGGCAGAGCCTGCCATGGGAGCTCTAGAATGTGTCTGTCTCCAAGGTCCATTCCTTTTGAATGGGAGCAATGAGGCCGAAATTGTGAGAAATAAGGAATATTTAGATTAGACGCAATTATAGATTTCCCCACCTCCATGATCTCTGGTTCCTGGCCATCTTTCCTGAGACAAAAGCTGTCCCAGCTCAGTTGCCCTGCACCTCCGTCAAACCCCACCCACTCACCCTGCACCCAGCGCCTGTAGCTCAGGAGGGCAAACAGGACTGACAGCACCAGGCCCTTGGCCACGAAGAGTCCACACAGCACAGCCACGAGGAGGCTGGAGGGAGCCCATCCAGGGGCCAAGGGGGATCTTGATTTCCTGGTGGGAGGAGAAAAGGAGGATGGGCCTGGGCTGGGATGTCAGCTGCTCCTACCCCATCAGGGAGCTAGGTCCCTTGTGGCTGGAGTGGTTTGTATGTATCAGGACCGCGCCTCCCCCCCCCCCCCCCCCCTCCACCCTGAACAGACTGTGCAGGGGCAACGCACCCAGGAGAAGGGGACAGGGTTCCAGGGGTGTTTCTGAGCCTGTGAGGAGACCAGTCATAGAGAATCCAGCAGTCTTGGGTGGAGGAAAAGCCTGGCTCCAGGCAGAGATAGGGATTCCAGCTCAGTGGGGTGAGAAGGACAGAGCTAGGGAAATAGGAAGAAACCAACCAGCTCCGACATGGCTGTGAGGCTGGCCATCAGCAGGAGGCTACTGAGGACAGAAAAGAAAGGCAGATTTGGTGTTTATGAGGTGTGGGAGAAGGCTCCAGAATCAGAGCGAGGCAGACCAGGTGTGGGACCTATGCAGAGGGCCCCAGGAAGGACTCTTGGGTTCCAGCAGTCGGGAGCCTGGGTCTGTGTTCCTGAGCGGTTGGGGGACAGTTTGGGACCAGCTGGCTCCATGCGATCTCTGGGCCTCATCCGCCCGATGATGGCTTGGATAGTCCCTCAAATGCTTTGAGAATGCTAAGCCCCCTCCTCACTCTGTGGGGCGGCCAGGGAGGGAGGAAGGACTGTGTCCCTCTGGCTTGCATCTGAGTGCCTATGTGCAGTGTCCTCACTATGCTGGGTGAAAGGTGTAAACGGACATTTGGTGGTTGTTTTAATTGCTATTTATTTGATTTTTAATAAGTGTGAACATCACTTAGTGCCTTTTGGATTTCCTCTTCTGTAAACTGCCTGTCACGTGCTTTACCCATTCCCAGTGGGATGCCTGTCTTTCTCTTGCTACTTAGCATAGCTCCTTGTGCATCACAGATTGTATTACCATGGTAGTTGCAGGCATTCTCAGTTAATTTTTCCCAGCTTGTCATCTGCTTAAGAGCTTTTCTCATAGTGCTGTTCATTGAATAGAATCCTTCAAGCCCGATGTAATCATTTAAATTCTTTTTTTTTTCCTTTGTGATTTGTGCTTTCGAACTTTGTCTAAGAAGTCCTTCCTCATCTCTAGGTCACATCTGCAGTTTCTTTGTTCTATTAACTTAATAATTTTATTTTTCATGTGTATATCTTAAATTCATTTAGAGTTCATCTTTGTATTTAGTGTTTGGTAGGGATCCTGTTTTTTTGGTTGATTATTTTATTTTTAATTGATTTGAGAGAGAGAGAGAGATGGGGAGAGAGAGAAACATCGATCAATTGCCTCCGTTACATGCCCTGACTGGGGATCAAACCTGGATATGTGGCCTGATTAGGAATCAAATCCTAGACCCTTTGGAACATATTATGATGCTCCAGCTACTGAGCCTCACTGCATGGGCAATTGTTGTATTTTTTATGTGCTCTATCAGTTTTCTCGAGGACATCTACCAAATAGTGGGCACTTTGCCCACTGGCTTGTGGTGCTTCCTTCTCATAAAGTATGTTCCTGTATGACCAGGCATCTGCAGGGAACTCTTTAGCCTGTCCCCTTGTTCAGTCATCAGTTCTTGCAGCAGCACCTCTGTTAGCAGCTGGATAGCTTTTTGGTATAAATATTTGGTAGGACAAGTCTTCTCTTCTTATATTTATATGTTCATGGTTGACATAGCTATTCATGCATCTTTATTTTTCCATATAATTGTTCAGTAAGTTTATCAAGTTATTCAAATAATAATTAAACTGGAATTGTCTTTGGGATTCCATTTAGAGACTTTTCATTTGGGGAAAACTGACATCTTTAGAATATTATTATCTCATTCAATAGCATAAATTATTTCTCTTTTTTGAGATTACCTATGTAATTAATTACCATATGTCATTAATCTCTTGGTTAAATTAATTCTTTCTAGATACGATATAGATTTATTGTTATTATGAATCATACTTTAAAAATATTTTTTTTAATCCTCACTCAAGTATATTTTTTCTATTGATTTTTAGAGAGAGTGGAAGGGAGAGAGAAAGAGAAAAACATGGATGTGGTAGAGACACATCAATTGGTTGCCTCCCACATGTGCCCCCGATCGAGGCCGGGGATCAAACCTGCAATTCAGGTACACGCCCTTGCCCAAGAATTGAAACCCCAGCAACTTCAATGTGCGAACTAACTCTGTAATCACTGAGCAACACCAGCCAAGCAATCATACCTTATTTTGATTAGATTTTCTAAGTGATTATTTCTAGTGTAGATAAATTACTTTTGGTTTATGTCATTTGATCTTGTATTTAGAAGCCTTGCTGAACTCTCTCATGAGATAGATGGTTTATGGATTCTGCTTATTTTTTTCTAGGTAGATTACACTTCTCCTGTTTAATCTTCTTTCCCCCTATCTGTTTTTCTTTTCCCTATAGCAATAGCCTGGACCTCTAATACTATCTCTTTTTTTAATTAAATCTTTATTATTCAGATTATTACATTTGTTTCTGTTTTTTCAACTCTATAGTTCCCCTCCACCCGGCTCCTAATCCTCCCTCTACCCTTAAACTCCCTCCCGTTGACCTCATCCATAGGTGTATGATTTTTGTCCAGTCTCTCCCTGTACCCCCTTCACTCCTTTCCCCCAAGAATTGTCAGTCCACTCCCTTTCTGTGCTCCTGATTCTATTATATTCACCAGTTTATTCTGTTGATCAAATTTTTAATTCACTTAGTTTTTAGATTCACTTGTTGATAGATATGTATTTGTTGTTCATAATTTTTTATCTTTTACCTTTTTCCTCTTCCTCTTCTAAAAGAGTACCTTTCAGCATTTCATATAATACTGGTTTGGATTTGATGAACTCCTTTAGCTTTTTCTTATCTGTGAAGCTCTTTATCTGCCCTTCAATTCTGAATGATAGCTTTGCTGGATAGAATATTTTTGGTTGTAGGTTCTTGCTATACATCACGTTGAGTATTTCTTGCCACTCCCATCTGGCCTGCATCATTTCTGTTGAGAAATCAGCTGACAGTCATATGGGTGCTCCCTTGTAGGTAATGAACTGATTTTCTCTTGCTGCTTTTAATATTCTCTCTTTGTCTTTTGCTCTTGGTATTTTAATTATGATGTGTCTTGGTGTAGTCTTCTTTGGATTCCTTTTATATGGGGTTCTATGTGCTTCCTAGACTTGTAAGTCTATTTCTTTTACCAGATGTGGGCAGTTTTCAGTCATTATTTCTTCAAATAGGTTTTCAGTATCTTGCTGTCTCTCTTCTTCTGGCACCCCCACAATTCTGATGTTGGTACGCTTGAAGTTGTCCCAGAGGCTCCTTACATTATCTTCACATTTTTGGATTCTTTTTTATTCTTGCTTTTCCAGTTGAGTGTTTTCTGATTCTTTATATTTGATTCTTGCCTTCCTCTAGTCTGCTGTTAAGTCTCTGTATAAATATTTTTTATTCCAGTCAGTGTATGTTTAATTTCTAGTTGGTGCTTTTCCATCTCTAGTTGGACCTTTTCCATCTCTAGTTGGTTCTTTTTCATCTCCTCTTGGGTCTTGCTAACTTTATCCAACTTTTCTAGGATATTCTTGAAAAACCTTGTAACCGTGGTTTTGAACTCTATATCCAGTCGTTTGTTTTCCTCCATTTCTTTTGTTTGTGATCTCTTCCCTTGTCTCGGCATTTTCACTATGCCGGGAGAATTTCTGTGTTGGATTCAGCCTTATGATACCAGACTTGAAAAACTGCAAAAGCCTCTCTGTTGTGCTTGGGATGGGTGGAGTCTCAAGGCTTAATGGACTGCCTTGCCTTCCAGTCGGCCCCACCCTCCAGGGCCTCTGAGTCCCACGTGACTGGGTAATCGCTCAAGCGGTCCCTGTGTGGGGTGTGCTCTCTCACAGTGCCTCTAGACTGCTGCTTTTCTGGCTCCTCTGAGCTCCAGGACCATATGAATCTGGGTCCCCAGGACTTCGCCAGAATTTGGGATTTAGTAGAGTTAGAAGTGGTGCAGTTGGGATGCTTTGTCTCCTGCCTTCTTGTGAAAGCCAGCAGCACAATCAGCAGTCTATCTTCTGCCGCCCAACTTCTGCCCTCCTGTGACTCCCCCAAATTTCCGTGCACTTCTTCCTTTTCACAGTCCAAACTCCTCCCATATGAGTTTTGGCTGGACCTGGGGTTTAGTGTCCTAGGATAAGGGGTTCAATGCCATTGGGAGTCTCCGTTTCCCTCCTGCCAGAGAAAGCCAGCCAGGTACTCCAGCACCCGCTCTCTCCATGTGAGCGTCTCTGTTCTCAGCTTTTTGCAGCTCCTCTGGGTCTCCATGAGCCCTTCTCTTTTCTTCTAGTTGTAGAATTTCCACTCAGCCAGCTTTCCTGTGGTTCTGGATGATGTCCATTTTGTCGTTTAGTTGTAGTTTTGAAATTGTTATGCGAGGCAGCAGTGTAGGTATTTACCTATGCTGCCATCTTGGTTATCCCTTCTACTACTATCTTACGCACTAATGGTGACTGTGAAAACCCATTATTTGAATCTACACTTTTTCCATTATGTAATATGTATAGTAGTCATGGCTAAACAGTCTTTACCAAGTTATTTCTTCTTATTTCTAGTTTATTAAGGTTTTTTTTCTTATCGTGATAAATGTGTTAAACTTTTCCAAATGCTACTTCTTTTCTTTTTTTTTTTTTTCAGAGAAGAAGGAAGAGGGATAGAGAGTTAGAAACATCGATGAGAGAGAAACATCAGTCAGCTGCCTCCTGCACGCCCCCTACTGGGGATGTGCCCGCAACCAAGGTACATGTCCTTGACCGGAATCGAACCCGGGACCTTTCAGTCTGCAGGCTGATGCTCTATCCATTGAGCCAAACCAGTTTCAGCCAAATGCTACTTCTGCATCCATTGACTTTTTTCTTAAGTGGAACAATTTTTTTGGTCCTGGGATAAACCTTCATGATCATAATACATCCTTTTTAAACACACTCTTGACTTCAGTAGCTGTTACTTGTTTTCATCTTTTATTCCATGTTAATCAGATAAATTAATACATAATTTAATTTTCTTTTCTTCTCCTCCAGTGGTTTTGAGGCTAAGAGGACATTAGCCAATTAAAATGAGCTGGGCAGCTTTTACTTTGTTGTTATTTTCTGCAACATCTCATATGAACCAAATGGAAGCATGCTGGTTGGTGAACACGAAAGTGCTGAGGTGGTGTCGCCAGGAGAGGGCATGGACGCTGAGCCCTCCTGCTGCCCACGGCTCCTTATGCCTCGCTTACATTGGGCTCTTCCTGAGGTGCATCCTTTAGAATAAACCTTGAAACGAACTTACAAACTTTTCCTGCTATGACCTCAATCAAGGTTTTAGAAAAGCAGAAATACTGTAAAAGATTGAAGTAGCCTAAGGCAGTGGATGGCAAACTCATTAGTCAACAGAGCCAAATATCAATAGTACAACTATTGAAATTTCTTTTGAGAGCCAAATTTTTTTAACTTAAACTTCTTCTAACACCACTTCTTCAAAATAGACTCGCCCAGGCCATGGAATTTTGTGGAAGAGCCATACTCAAGAGGCCAAAGAGCCGCATGTGGCTCGAGAACCACAGTTTGCTGACCATGGGTCTAAGGCATACATAATGAAACAACTTTTAGTATTGTATAGGACAAGGATGTGATCTTGTAGACACTGGAAAATCAGAATTTGAAACAGTTAAGACTGACTCTGCCAAGTAGACAAACAGGTGCTACTGTTAACTCCCTGCCAACAGAGTATATGTATAAATACTAAGAGAAACAGGGATTGGCAAATCAACTCAGTGTCTACAAAAGGCTGTCTCAAAGACTTTGTGGAAGCATCGTTTGTCCTGGCCTTTTCAGCAGCCTGTGGATGCCATGGACCTAAAGCTGCCTGGGTGTTACACCCTCATGAGAAGCCCAGTGGATTTAAATGCAATTAAGAGGCTCTTCAGAAAGTATAGAATGAAGACTTCAATACAATGTTCTCAACTTGTTATTTATACAACAAGCCTGGAGGTGACATTGTTCTTATAACACAAGCCCTAGAGAGATTGTTTACACAGAAATATTAAAGAATAAAGTAAGGAACGAATAAAGAAAAGCACAAGGTAGCAGTTTCTTCTGTTAAAGAAAAAATGCTCCAAAGCATTAGAAAAGGCATTTAAGCAGCAAGTGAGTCCCTCTGTATTTCCTGAAACATATATTTCTCCTTTTAACTATGGCACAAGGCGCTCCTCCCAATGCTTCCTCACAAGCAGAGGCTGGGTAACAAGGGCATGTGCAGAGGAAATCAGAAACAACAACTCCTACAACTTCTGTAGTTAAAGCAAGTGGTGAATCATCCCCAGCACTTATGGGGGTGTGGGGAGGGGGTGCAGAAAAACCTCCTATAAAAGAAACTGCTAAAGAATGTGTTGCCAGATTGTCAGCAACAAAATTAAGTTGTAAAGAGTGTTAAAGGAACTAAACAATTAAGGCATTGTAGTTAGATTCTTAAAAGAAGCACTTCCCACATGCCTGGCCCTTGATGTTAATGTGTTGGGACTCCATTACTACCATGGTATTGTGAAAAATCCAACAGCTCTTGGAATTATCAAGAGAAAAATGGACAAGCAAGAATATAAGGATGCATGTAAATTTGCTGCAGATGTCAGATTAATATTTATGAATCACTTGCTATGGATGCAATCCTTTGGATCATGAGGTAGTAACTATGGCAAGTGTGCTCCAGAGTGTTTCTGAAATGAATTTTGCAAAGATCCTAATAAACCTGTTGAGAGCATGCCTGTATGTAACATTAAAACAGACACCACAAAATCCCTTGGTAGGGAAGGCAGTGTGAAGTCTGAAGATGCATGAAGTCAGCACCTTGCAAAGTTCCAAGAACAGCTTAGAGCTGTTCATCAACAAGAACAGGTTCTGCCCCAAGTACCTTTCCATGTGCTGAAGAAAAGGAATGTGATGTCTGAAAGGGAAAAGAAGAGGCTAATAGCAGAGATGAAAATCCAAGAGAAAATGTTTAAGCAAATGAAATTAAAGGACAAGCAATGAGCCAGAGAAAACAGCCAGTGTTGGCACTGAAATTTGATGAAGAATATGATACTGAACCTCTGAGCTATGGTGAGAAAAGGCAGTTAAGTCTGGATATAAACAAATGCCCTGAAGGTAAACTTGGGAAAGTTGTTCATATAATACAATCAAGAGAGCCTTCACTGAGACCTTCTATCCCAGATGAGGTAGAGACAGGCTTTGAGACCCTGAACATGATGCTGAGAAAACTGGAAAATAGGTTGCTGTGTGTCTGAGGAAAAGACCATGAAAACCTCATGGTAAGGAAATAATGATGTCCAAGGACTTCATTCACATTGAAAAACAGGATTTGGAAAAGTGATGGTTGGCTGTCAATAATCAGTTAAATTCTAGAAAACATGAACTCAAATCTGTGTCCATATGGGGGCAGCCATCTTTGACCACATGGGGGCAGTCATTTTATGTTGGAATGATGGTCAATTTGCATATCACTCTTTTATTAGATAGGATATGTTCATCAATCTTTTCAGAAGTAGGCCTACCTTATTAAACTTTTTAAAGAACAAATTATAAGTTTTCTTCATCTCAGCATTTTAAATTCCTTTCGTTGACTTTAGGCCCTCACCATTATTATTTTTCTCTGTTCTATTTCTTCAGGCTTGTTCTGTTGCTCACATTCCATCTTCTTGAGTTAAGTGCTTAGCTCATTTATTTATATCCTTTTATGTTTCTGAAAAATGTATTTAAAGTTGTTAACTTTCCCTCTAAATATTAGCTCTGCCTCATAATTTTTATATGTAATATTTATACTATCATGACATATTATTATATACTTAATTATTTTTATATACTAGTAATATATCAATAACATACTTTGTTTCAAAACATGCTATTTTAGCTTCAGTTCTATGCATTCTCAGTTTTATTGCATTATGTTTGGAGAATTTATTTGTGTTATATTAATTCTTTGGAATTTATTCAAGCTTCTTTATTTCCTTATACAAGGTCTACTTTTGTAAATGGTTTCTGTGTATTAAAGAATGTAGAGGAGAATCCAAGATGGCGGCATAGGTAAACACCTATACTGCTGCCTCGCACAACAATTTCAAAACTACAACTAAAAAACAGAACGGACATCATCCAGAACCACAGGAAAGCTGGCTGAGTGGAAGTTCTACAACTAGAGGGAAAGAGAGGGGCTCACGAGACCCAGAGGAGCTGCAAAAAGCTGAGGTACGGAGACGCACACGCTGAGAGAGCGGGTGCCAGAGTACCTGGCTGGCTTTCTCTGGCGGGAGGGAAACGGAGACTCCCAACGGCATTGAACCCCTTCTCTTACGACACTAAACCCCAGATCCAGCCGAAACTCATACGGGGGAGTTTGGACTGTGAAAAGAGAGAAGTGCAAGGAAATTTAGGGGAATTGCAAAGGATCGGAGGTCTGGTCGCGCACGGCACCACGCAAAGGACGGATTGCTGATTGTGCCGCTGGCTTTCGCGAGTGGGCGGGAGACAGACCCTCCCAACTGCGCCACTTCTGAGTCCACTGGGCCCCTGTTTTGGGCGAAACCCTGGGGACCTAGACTCGTGTGGTCCTGGTTCGCAGGGGAGCCGGAAAGGCAGCGGTAGGAGGCGCTGCGGGTGCGCGCGCACAAGGACCGCTCCAGCCATTACCCAGTCACGTGAGACTCAGGGGCCGTGGAGGGCGGGGCCGACTGGAAGGCAAGGCGGTCCCTTAAGCCCTGAGACTCCACCCCTCCCAAGCTCAGCAGAGGCTTCTGGGGCTGAATCCAGCACAGAAGTTTCCCCAGCACAGTGAAAATGCCGAGACAAGGGAAGGGATTACAAGCAAAAGAAATGGAGGAAAAAAAACGACTGGATATAGAGTTCAAAACCACGCTTATAAGGTTTTGCAAGAATATGCTAGAAAAGATGGATAAATTTAGTGAGACCCAAGAGAAGATGATAAAGACACTGACTGAAATGAAAACTATTATGCAGAGTACTAACAGCAGACTAGAGAAAGGCAAGGATCAAGTCAAAAATTTGAAATATAAAGAAGCAGAAAACATTCAACTGGAAAAGCAAGAAGAGAAAAGAATCCAAAAATGTGAAGATAATGTAAGGAGCCTCTGGGACAGCTTCAAGCGTACCAACATCAGAACTGTGGGGGTGCCAGAAGAAGAGAGAGAGCAAGATACTGAAAACCTGTTTAAAGAAATAATGACTGAAAACTTCCCACATCTAGTAAAAGAAATAGACTTACAAGTCAAGGAAGCACACAGAACCCCAAAGAAAAGGAACCCAAAGAGGACTACACCAAGACACATCATAATTAAAATGCCAAGAGCAAAAGAGAAAGAGAGAATATTAAAAGCAGCAAGAGAAAAACAGTTTATTACCTACAAGGGAGCACCCATACGACTGTCAGCTGATTTCTCAACAGAAACGATGCAGGCCAGACGGGAGTGGCAAGAAATATTCAACGTGATGAACAACAAGAACCTACAACCAAGAATAATCTATCCAGCAAAGCTATCATTCAGAATTGAAGGGCAGATAAAGACCTTCACAGAGAAGAAAAAGCTCAAGGAGTTCATCAACTCCAAACCAGTATTATATGAAATGCTGAAAGGTACCCTTTTAGAAGAGGAAGAAGAAAAAGGTAAAAGACAAAAAATTATGAACAACAAATACACATCTGTCAACAAGTGAATCTAAAAATTAAGTGAATTAAAAATCTGATCAACAGAATAAACTGGTGAATATAATAGAATCAGGAGCACAGAAAGGGAGTAGACTGATAATTCTCAGGAGGACAAAAATCATAAAGCATCAAACAGACTGTGAAATTATAGCAGAAAGATTAAAGTTAGGTGAGGTAAAGAAGTGATCAATCAAAGGACTTGTATGCATGCTTATAAACATAACCAATGATCACAGACACTGGGGGGTCGGGGTATGCCTGGGAGGGAGGGGGGGCAATGGGGAGATATGTATAAAAAATTAATAAAAATTAATAAAAAAAAATAAAAAAAATAAAAAAAAGAATGTATATTAGTTGTTTTAATTTACATAGTTTTATATGTGTGTGCACATGTATATTTATAAATAATTTATTTTATTAAATATTCATAATACATTTATAAGTTGAAAACATTTTAAATATTTAAATAGATATTTTCAATATTTGAGAATAGTGTTTATTTTAATATATAGTTTATTACATTTATTATAAATATATGTTATAATAAATATAATATTTTTAAGTATTATATAAATATGTGTGATACTCAAAATTCATTAATCTTCTGGTTTAGAACTTCAGTTTCTGTTTATTTTTTGTTTCTTTGGTCTATATACTCTTTTGAAGGGGATGTGACTCTCCAAGTACAATTATTTACTTTTCCTTGTAGGTGTGATAGTGTGACTTGGTATACTTTATGGCCATACATGTAGGTACATATATATTTATGATGGATCTATTTTCTTATTGAGGTGTGCTTCTTATTAGTACTTATCATAAATCTCTGCCCCATAATATTTTTTCTTAAATTCTATCATTTTGTTCAATATTAAGATAACTATTGCAGTTTATTTTGTTTTATATTAGCCAGTTATATTTTTCTAACTTTTTATTTTTAACTTTTTAAAATCTTCATTTTTTAGTGTGTCTCTTATAGACTAATTTTTAAAATCCAACTCACAGTCTATTTTTTTTTTTACAGCAAAAACTTCATTTTTACAAGAAACTGCACTTCTGTTCCCAATGGTTTCTGTTCCCTTTGGTGTGATGTCATTCTTTTAAAGTGTAGTTCTCCCAGATGCAATGTTGTTTTGGCTTGTAAATTCCAATTCCCCAGAAGTTAGCATATACCAATATGGTCATAGGTAATGGGAAAGAACGGAAGGGTAAGCCCTTCTATCTAGGGAATTTTAAAAGTGGGAAGGATAAGCCCCAGAATGCAAGGGCAGCCCCTTGTGTACCCACATTGCTGCTATTTCCCTCTTCTAGTCCAGATTTCAACTTTAAACTCTTTGGGAAATACTCCTCTAGTTTATAACCCACCTACCTTGGAGTTTGGAGAAGAAAGGAATTAGGAAGCAAATATCCATGGGCAGTTGGCCATCTATTTTCATCAGCACTCCACTGCTTTTGCTGTGCCTCATGCCTCCTAACTCACCTGTGACCTGGGCTGCTGCAGTCTATTTCTATGGGAGAGGGGAGACATGACAGTCTCAAGGTACATGACCACAATAGTCAAGAGCAGAAATCAAAAGTTTCCTCTCACTTGTTTCTTGCTATGGCTCCAGCCATTGTTTGCAGACCCACCATTCAACACACACCAACACAGCCTCCAGCTCCCACATTATTTTAGTTCCAAATTCTCTCATTCCAGAAATCCGTGGCTAGCTTTTCTATTGTTCCTCCAAAGTTCATGACCTGTATCGTCCTCCTCATTTCTCTCTCCCCAACTTTGTATCTGAGCTCCTGCAGCTTCTCTTCAGCACACTGGACCTCAATCATCTTAGAAGAATCTTGGGTTTCCTCTTCATGATTCTGAGGATGCATGAGCTACCTGGCCATCCCTTCCAGGACCCTCCCTCCTGGCAGGACTCCTGACCTACCTGAGTTCAGATCCGTTGAGGAAAGGTGGATCAGAGGTCCCCTCTGGAGAAGTGCTCCAGACTGAGCAGGACATAAAGAAAACAATGGCTGCTCAGGAGACCAGAATATAGCATGGGATTAACCTCCAAACGCTTGGAAGGAAGTACAGAAGAGACAGCACCTTAGGGTCTGGTAGGCCAGGGGTAACTGGGACTTGGGATCATTACAAGAGACTGAAGCCAGGCTGGAATTGAGCCCAAAGAGAGGAGTTTCTCCCTGAGCTGGTGGTGAGCAAGAGGTAGATCTGGGACATGTAGGTACAGGGTCTTTTGGGACAGACTTGCCTCTTGGGATACCCCGCCCATCCATGGCTGTCTTCCTGGTCAGATCAGATGGGGCACATTTTTCTCCCTGGGTCTTAGCCACCCCTGTCATAGGGTGTGGGAGGAGAGAAGGACCAACTTCTGATGCCCACACCCAGCTTCCCACCAGCCTAGGCCCAGGGGTTCCAACCCCAAAAGCAGGCCTCCATGATGCCCCCTTCCCTGAATCTGAGGCTCCCAGGCTACCTTTCCTCTCCTTGCACTGAGACCTTTGACCTACCTGTACTTTACAAGGTCCAGGTGGTGGTCCACATAGGAGAAGGGGTCAGGGCTAAACAGAAAAGAAAGTAGGCAATGACTTTCTGGAGGCCAAAAGACAGAATGGTGTCTGGTCCCAAAGCTGTGAGAGGAAGCAGACGACCCAGAGATAGTCCCTCGGGGTCCCTTAGGCAAGAGATGACTTGTGACTAAGGTCTGTACACCAGAGGTGTTAGTGTGTGTGTAAGAAAAAGAGTCGTAGAGAGACTCCGGCCAGTGAGTCCTAGGCATCTCTTCCCACCAGCGGGAGCCTGAATGGGCAGAATGGAACGAAGGTGACAGCCCTTCTCTGGAGGTAGGGAGCTCAAGCCCCTTGCGCATCTGAAGCGGGGTTTTGCCCAGGCCCTGGGAGGGAGGGGCCATTTCCTCAAGAAAGGAGCTTACCTGGAGATACCAGCAGGCTGATGTTTCTGAGAACAGAGATGGTGTTTTCAGAAGAGTTGTAGGTTCCACACCAGTAGGGCCCAGAGTCCTTCTCAGTCAGCTGAGCTATGCTGATGTTGAAGAAACCAGCATCTGGCATGTCCCAGATCATGTATTGAGAATCCTGAGTCCGAGGCCCAGAGCTGGTGACTAACCTGGTACAGAGTTTTGGAGATATCTGTCGACACCAGGTTTTCTGCCTGTAGGATCCTCTCTCAGGAGAGTACTGGCATCGCACAGAGAGTGTCTGCCCTGCCACGTCATGGAGCTCCTCAGGCACAACTTGTTGTCCCTGGGAACCTGGAGAACAAGCCCTCATGTCAGGGCCCTGGCTGGACCCAGCCACCCCTGTCATAGGGTGTGGGAGGAGAGAAGGACCAACTTCTGATGCCCACAACCAGAAAATGGTTTGCAAAGCCAGCCCTCTGGTCACAGAGCCACACTGCTCCCTGCCCCAGCTCTCTCCTTTACTTTCTGCATCTCACCTGAGGCCAGGAACATCAGCAGGACAGGTGGCAGAAGGAGGCATGGGGTTCCCCAGGCCATGCTACCCCCAACCTGTTTCTGATGGTGGTTGACAGAAGGAAAGGGGAGGCCTCTGGGGAGAGGGAACCAGAAGCTGGACCTAATTCTGCTCCATCTTCCCAACATCTCTAAAATGGCAGAATTGAGAAAGCCCAATACCTTCATTGGGGAAGTGATTGGCCTGAGAGGCAGGCTCTGTGGGCGAGGAGAGGAGGGAACAGCCAGGCCTGGGTAGGGGTCCACCAGCTAAGGGTCTGTCTCTGGCCTGTAGACCTCGGCTCTGACTCAGTTGCTTCTTTTTTGCCTAACTTTTCCCCATCTTTATCTCTCTACACCTTCCACCTATCACACTCCTTCATTGTTGCTGGTGGAATCTCTGAGAATGTCCGAGAAGAAACCATGGTGCAAAAGAGGCTGTTCCTCTTTTCTGTCTCTCTGTGCAGCCTATGAATGGTTGGAAACCTTTGGTGCCCGACCGCAGTCCTGAATCCCTCTGGCATCCAGGGTGAGACAGGGACCCCACTCCCAGGCATAGTAGGTCAGTAATGTGCTTTTACTCTAGAAGGTTGGGGAGGGCAGAGTTTCAATTCCAGGAACTGTAAGGATGGTCCCTGGAAAGGTGGGGTCTAGGGGAGGTGGGAGGGAGGAAAGAGAACCCTGAATGGGGATTCTCAGAGGAGAAGGCAGGAGGCAGTGGGTCAGTTGGGTTGGAGGAGGAGAAGACAGGTAAGGGTATTCAAGTTTATGTCCATATCTTCAGTTCTCACTCCCTAGTGATGCTTAATCAATTAGTGTTGATTAAAGAAACTTGTGAGTGGGTCAAAAGAGGAAACATCTTTTTGTTTTAATAATGTGTCTAGTCCTAGCAGGTTTGGCTCAGTGGATAGAGCGTCAGCCTGTGGACTGAAAGGTCCTAGGTTTGATTCCAGTCAAGGGCATGTACCTTTGTTTCAGGCACATCCCCAGGAGAGGGTGTGCAGCAGGCAGCTGATTGATGTTTTTCTCTCATTGATGTTTCTCTCTATCCTTCTCCCTTCATCTCTGTAAAAAAAATCAATAAAATCTATTTTTAAAATAGATAAAAATTAAAAATACACAGCCATTTCTTTAAAAAGTAATAATAATGTGTGTGTGAAAATGTATGGAGGGGGGAAAATGGCCAATGTTGGAACAGCCTGAGCAACAAAATTAAATGGCATTGAATTATAACCCAAAATATAAAATAAATACACAAGTTTGTACTGATATAAGTAAGTGGTTGAATAAATAAGTGGGGAGAATAGAAAAACCTCCCATGCAAAAGAATCCCAATAATTTGTGTAGACACTCAGTCCTTAAAGAGGGGCAGTGTAACTCCCTATCCCTTAAATATGGTCTGTCCTTAGTGACTTCCCTCCAAAGAACAGGAATGGAAGTGGGGGAAGAGTAGCTTACAGTGGAAAAATCTGTCACCAGTTCAGCCTGGTAATCAAGAGTAAGATCAACAGTGATTATTGTGTTGATAGCATGTACCCTTGTTATGATGTGATGAGAATAGCACTTTACTCTATGATCGTCCTCCCCAAACCCCTCACCCTAAAAGAAAAAAACATCAAACAACTCTCAAATGAGGTACATTACAAAATACCTGACCAGTACTCCTCAAAACTGTCAAAGTCATCAAAAATAAATAAATTCACCAGCTGGTGTGGTTCAGTGGTTGAGTATCAAACCAGGAACCAGGGGGTCAAGGTTCGATTTCTGGTCAGGGCACATGCATGGGTTGTGGGCTCAATCCCCAATAGGAGACATGCAGCAGGCAGCTGATCAATGATTCTCTCTCATCATTGATATTTCTATCCCTCTTTCTGAAATTAAAAATAAATAAATAAAAAGGAAATTCTGAGAAACTGATTTAGCCAAGGGGGACCTAAGGTGACATGACAACCGAATGTCACCAGGTATCCTGGATGGGATTCTGGAACAGAAAAAGGACATTAGGTAAACGTTAAGGAAATCTGAATAAGGTCTATGTCTTCATTGATTGACTGATTGATTGTGACAATATTGCATGTTAATGTAAGATATTACTAATAGTAAAAACTGTGTATCTGGAAACTCCCTTTAATAACTTTGCAACTTTTCTAAAATTTAAACCTATTCTAAAAATTTTTTAAATGTAGACAGACTATTTGTATAAAACCTGTTTGTAAATACTCGATTACTAACAAACAAGTAACAAAAAAAAGAAAGTGTTGTTTAAGAATGTAGTTTGGTTAGGCATAAAGAATACTGATTGGGGGAAGGTCAAGGGGGTAAAAAAGGAGACATATATACTACTATTTGTAATACTTTAAATAATAAAACAAAGGAGAAGGAGGAGGAGAGGGAGGAGGAGAAGGAGGGGAAGGAATAGAGGAAGGAGGAGGAGGGGAAGGAGGAAGAGAAGGAGAAGGAGGAGGAGGGAAAAGAGAAGGAGGAGGAGAAGGAGGAGGGGAAGGAGGAGGGGAAGAAGGAGGAGAAAAAGAAGGAGAAGGAGAAGGGGGAAAAGAAGAGGAGGAAGAAGAAGGAGGAGGAGAGAGAGGAGAAGAAGGAGGAGGAGAAGAAGAAGCAGAAGAAGGAGAAGGAGGAGGAGGAGAAGAAAAAGAAGAAGGAGAAGGAGAAGGAAAAGAAGGAGAAGAAGGGGAAGAAGAAGAGGAGGAAGAAGAAGGAGGAGTAGGAGGAGAAAGAGGAGGAAGAGAAGAAGGAGAAGAAGAAAAAGAAAAAGAGGATGAGGAGGAAGGCTGCTGATTGCAACCCTATCCAGTTTGGCTCATTGATTGGAGCATCGGCCTGCCTACCTAAGGGTCACAGGTTCAATTCCGTGTCAAAGACCCATTCCTCAGTTACAGGTTCCCCAGCCCTGGTCTATGCATGCAGGAGGCCACCAGTGTTTTTCTCTCTATATCCACCCTCCTCTCTTCCACTTCCTCTAGAAATCAATGAAAAAAAAAAATAGATCCTTGGGTGAACATTAAAAACAAAACAAAAAGAACCCAATTGCAGCCATTAAAGTGAATAGCTAGCCAAGGTCCGCTTACCCCGCTGCTCACAGACTACAGGTGTGTCCCAGCAGGTGTGGGATTCCCCGCTCGTTTCCCAGCTGCTTGGAACCTTGCTCTCCTTCAGCGTGGTCAGTCTTCAGAGTGTCCTGTACAGGCAGGGATTGCTTCCTAAAATGAACGGGCATTCCCCTCTGCTCAGAACCCCACCTGTCCTGGAACCTCCCTGCCCTGGTCCTGCTGCACACCTGGGCCCTGGGAGCCCCAGGGAGGAGGGTGGCCACAGGAGACAGGAGATGGGGAGCTGGAGTTTCTGAGGCCAATGACCAGAAGGTCTGGAGCCTAAGCTGTCACTAGGCACCAGGACGCTGTGGGTTAGAGGGGAAATTCGGGGTGAGGCGGGGTGAGGTGGGGGAATGGGAGGTGTCTGCAGCTATTGCCTGTCTGTGACCGTGTCCTGGCCATGGAGCTCAGGGGAGTGCTCAGCAACTCTGACCTACCTGGACATCTTGGCCGGGTCAGAGGCCCCAGCCTGAGCTCAGACCCCACCATCTGTACCCACCCAATATACCCACCCCACAAGCCCCTGTCCCCCGACTGCCATTGTGGTTCTGCCTCAGACTGCCCTGGAGCTTGTCCCTTCCCCAGCCTCAGGAATGCCTCCAGGACCCGCTCCCCAGCGAGTCTCATGGTGTGGAGACACAAGGGGGTTCCTCAAGAAGCTGGTGCAGAGGACTGGAGTGTGCAGCCACCACCAACCACCTCCCCCCATCCCCGCCACTTCACCCTGTCACAACCACCATCACCACCACCTCGTCATGGGTGCCCAGTGCCTGGCTGCACTCTAAGGCCCTGATCTTGTGCCATTTTGTCACTATCCTTTTGTGGACACTTTTAGTTCCTCTCCGGATAGACTGTGAGAGCTCGGCTGGTTGTTCTCGTTGAGTGTGTGAGCCCTGTCATCAGCTCTACATCTGGCAGTGCTGTCTACGTATGCTCCTTGGTCTGATGGGGAGGGGGCTCCAAAGCACATCGCCAGCCTCTAGCGTTTTTCCTTGTGGAGGCTGAGCTACAGTGAAGGCCGGGCCCTGGCCCGGGGTTTCATGGAGATGTCATAGCTGAGGTGGGCATTCGAATTCTGCCTTCAACACTCCTCCAGGCTTTGCCCACTGCGGAGCAACTCTCAGCCACCCCAGCTCCCTCAGCGTGTCCCCATCATCTATCCGAATGGGCCGAACTTGCCCTTGCTGAGGCCCAAGGACAAGAAAAAAAAAGGCAAAAGGACTGAGGCACCAAAATAACTGAACCTTTTTTTTCTCTCTCTTTTAAAAGTATATTTTTATTGATTTCAGAGAGGAAGGGCAAGGAGAGAGGGAGAGAAACATCAATGATGAAAGAGAATCATTGGTCGGCTGCCTCCTGCACGACCCCTACTGGGGATCAAGCTCACAAATCATGCATGTACCCTGACTGGGAATCAAAAGATGACTTCCAGATTCATAGGTTGACCACTGAGCCACACTAGGTGGTCATGAACCCTTTCTTTGAGAAAAGAATATTTAAAAATCAGAAGTGTGATTCTCTCTTTAAAAGGAAAACCTGCTTTAATTAAATGGAAACTATAAGTCAAACTACCCAGGAGTAAAAGTACCATGTGCCCTAAAATGTTTTCATCCGTGTGGAGAATCTAACTTTATCTAAGTTTATAACCAGGAACTGAAAGCTTTGCAAGCTGACTAGAGAATATATTTGTACACTGGCTAAAGTACAATATTCAAAATAGGACTGTCGAACGTTAACTTCCCAATACAACCTGTTGCTAGAAGAAAGCTCCGTTTCTGACATTTGGGAAACCAACATTCGACAATGTAGGTAAACCCATCCATTTCCCCTTTATGACTTACGTTTTGGGATGATTTTGAAGTGTCCTTCCCAATCTGAAGCACAGCCATGTTTTGAATATTGTACTTTAGACAATGTACAGAGATGCCGTTTTGACATTCACAAACACAGCACAGAAATCTGCACACCCTGACGGGGCAGGATTTTATTAAAGTTCACCTCAGTCATCTGATTGATTAGCTATTAACCACAGGCACCTATTAACATTATAGTCTATTAAGATTTCTGAGAAAGACTCAATTCATATCTATCAGATGCTCACAGCCACTGGTAGTGGGTGGCTGCTGTGTTGGATGGGACAAGGCGGGATGTTTCTATCGTCCCAGGAAATTCTGTCCGAGGGCACTGCTTTTTAGATTGTAGTTTCAACACAGCTGGTCGGCTAGCACAACTTTCAGTTCCTTGTTATAAATTTAGCCTGAGAATTTAGCTGCTTAAGAATACACATGACAACTTCTTATATGGAGTAAAGAAATGCATGAGGAGACTCACCAGTGTGAAGTTTCCCTCCCACAATAGAGAAAGAAAGACAGAATTTGTATGTCTTTCAATTACCTATGATTTGTAGAATCCTATATAATAAAACCCTAATATGCAAATCAACCGAACAGCAGAATGATGGGCACAATGACTGGTTTCTATGATGCCCATTGCCCCCTGAAAGGGAAGTGATCTGTGGCAGCAATCAGGGCAGGGCTGGCCAGCAGATGGCACCAGGCCACCAGCAAAGGTGGGTGCCAGTGGGGGGGGGGGGAAGGGGCGCAGGGGAGGGACCCTGATTACCTGGCTCACTGGTTGCCCCACAGATGGCCCTCATTGCTGGCCAGGCCTAAGGACCCTACCCTATATATTGGAAACAGTCTCTTAGATTTAAAAATTAAAATCTGGCAAGGCTACTCTAACACTAAAAACACAGGATGATGCAACAATGACATGCATGAACTCTGGCTTGCACATTTTGTGGTCAGCCCCGATTCTGACACTTACAACTATGTGACAAAGTCAATTACTTAACTTCTCTCTGCTTCAGTTTTCCACCCATAAGATGGGGAAATGGTACTACTGCCTCAGAAGGATCATGTTATGTACTACTTTTTATAATCAGGGGGAAAAAAATGTAGCTGCCCATAAAACAGCAAGATGCCTTTCACCTGTATGAAAAGTATGGTCACTGGTGCATGCAGCGACCTGGATTGTGAGAGGGATGTCTGACTGCCAGTTTAGGCCCAATATCTCCCAAGGGGTCTCAGATTGAGAAAGGACATAGGCCAGGCTGAGGGGATCCCAACCCCTGATGCATGAATTTCAGGCACCTGGCCTCTAGTTATAAAACAGTTTTCATTGAATCAGAATCAAAGAACTCAGGAAGAATGTGCTAGAAACAATGCAGTTTTCCATGGGAGTACACATTTTTTATGGAAAAGTGTGGCTTTGAGAGTCATTCCCAGAAGCTCAGAGGGAAATGTGCATAAAATAAAGCACATGACTCACTCCTCTGTGATTTCAAAGACCTACAATGTAAATTCATGTATGGAAAGTAGACTGAAAGGACATATGCATTAAATATATTAAGAGGACACCTATGGGGCAATGGGTAGGAAGTGCAGGTAGGGGATGGAGGTGGAAAAAATAAAAATAAAATTCATAAAACCAGAGAAATGATGAAGTGTGTCCATGGGATGACTGTGTGCATGGACAAGGATGCTGATAATGAGGAGGCTGTGCACATGTGGGGACAGGGCTATATGGGAACTGTACTGTATCCTTAAAACTGCTCTAAAAATTAGTCTATTTTTTAAATGATCCAGAAAATGAAACCTATATGATTTTATTAACCTATCTCACCCCAATGAATTTAATTTAAAAATAAATTTTAAAAAAAAATGACCAGGAGCCAAGACCAGTTTGGCTCAGTGGAGAGAGCGTCAGCCTGTGGACTGAAAGGTTCCAGGTTCGATTCTGGTCAGGGGCATGTACCTTGCTTGCGGGCACATCTCCAGTGTAGTTTGTGCAGGAGGCGGCTGATCGATGTCTCTCTCTCTCATCGATGTTTCTGACTTTCTGTCCCTCTCCCCTCCTCTCTGTGAAAAATCAATAAAATATATTTTTTTAAAAAAAAGAAGAAGAAGAAGAAACTTAAAAAAAAATGACCAGGAGAGTGATGGGTCTTGTCATAGGTTTCACCAGAGGGCCAGAAATGCCCCAGCAGAGTGGGTCTGAAGAGCAGCAAGGGAACACACACAGGTTCAATTGGATGCTTCTTTGAGTCCCATTGTTGCATTTAATTTTATAGAAAGATAGTTTGGAGCTAGCCTCCTGGGAGAATCCAAGATGGTGGCATAGGTAAACACCTACACTGCTGCCTCGCACAATTTCAAAACTACAACTAAAAGACAGAACAGACATCATCCAGAACCACAGGAAAGCTGGCTGAGTGGAAATTCTACAACTAGAGGGAAAGAGAGGGGCTCACAGAGACCCAGAGGAGCTGCAAAAAGCTGAGGTACAGAGACGCACATGTGGAGAGAGCGGGTGCCGGAGTACCTGGCTGGTTTTCTCTGGCAGGAGGGAAACGGAGACTCTCAAAGGCATTGAACCCCTTATCCTACGACACTAAACCCCAGATCCAGCCAAAACTCATATGGGGGGAGTTTGGACTGTGAATAAGGGAGAGGTGCACGGAAATTTAGGGGAGTCGCAAGGGATCAGAGGTCTGGTGGCGCGATCGGCATTGCGCACAGAGGACCAACTGCTGATTGTACCACTGGCTTTCTGAAGTGGGCGGGAGACAGACCCTCCCAACTGCGTCACTTCTAACTCCACTAAGCCCTGATTTCGGGCGAAACCCTGGGGAACCTAGACTCATGTGGTCCTGGAGCACAGGGGAGCTGGAAAGGCAGCTGTCTAGAGGCACTGTGCACACGCACAAGGACCGCTCCAGAGATTACCCAGTCACGTGAGACTCAGGGGCCCTGGCGGGCGGGGCCGACTGGAAGGCAAGGCGGTCCCTTAAGCCCTGAGACTCCACCCATCCCAAGCTCAACAGAGAGGCTTCTGCGGCTTTGCAAGTCTGGTATCATAAGGCTGAATCCAACACAGAAGTTCTCCCGGCATAGTGAAAATGCTGAGACAAGGGAAGGGATCACAAACAAAAGAAATGGAGGAAAACAAACGACTGGATATAGAGTTCAAAACCACGGTTATAAGGTTTTTCAAGAATATTTTAGAAAAGTTGGATAAAGTTAGCAAGACCCAAGAGGAAATGTAAAAGGACCAACTAGAGATGCAAAAGACCCAACTAGAGATGGAAAAGGACCAACTAGAGTTGAAAAAGGACCAACTAGAAATTAAACATACACTGACAAATAAAAAATGTTATACAGAGCCCTAACAGCAGACTAGAGAAAGGCAAGAATCAAGTCAAAAATTTGAAATATAAAGAATCAGAAAACACTCAACTGGAAAAGCAAGAATAAAAAAGAATTCAAAAATGTGAAGATAATGTAAGGAGCCTCTGGGACAGCTTCAAGCGTACCAACATCAGAATTGTGGAGGTGCCAGAAGAAGAGAGAGAGCAAGATACTGAAAACCTATTTGAAGAAATAATGACTGAAAACTTCCCACATCTGGTAAAAGAAATAGACTTACAAGTCCAGGAAGCACACAGAACCCCATATAAAAGGAATCCAAAGAGGACTACACCAAGACACATCATAATTAAAATACCAAGAGCAAAAGACAAAGAGAGAATATTAAAAGCAGCAAGAGAAAAACAGTTCATTACCTACAAGGGAGCACCCATACGACTGTCAGCTGATTTCTCAACAGAAATGATGCAGGCCAGATGGGAATGGCAAGAAATATTCAACGTGATGAATAGCAAGAACCTACAACCAAGAATACTCTATCCAGCAAAGCTATCATTCAGAACTGAAGGGCAGATAAAGAGCTTCACAGATAAGAAAAAGTTAAAGGAGTTCATCAACTCCAAACCAACATTATATGAAATGCTAAAAGGTACTCTCTTTTTTAAAAAATATATTTTATTGATTTTTTTCAGAGAGGAAGGGAGAGAGATAGAAAGTCAGAAACATCGATGAGAGAGAGACATCGATCAGCCGCCTCCTGCATGCCCCACAGTGGAGATGTGCCTGCAAGCAAGGTACATGCCCCCGACCAGAATCAAACCTGGGACTTTTCAGTCCGCAAGCCGACGCTCTATTCACTGAGCCAAACCGGTTTCGGCTAAAAGGTACTCTTTTAGAAGAGGAAGAAGAAAAAAGTAAAAGACAAAAAATTATGAACAACAAATACATATCTATCAACAAGTGAATCTAAAAATTAAGTGAATTAAAAATTTGATCAACAGAATAAACTGGTAAATATAATAGAATCAGGAGCACAGAAAGGGAATGGACTGATAATTCTCAGGGGGGAAGGGGTGAGGGGTGTACAGGTGGACAAAAATCATACACCTTTGGATGAGTTCAAAGGGAGGGAGGTAGGAGTAGAGGGAGGGGTGGGAGTGGGTGGAGGGGAGCTATGGAGGGAAAAAAAGAGAAACTAATCTAATAATCTGAATAATAAAGATTTTTAAAAATAAATAAATTTAAATTTAAAAAAATTAAAAAAGATAGTTTGCCATTTTCTTTGCCTCTGATTAGTTCAGTGGGTCTTCTTCCACCCAGCTCCCCACGCTTTCTGCTTAGTACCTTTCTCTAAATAAGAAAAGGGCTGAGCGGAGACCTCACAAAAGAAGTTTAGGGAGCCTTTTACTTCCCTGAGAGAGAAGTTTATTTGTTTGTTCATCTGGTGAACAGAGAGTGGAATGTGATTTTGGCTAGGGTAGGAAGGCATGTCCATCAGCTCCTGGAAGGGCGACTTTGCTGCTCCCCTGGGTCTGGCTTGCCTGAGGAATGAGAGAGACAGCATTTGCCAGTGATCCATCCATGCCAGTTCCGGCTGCAGTCTCTCTCCCTCCCTCCTCTGAAGAAAAGATTGTATTGCCAAGCAGCAAAAACCTTCTGGCCGCTCCCAACCCCAGGTCTTCCTGTCCTGGTGAGCCCAGCCCAGCACCATTCATAGGATTCCCGGAGCTGGGACTGCCTCGTAGGCAAAAAGTAGGGAAAGTCAGGGGGCAAGCTCTGGGGCACCCCTGGGACATGGCCCCTGGGAACTCTTGTTGGCAGATACATCTGGGTCCCCTCTTTATTTCCACCCACTCACCTGAGGCCCTGGATTTCCAGAGAAGGACAAACAGGACTGAGAACACCAGGCCCTTGTTTAGGACGAATCCGCAGGTCAGAACAATAGCCAGCAGCCGCAGCTCAGGAAGGGCAGGGGCAGGCGGCACACCTGGAAAGTCAAGCACAGGCGTTGGTGTCCTAGGTTTGACCCCCCTGAGTTCGAAAGGGTAGGGATCTGCCAAATGAGGGTGTGCGTGGACACAGTATATAATCTATTATATATAGATTACGCCAGGGTGGGGCTAGAGTTGAACTTCATAGTAATATTTGGAAATAAAGAGTTGACCAAGTAATATTTGGAAATAAAGAGTATAGACCAAAGGAAGGTGCTATAGCCGTAATGTCACAGCCCCTTTCTTATTTAGTAATATACTAGAGGCCCAGCAGCCAAGCAGGGTCTCTGAGCCTGGGCCTTACCTTTCCCATAATGCTCTGTGATGGCTCTCATCTTCAAGGGATCTACTGGTCTCCTGCCCCTAATATCACCCTTCTGCATAGCTCCTGCCCACAGCTGCAGCATGAGCCCTCACTCTCCCATTCAAGGCGCCTGGGAAAGCCCTTTGTGCTCCCGTTGCCTACAGAGCAAAGTGCACAAGGCTGCAGGCGCCCAAGGCTCTCACAGTCTGAATCCATGACCAGTCCTACTTTAGCCTTACCCATCTCCTCTCCACTCAGCCAAACTGTCTCCATGTGTAGCTGACACTATGAGTGCATGTCACCACCTGCTCCTGGCATGTGTTACTCCTCTGCTACCTTCAAAGTTTCTCTTCCTCTAGGTAGTGGTCTCTACACCCCTTCAGGCCCCATGCCCAAGCAACTCTGTGCAGGGGATTTCTGTCCATCCCATTCCTTTAACTCCAAGGAAGATTGCTCAAATTCCATTCTCCCCTGGGCCACATGTTCTAGGTGATGCTCTGTCAGGGTTACAAAACACCTTTGGAATCATAGCTCCCCAACCCCAGCTCCTTTCCTCTGTGGTTGGTTGATGGGACTTGTGCTCCCTTGAGGCAATAACATTCAAAACTTGCCTGAGGGCTTTGGAAGAGAAATGGAAGCAAAGGTCCTTCTGCCTGCGAGTACTCAGGACTCCCTTGCCTGCCTGGAGCAGGAGACAGGCCTTCATGCAGTCCAGCCTGGCTCTCTGGAGCCCACCTGTGAGGTCTGAGCTGAGGGCCCAGCTAATGACCACCAAGTATCATTCTACCTTGCTGTGGCCTCTGGGAAGCGACCCTCATTCAGACACAACTGACGCTGAATCCAGATTACTGTTTAGGGTTCATTCTCTTTGACAGTGAGTCTCTACCAGGTCCAGAAAAGGCTTGATGAAGATGGAACTGCATACCCTGAGCCTGCCAGGCTGCTGTCACAACATGACTGACTTAACCTGAACCTGAGAGGGACCTCCAAGATATTTGGAACAATTTTCTTCCACAGGCTGAGCAACTATGTCCCAAGTTCATTGCTATGAAACTGTACTGTATTTGAGGGATAAATATTCCCAGAGTCCTAGAAGATCAAAGGTGAAAGCAAGCATTCAATCTGATCCAATCTAAGCCCTAAGGAACAGAGTGGACAGGGAGTGTCCAAGGTCACTCAGAGACATCAGCAGAGCCAGCACTAGGACCCATGTTTCCTGTCTCCTTGCCGTGTATTTCTGTTACATTTGCTGCTCTCAGTCTTCAGAGTCTTCTCCAGTGAGCCTGGCCTAATATTTTAGCTCTTGGATCCCAGGTCCACTCAGCCCTTCACAGTCGGTGGCCCTCTCACCAGGCCATAAGTCCTGCTCTCACTTCTGACCCTCCTCCTACCTCCCATCCCACCTTCTCTCCCTAGGTTTCCATTTTAGGTCTCTCTTCCTATTGCAGCGTTGGGTGGACACATCCATCACCTCGGAATAGCATGACATTATATAAGTGTCTTTCTGTGGGCATCTGCTGCCATGCCCTCCCCAACCTGGAAACGTGGAGGCAAACACAGAAGGATTCCCCACAATTCATTGAGGGTAAGTCCATTTATCTGAGCAGGCCTAACACCATTCCAGTTTTAACCTAACTAAAAACGGTGCCTGCCTGACACCCGCTCCCCAGGTCAACTCATGTTTACCGCAGGTGTCCTTTTTCAGAGGGTTGTGTTCTTGTTTCCCCTGGGAGACCAGTAAGTCCTTCAGGCAGAAACCAGCTGTACTAGACTCAGTTTCCTTAGCTACTAAAGTTTTCTCCAATTACTGTAGAAAAGAAATAGGAAGCTGCTATGAAAACTCCAGTGTCTGCTATTTGTGGTTTGATGAAAATAATTACATTTACATTTATCCTGTATTAAACTTGATATCATTCTCATTCAATTATATGGTTTTAGTCATTCCCAATAATTTCCCTTATTGTCTTTATTAAAATTTGTGTTAAAAAACAAGGCAACTATTGATTGATGGAGTCAAACCTGGTGGGCCCAAGCTATCTACTGGAGTGGGCAAACATTGCCAAAGCTGTATATAAAGCCTATTTCTCTGAACTGAAACATAGAGAACCCCAGAGAATTAGAGCCATTGAACATCACAATGGATCAAGCCTAGAGTAGCATGAGGGACATTCTCAAGGTCACTAAGTAGGTTCCAGGTTGAGGAGGAGTTAAAACCAAGTCCATGCACCTTTTATTATCCTGTGACGGCCTCACTTACCTTTGCAACCAGCAACTGTTTCAGGACTTCCACTTGTACAGATACTGAGACCAAATTACTGAAATGTTCTGTGTAGAGAGAACAGTGGAACTGCTTCACCGACTGCATAAATCACTTGTAACCAGTCTCTCAATTCCTGGGCATCACTGGATGTTCCTAAAGGCCTAGGAGATGTCTTACTATTATATGGGTTCAGCAGCTTCCCTCCACTCCTGCCTATAGCACCTTCCTTTTGCTTGGTCAACTCTTCATTTCCAAATATTGCTATGAAGTTCAAATCTAGCCCCACCTTGATGTAATCTATATATACTAGAGGCCTGGTGCATGAAATTCATGCACAGGGAGTGAGGAGGGTCCCTCAGCCCAACCTGAACCCTCTCCAATCTGGGATCCCTCCAGGGATGTCCTACTGACGTCCTACTGATGCCACAGTCTGGCCTCCCTCTGCGACTTAGGTGATCAGGAGAAGGTGTCGCCTCCATCACCTGCTGCTGCTGCCACTGCCAGCCGCCACAGCTACCAAGGTATTTTCATCAACACAGACTCTAGTCACTTCACCACAAAAAAAGGACAACTTTCTTTAGGCATTTTCAAGATGTCTCTTTCATAGGATATGACATTTCTTTCTTTCTTCCTTTTTTTTTTTATCCTCACTTGAGGATATTTTTCCATTGATTTTTAGAGAACATGGAAGAAAGAGGGAAAGACAGAGAGAAACATCAGTGTGAGAGGGACACTTCGATTGGCTCCCTCTTGCATGAGCTCTGATCTGGGCCCTGGCTAGGAAGAAACCTGCAACCTAGGTACATACCCTTGACCAGAATCAAACCTAGATCTTGCAGTCAGTCAGCAGGCTGAGGCTCCACCCACTGAGCCAAACCAGCTAGAACAGGATATAACATTTCTTAGCCTCTCCAGCAGCAGAACTTCATTTTCTCCTCTAGGAGTGAGGGGAAAAAACCCTAGATCACCTTCTTGGATTCTTATTACCCAAGTTTTCAAGAACACTGAGCATGGCATACAGGGAGTTTACCCAATGAGCAGTTAGAAAAAGTGTTTCCTCTGCAGTTTACATGCAGAGGAGGGATGCTGGTGTGCCAAAGCTGGAAGGCCCTGTTCTCTGCAAGCCTATGCCATCCACGGCTAACCTCACCAAGCACTCAGTCTCCTCCCACCTGTACTCACAGCCTCCTCCTGAGTGGTTGTGACATTACCGCATCCTGGCCAATTTGCATATTATATCTTTATACACACACACACACACACACACACACACACACTAATAAAAGAGAAACATGCAGATTAACTATCACTCTGCTATGCCCACAAGCCACACCCATCAGCCAATCAGGAACGACTATGCAAATTAACCCAACCAAGATGGTGGCCAGCCACAGAAATGGAGCAAGCAGGAGGCTTAGGTTGCCCTGGCAATGGAAGAAGCCAAGCTTCCCATCTGCCCTGGCCTCCATGCAAGGCCACAAAATTTCAATTATAGAAGATAAATAAATCCTATCTACTTGCTTCCAAACAGTCCTGGCCTCCACTCAAGGAGGTGCTGGGGAAAGAAGAAAAGAAAAGAAAAGAAAAGAAAAGAAAAGAAAAGAAAAGAAAAGAAAAGAAAAGAAAAG
>JAAGEH010000470.1:2370643-2394303 GCA_011751065.1 Lasiurus cinereus | reverse complement strand
AGAAAAGAAAAGAAAAGAAAAGAAAAGAAAAGAAAAGAAAAGAAAAGGAAAGGAAAGGAAAGGAAAGAAAAGAAAAGGAAAGGAAAGAAAAGGAAAGGAAAGAAAAGAAAAAGAGAAAAAGGAGGGACTGGAACCTTGGGTCGCTGGGGGGTGATCAGGCCAGGATGGGATGGCAAGGGCCATTAGGGGTAAACAGACCAGCAGGGGGGCCAGTTAGGGGTGAACAGGCCATCAGTGGGGGTCAGTTGGAGGTGATCAGGGCAGTGGAGGGGGAGGGGGGAGCAGTTTGGAGTGAGCAGGCCAGCAAGGGGGAAGTTGGGAGTGAGCAGGCCAGTGGGGAGGGAAGATGAGGGCAAGCATCCCCCCAGCCGGGGGGGGGCAGTTGGGGGTGAGCATGCTTACACATGGGGGGCAGTTGGGGGTGATCAGGCTAGCGGCAGGGGGGGGCATTTGGGGGCAAACAGGCCAGTGGTGGAGGGAAGTTGGGAGCAAGCAGGCCAGCAGGCAGAGTGGTTAGGGGCAATCAGGCAGGCAGGTGAGCGGTTGGAGCCAGCAGTCCAGGATTGTGAGAGGGATGTCCGACGGCTGGTTTAGACCCGATCCTATAAACCAGCAGTAGGACATCCTTTGGGTGGGGTCCCAGATTGGAGAGGGTACCGGCCAGGCTGAGGAACATCTCCCCTCCTTACCCACCCTGCACAAATTTTGTGCACCGGGATACTAGTATATAGATAAAAGACTAAGCCACCAGCCTACCTGCCAGTAGATATGACATGCACCAACCACCAGAGGGCAGATGCTCAATGCAGGAGCTGCCAAGCAACAGCAACTTTGCAGAGTGGCCTCTCACACTCCAGGATCCCTTAAGGGATGTCAGACTGCTGGTTTCGGCCTGATCCCTGCAGGCCAGGCTGAGGGACCCTGCTCACTCCGCAGATACCCTTCGAGCCCCTTTGAGCCCTTTGCCCCATTGCGGTCAGCTGAGGGAGGGGCTGTGGGAGATTGGCTTCAGGGCATGTCATGCCCATCTCATCCAGTCCTTCCCCACTAGCCACCTTCTAATTAATTTTCTTTCAATCTGCATGAATCTGTGCACTGGGCCTCTAGTATTTACATATTGGGATATGCAGGAAGTGGAGAGCAGGATCCTGGTGGTGGAGCCCCTCTCCAACTCTCTGGTTCAAAGGGAGAAGGTTTATTGGGGAGCTTGGGGCAGAAGTATTGGGTTATGTGGGTAGACAGGCTTTCTGAGAAAAGAGGGGGAGGACTAGCAGGCCTCCACCCATGAGAAGCAATTCAATTCAAGGACGTGAGAGGCCCTTCATCTTGCTGTTTAACACCTATTGCTTGTTTGCTGCTTTGTAAATCTCTTGAGAAAAGGAACAGTTTCACTGACCAGAGTGGGCCCCCTTCCAGGATCCACCAAGAATAATTGAATCCAATGGGTCTCTGTCAGATCCCAGCTGCTCCCTGTATCAGCTGAACAACACCATAAATAGTGTGCCCTCCCTGAGCCTTCTTCCCGTGTACAATGGAGATAGCCGTAACTTTGGCTATGCAGTCGGTGTTCAGTACCTGGTCCCCCTAGCAGGCATTCTGCACAGAGTGAGAGAAATTTGGAGATAACTTAGTCCGGTGGTTGGCAAACTCATTAGTCAACAGAGCCAAATATTGACAGTACAACGACTGAAATTTTTAAACTTAAACTATATAGGTAGGTACATTGTTATTAACTTAATTGTGGTACTCCTAAGCTGGCCTTTGCTAAAAACTCAAGGGGCCAAAGAGCTGCATGTGGCTCGGGAGCTGTAGTTTGCTGACCACTGATCTTTCTTGCATTAATGGATGAGAAAACTGGGTCCAGAGAGGAGCTAAGTCACAAGTGAGAGACAGGAAGACCCATGTGCTCTGATTTCAGATAGAGAGCTTTTCCCGTGACTCTGTGCTCCGTCTCCAAAGCCTTGGGAGACAAAGGGGTCCCAGGAGTGCAGCCTCCACAACTTTCCCTGTCTGGGCTCTTGCCACTGCTCACCTTCGCACAGTACCAGCCGAATCCGAGGAGGCAGGACCACGGGGGTCTGAGGTGATAGGTCAATCACACACTGGTAGAGTCCCAAGTCCTGCCTCTGGAGCTCTCTCATGGTGATTCTGAAAGTGTGCTCAGTGGGGTCATCCTCCAGCAGGTATCTCCCGGCCTGCGCCCGGTTTTCATCTGTGTTCCTGGTTTCTGTGCCCACCAGTGTCTCTGGGGGGCCGCTGCCCCTCACCCGCTGCCAGGCCTTCAGGCTGGAGGCGTACTGCCTGGTGTAAAAACAGGATATGGTCAGGTTGCTTCCTTGCAGGAGGCACATTTGCTCCTCATCTTGGCCTCGGAGTCCTGAAATGAGAGGGCGAAGAGCTTACTGAGCCAGCCTTCCTCCCACTGTCCCCACAGCCACCGACCGCAGGGCAGAGCCCAGAGTGCAGGGGAGAGTCCTGGCGGCTCTGTCAAGCACTGGGGAGTGTTTGGGGATTCCGGTGCACTATGTGAGATGGCTCAGCGTCTTTAGCAATATACACACACTGGAGCAAGTACGGCAAAATATCGATCCTGGCTCAATGTCTGAATCTAGTGAATGAGTTTATGGTGACTATTTTTTCTATACTTTATAGATTGAAAATTTTTATAATAAAAAGGGTAGATGTTTGTGGGTTTTTTTTTTTCTTTTTAAGTAAAAAAGGGAACTTACCCAGTTTTGCCACCCATGTTCTTTTCTACTTGTGCTTCCCAGGCATGGCCCTGCGTTCAGGGACACAGTACTTCGTATTACCCCCTGGGGTTCCCACGCCAGATGTGCTTCCACTCCTCTCTGCCCCTGTCCATCCCATTAGGTCCCAGGGCGGAGTCTGCTGAGCAGTTCCAGCTGGCACTAAGCTCTGTCTCCCCCCAACTCTCAACCTACTGACCTCCCTACACCTGTTACATCATCAGCATCATGGTCCTGGGCAGCCAGCTGGACTCTGTGAAGCGCTTACTACGCCGAGTGCTTTACATCAGTCTGCAGTTTAGCTCTTAGGACAACCCTCTGAAGTAGGTGCTGTTTACAAATGAGGAAACTGAGGCTCAGAGAAGGTAGAGGACTTCTTATGGCCACCTCTGTAGAAAGTGGCAGAAACGGGGTTTGAAGCAGCTCTGTCTGGTTCCGGAACCTCTGCGCTCGTCTGCCTCAGCCCCCGAACGTTTCTCTGAGGCGGGGCCGTGCCTCGCACTGCTTTACATCTCCCAGGCTGTCCGCACAGCGAGGAGAGGTTGTTTGGTGACTTCGCGTAATTTTCTCAACTTGGAGATGCACTGGAGGGTCCTCCAGCATCCATTCATCACCCAGCCCCGCTGGGTCGGGGTCCAGCAGCACAGTCTGCATCCATTTCCTTCCTCCCCCCATTCCTGTCTCTAACACATACCTGGGTCCCCCCTAGCCCTCCTAAAGGAATCAGAGAAAACCCCTCTTAGTAGGACCTTCCCTGCGCCATCTATGTCCCTCTCCCTCTCCTCACCTGAGACCCAGAGCAGCAGCAGCAGCAGCAGCCATGGTCGCCCCCAGAGCCCCGTCCTGTCCATTCTATCCATCAGGCATTGGCCATCCCAGGGGCTCTAGCAGTTGCTGGAGGATGTGGCCCCATGTGGGTGGGTATTTTCCACCTTCTCAGAGAGGTGTAGCTGCTACTTGCAGTTGAGAAACCCTGAGGGAACTGCAGGGAGAGGGCCCAGCTCGGGAAAATGCAGAAGGAGAAAAGAGATCACTGCCCTTGTGACATCTTCCTTCCCGCTCTCATTATGCCACAGCCCTCTGGGGCAACACCCCCGTTCCACACCACAGCAAGCCCCGGCTCACGCGCGGACATCCCACCTCCGCTCTGCTCACTGCCTCAGGCACCGAGACAGCCTCATCATTGGCACCGGCCACTGCCTCTGGAGCCCCTCCAGTACATCCGCATTCAGTTAGTTACCTTCAGGGTCTGGTTCAGACCTTCGTGATGATGTGCCTTGTTTAATCTCACTCCACACCATGCTCCTCAAGCATGAACCTGTGGCCGAATCATTTGGGAAGCCTGGCAAACATACACATGCATGGGCTCCACTCCCAGAGATTCCAGTTCAGGAAGTCTAGAGAGGGCCCATGAGCTGCATTTTAACAAGCAGCACGGGTGATTGTGAGGCAAGTGGTAGAAATGGATGATACCTGGCAAGGCTCTGCATGAGGTCAGAGGGGCCCAGAGGCTTTCGGGGTCCTCATCCTGAGGCTGAGGTGAGCGATTCCAGGAGCCCCAGGCTAGACCCATGCCTGGAGACCACAATTGTAATGCTCCTGAGAGTGACTAACGTACATGGACTGAAGGCCCTCGTGCACCGGGTGCTTGATGCAGGGGATCTCACTTAACCCTACCAGCTTCGGGAGACTGTGTGGTGAATATTTGTCATCTATTGAGTCTCCAGCCCCCAGTGTTTTTTTCATTTGGGGGATCTGCCCCAATGTCTGGGTCTCACTAGGCACGCAAAGCTCCCCTCCACACTCAGTTGAGATGGAGGCAGATTCCTCCTGCCCTTCTCCCTGGTCCCTATGGCACAGGCTTGGGACTTGACCTAAGCCTGGCCAAACGCATGATCCTGTGATGAAAGATGTGGGATCAGTTGGAGACAGTGCACATAGAAAGCCCATGAACAGTCTGGTGGCAGGTTCGAGTGGCTTCAAGTATGCAGGGGATGGGCTGTAGCATCAATGGCAAGGTCACCACTAGACGACCTCATGCTGTAACCTTGGCTGTGGCCTCTTGCCCATTCTTTCTTGCCTTTTGTTTCTAAGCCTGGCCCTCCAGCCTTCTCATTGAGTCTCTGAGCCACTAACATCTTTCTCAATTCCTTTGCTGTTCAAGACAGCTGGGCTTGCATTCAGTTGTTGGCAGCAAGAACCATGACTGGCCTTTGGTTATTTTGTCCACGAGGCAATGAGGAATGTCTCAAGGATGAGGCCCAGAGAGATGCAGAATCTTTCAAGATCAGACATATTTCAAGGATGTTGTGGAACTGGGGTTCAACCTGGGTATTGCTTAATTCCAAGACCCGTGTCATTAACCACATACTACTGTTGTATCAGCCAAAGCCCAGCAGGAGACAGGTGGCTCACTGAAATGAGTAATTGAGCCGTGTTTGACAAAAGTGTGGTGGGATTTGGGGAAAACAGTAAGGGATGCTGCAGTACCCTGAGGCTGCTGAGAGTGGTGAGTCATTACCACCTCTAGGCCTAAAGGGGTAAGGGGATGGAGCAGTTGCCCAAACTTGGAGATAGGAGCTGAAGAGTCCTGTCAGAGGCAGACCATAGAGGAACGCAGCCATTCCACAGAGAAGGAACCAGAGGATAAAATCCCCACCCTCATTCTCTTCTCACCCTCTGATTTCAGCTGCCCATGGGTGAAACATAACTGGAAGCTAGTTGGCAAGGGAGCCAGTTGATTTAATCTATCTTGCTCAAGAAAGAGAAGGACGGAGAGTGGGCCCACAGGCACAAACGGGAGAGCATCCAGCACAGCCATTTGTCTTCCAATTCAGTGTACAGTGGTACCTCGAGATACAAGTTTCATTCGTTCTGTAACCTTGAGGCATGGGAAACTATGAGACGCTGGAGTCGAGGTAAACTGGTGGGTCGTGTGCAGCCGGCCGATCCGCGCGATTACTCCTATCTCAAATGTTGCTCGTATTTCAAAGCAAAAATCTCTCGCTCGATGGCTCATATCTCAAAAATCTCGTATGTTAGGGCACTCGTATCTCGAGGTACCACTGTACATGATTTCTCAGGCAAGTTTAATACACTGAATGCATAATAATCTGGCTACTCAGTGTATATATATATTAGAGGCCCGGTGCATGAATTCATGCATGGGTGGAGTCCGGGCAGCCTGGCCAGAGGGAAGGGATATGGGCGGTTGGCCGGCCTGCCTGCTGGTCAAACTCCTGGTCTAGGGGACAATTTGCATATTAGCCTTTTATTATATAGGATATACATTGAGTGGCCAGATTATTATGCATTCAGAGATCATAATAATCTGGCCACTCAGTGTATATTGGGCTTAAACACTATGTAACCTATAATTACATTAAGCACACAAGCACACAAACTCCTGCAGCTGGTTACCTCTACTATGAACGTGTCCTGGTGTTTGGTAAGAAACTTGATGACTTCTTGGAACTCTATCTCGCAAACAAGCTTGAGAACCACCAAGAGAGAGCCACACGTGCTAGGATTCAGCTGCACGTGCTGGGGCGGGGGGCCTAAAATCTGCTTTTTAAACAAATGTTTCAGGAATCTCGGATGGAGAAGGACTGTAGTTTGAGAAATGCGGCACTGACGTGTTCTGCTTCTCCTAATCAACACTTAGCACTGGCACCTCCCTTGTCCGTTCGTGAACAGGGACAGCATTGGACCTGCTGGTCTGCAGATCCCAGACAAGCAACCTCAGAAAGCAAACACCCCCTGTCCTCTGGTGACTGCTGCTGAGCTGCTCGGCCCCCATGGGGAGGAAAATAGATGCCCTGAGATGAACAGTTGCTGGGAAAAGGGCTTCTCAGAAGACAAGAATTCCCTGTGCACTTCTTCTGATGGACTCAAATTGGGGGATGAGAGAGTCTCTGGGGTCAGTGCCATCCTCCTGAGGCCCCAGCCAGAGCAGCTGCTCTCAGGTTGATGAGGAAGTCCTTGTATGATGGCTGTGTGATCAGGACGAAGGGTGGGGGGACTGCACCTCATCACTCAGGCATCTTTTTCCCACAGCATCAGGGGAAAGTCATGCTGATAGTAGGAATATGTTTTCTTAACACAAGCTGGATTGTCTTGGAAGGTATGTTTGTTCTCGGGGATTGAGATATTAAATTAGCCTTTACCATTGCTGAATTGGAGTAGGAGGACCCATCATTTTTTCCCCACTGAGGGGAGACCCTTCCCCCTTTAGGGCCAAAAGAGGTAGGAAATTGGAAAGTCCTTATTTAAGTCTGTTGGATTTTGCCAGATACAGGTGGGCCTGGACTCCTACTGCATGGGTGAACATGGGAGCTTGAAGGGCCCTCTCAGGGGCAGACCTAGAGAGGAAGAAGAAGGCAGAATGGGGAACTGGAGTGCGCATACGGGAGAGCCTCCCAGAGCCTAAAGGCTAAGATCTTGTCATGCCACCATCCTGCTCCTGGTGTGATACCAGGGGAAGAGGCACAGAGAGGCATCACAGGAAGAGCTCCTGGCTGTTCTCTTCTCTGTGGGACTCTAATTTTTTTTAATGTGTTTTATTGAATTTTTACAGAGAGGAAGGGAGAGAGATAGAAAGTTAGAAACATCGATGAGAGAAACATCGATCAGCTGCCTCCTGCACACCCCCTACTGAGGATGTTCCCACAACCAAGATACATGCCCTTGACTGTAATCGAACTTGGGACCTTTCAGTCCGCAGGCTGATGCTCTATCCACTGAGCCATTCCAGTTTCGGTGGGACTCTAATTTTTGTTCCTGCCAACAAGTGATGACTTTCTACTCCTGTGGCCTCATTCCAGTCACACTCTGCTCTGCCTTCCTGGGTTTGTTCTGAGGGTGCAGGGATGATGCACACAACAGACAAATGATACTCTCTATCAGCAATACACTCTACCAGCCTCATCCTGCGAAGCCTTTCTCATCCTCCCAGTATTGTCCCAGGATGCTGCCTTCTGGTTCACTTGGTTTCTCTGCCCCAAAGGGGACTTCTCCCCGTGACATCATGCCTTCTCCTCACTCCGCGGCTTTCAACACCTTTTCCTGGGAGTGTTGGAAAAGGCCTCAGCGAAAGGGAGGAACCCAAGCATCTGATTCTAGAAGAAAGGAAGGCCCCAGTGGCCGGGAGAGCAGGATGCTTCTGTGGTGCAGCTCTGCCAGGGTCCGGCCCCAGTACAGTGGTCCAGGGCAAGGAGCAAGGCAGATTTATTAGTAGCAGCTGTGCCCTCTGTACCTCATGACCCCACAGGATAGCGAATGACAGAAAAAACATTGGGGTGTTCGCAGCCACCTGTCGCCCTCCAACGCCTGCGCCACCTCCAGCCGAAGGAGAAGGGGGGTAAGTAAAGAGTTCTCTATACCATGCATGGCTCCTACAAAGCATACTGCCCGCAAATCCACGGGGGAGGGTAAAGCACCAGGAAGCAACTGGCTACTAAAGCCGCTCAAAAGAGTGCGCCCTCTACTGGAGGGGTGGAGAAACCTCATCGTTACACGCCTGGCACCAGGCACTTTGTGAAATTAGACATTAGCACAAGTCCACTAACTTCCTATTAACAGACTTCCCTCCCAGTGTTTGGTGCGAGAAATTGCTCAGGACTTCAAAACACACCTGCGCTTCCTACATGCAGCAATTGGTGCTTTGCAGGAGGGCAGTGAGGCCGATCTGGGTGGCCTCTCTGAAGACACCAACCTGTGTGCTATCCATGCCAAACGTGTAACAATTATGCCCAAAGACATCTCGCTAGCATGCCACATATGTGAAGAACATGATTGAGAATCCACTCTGATGGAAAACATTTCATTCTTTTAAAAAAAATTTTTTTTTCTTTCTGTTATTGGTAGTTCTGATGTGAGGGGGTTTTTTCCCATGAGGTCAAAAGGTACCTAAGTATATGACTGGAAGTTGAAAATAGAGGACAGAAATCAGGTATTGACAGTTTTTCCATTTTCATTTGTGTGTGGATATTTTTAATATAAATGCAGGAACATAAAGCATTAATGCAAGTCAAATGTTTCAGTGAACAAGTTTAGAAGTTCAACTTTATAACAATATAAATAAACCTATTAAATTTTTCTGGACAATGCCAGCATTTGGATTTTGTTTTTTAAACAAGTAAATTTCTTATTGATGGCAACTACATGGTGTTTGTAGCATTTTTATCGAACAGTACATTCCATCCATCCACTATACTTTTCTAACTTAGTTATCCTACATGCAAATACATGTTTTTAATGTTGTCTGTTTTCTGTGCTGTTCCTGTAAGTTTGCTATTAAAATACATTAAAATAAAAAGAAAAGCACTGGCCTCCGTCTTTATTTAATGTACACCCTAGGCCACTGGGGGAATGGAGGCCCAAAGCATGTTAGGGCCTGTCTCTCCTCTTCTGATGGGCAAAGCTCACACTCAAGGTCGTTAGTGAAATGAGGGGAATCAGCAGGGCCAGGAAGGTGGATCCTGAGCCTTAGAAATAACCTGGGTTACAGGTTCAACTCAGTCAGTGCCCTCCTACCCATCCCACCCCCTTGGCCTCCCCTTTCACACACTTCTTCTGGCACAGCTGCCAGATGGACGTGGATGGAGGCCGCAGGGCGTTCTTGGTTCATGGACCTAGCGGCCAAATGACCTCTGTGTGGCGATCAACAGGCAAGTGAAGACCAGGCTCTTACTGAGGATTCCACACACCACGATCATGACGATGCTGATCTGAGAGATCCTGGGGGAGAGAGGAGAGGTAATGCTGCTGCTGGCAATGACGCTCCTCATACGTGAGCCTGACTCTACAAAGCTTCTCCACACCACTATTTTATCGGCGTGGGTTCTTCCGGAGCCTTTCCCCACACTGATGGCCTCTGCACTTAGTTTGTCCCATTGCCTAAAACTGCTGACGTAGGTCTAGTAGAGAACATGGGCCCGGGAGAGGTAGCGAGGGGAAGAGGCAGGTTGAGCAAGCTCCTCTTCCTCACTGTGATGACCAGAGAGAGCGGTCCCAGAGCCAGAAGCCTAGTTTCTATTCTCAGCATCGGGACCTACTTCCGGGAAAGGTCCCTCGCCTCTTTGGCTCCAGTTTCCTCCTCTATCAGCCGAGAGGAATCCAATCCTTACCAAAACCCCATCATGAATTTTTATAGGTTTTTAGCAAAAATGATTCTAAATGTGCTAGGTCAGTGTCATTATTAGATCACATAAGAAAGGCATAGAAATGAGTGAGGACCCTTGGCCTGCCTAGACTCAGTAGACCTGGAAATAGATTATAGCACAAGGGACCTACGTGATAAGTAAGACATGGAACCGAAGGAGAAAAGGTAGCAATGAAACAAATTGAAATGCAGAGGCAGATCTAATGTTACATAAGAATCTAAAGTTGAAATTTACATTTGACATTTTTAAGTAACTGTAAAGTCACCAGGAAATAGAATCAAGCACAAGGAAGGAATAAAACAAAGCAGTAATTTTAGAATTGGCATCTGCCTACACAAAACTAAAAACCGAATGTACAAACTAGCAAAGTGACCGATGACATAATGGTTCTAGAAAGTGGGAAGCAAACCTGTGGCCTCGACATCCACCCCTTGCTTGTGAAACTGTCCTGAGTCGCCAGAAAGGAGATGTGGCAGGAGGCTGGTGAAGTTCAGACATCACTGGTGCTGCTGGCTGGCAGAGCATGGGGCAGGCCAGCCAGCCCAGCCTCTCTGGCCTCCTCCCTGTGCCTGTGCCTGGGTTTGAGTCCTGCTGCAGAAAGGCCCACTAGGGCTCGTGTACTCCACCTCCTTCTAGTCCCCCCGCCAGTGCCCCGCCTTGTCCCCTCCCGACCTTATAACATGTTCCTTATAACGGATCTCCTAGGCGGGGTCACTCTTCGGAGCCAGCACGCAGCCCTTCTGCATGCAGGCAGACCTCTGCAGTGCCTGGGAGTCCATGGGCCGCCCTCACCGGGGACTGGAAATTCTGGAACATAAATACTCCAGCTCTGGCCCTGGGCCCTGGTACAGACAACTCTAGGTGTGACCTATAGGTCCCTAGGACCCTCTGTAGGACTGAGCCAGTTTCTCCCTCCCCAGTGGGATTCAGCTCGGTTACCATAGCCTTTGCTAGGCTGCCCTCTCCCCTGCTCCCACTTCCCTAATGGGTTTATCTGCGGACCTTCCTAAATCATCTGCACAAGACTTTCCCCACAGCCTGCTTCTGGGGAGCCCACCCCAGCAGAGAGACAAGTTGCTTCCTCCGAGGGGCCTCTCCCTCTGTCCCCGACTAGCACCATCACCTGGGCAAATTGCTCCCTGTATTAAGCTGCCTTGTTTTCAAACACCTCTGGCTTTCCTGCCTGGACTCTAAGAAACTAGTTTATAACTCATCAATAGATAAAGTGAATAGATAAAAGCAGTGCAGGTACTGGCTTTAGTAGGAACGTGGGCAAAGGTTATGCACGCTCATTAACATACTAGAAACTAAAAGTTATGAATAAAAATGTTGGCCTTGCCAGGGAGGCTCAGTTGGTTGGGCATCATCCCACGTGCCAAAAGGTTGTGGGTTCAATTCCAGGTCAGGGCACATGCCCGTGTTGCAGGCTTGATCCCTTGTTGAGGGCCTGCAGGAGGCAGCCTATCGATGTTCCACTCTCACAATTGTATTTCTCTTTGTCTCTCCCTCTTCCTTCCCCTCTCTCTCTCTCAAAGATCAGTGAAAATATTTAAAAAGAAAAATGTTGACTCTCACTAGATCACTTAGTGTATTTAGCTCATAAAGATTTAATGAGCACCTACTACGTGCCAGGCACTTAAACTGGTGTCAGTGAAACAATACAAGAGGGAAAGGCACTTCCAGCACAGAGCTCACCACCTGCAGTGACAGGGAAATTCCAATTCAGAAACTCTGAGTCCCAGGAGGCCGGCCTGCAGCGACCACGCCCACTTATGCTTATGGGTCACAGCACTCCCGATCTTTGGAAGGAGCATTTGGCATACAGAGCAATACACATGTTCCATTTCTCTTCACTGGACTTTTGTTTGAATAAATAATTTAAAGAAAAAGACATCTGCAAAAATATGTCCATCTCAGAGTTAATAGTATAAAAAAGAAAAGAAAAGAATCTCAACATCTAAAACCAGGCCAACGATTATGTAAGTTATGGTTTCCCCATTGATACAAAAGTATACATTCTTTGAAATTGTAATTAGGAAGAATAGGTAGCAACATCAAAGAAGAGTTTTTGCACGGAAAATTAATGAAAATGTTTAGAACTATCACTGTGTTAAAATATGTACAAACAGAAATAAGCATTGCAATTCAGTGAAGATGCCACTTCCCTCCTCCTCTGGCACCCCAGGAAGTGAGGGTGAACTGGGGAGATGGCAGCCTCACCAGAGCCTCCTCCTCCTTCTAGCTCCATCTCCCTCCACCCTGGGAAGTCCTACCAGATGGAAGTGACTCAAGTCTGCTCCTGGGCTTCATCTTCTCCATCCCTCACTCCCCACATCCTCTTAGAACAATGACTGGGAATCAAAGGGTCCAAATCCACCACCTATCCCCTATGGAGAGACCTGGGCACCGGACTGAGGACATCCGTCCCGTGTGGGGGGTTGACTCCGAGGCCAGGGGAGGAGAGGCTGGCAGTTGACATGGGCAGGAGATGAGTCACAGGACTGGTATGGATCCTGCCCCGAGCCTTGGTGGTAACAGGAGGAACAGTGGAACTCCGAGCCAAGTTCTGGGTAGGATCGATGTGTGAGGCAGGATCTGTAAGAAGACACGATGGATGGATGGATGGATGGATGGATGGATGGATGGATGAGTCATAGGGTAAATGGATCTGAGGAGGGAAATGAACTTTGACATTTATGACACAAGGTTTTCTTTTACTAGGATTTTTTTTTTTTAATGTGTAGGGTCAGCCTGGGTCAGAGATAAGAAAACAGAAAAGAAGGAAGGGAGGAAGAAAGAGAAGGAGGAAGGAATTTTCTGTTCATGTCATTGAATTGCCTACTATTCTTCACCAATCCATATGCCCACCCCCTTCTCAAGAATAATCCTTGATTCCTCCAGCTCTCACCATCCCCTCTAACTTGCACTCACCTGTACCTGTGGCATATTGCTTCACAGTCATTTTTTGTTAATATATTGCATAAGTTACCTTGTCTTCCTGAGGCTTAGGTTTCTCCAGGTGCTAGGAACTTGAACCTGTCTCTCTTTCCTCTGCCTTCCTTAATTCATCAGATCAACATCTATTGCAAACCTACTGTGTGCCCAGCACTGCATTAATTGCTGGGGATACAGCCCTGAGCCGGGCACAGGCTCCTCCTCCCTCAAAGTGCTCAGAGATAAACAGGGGAGACAGATAAGTGAACTGGCCACTACTACTCAGTGAGTGTTGTCCGTGAAAGGGAGTGGAAAGTGAGCTTGGGAGCCTTGCTACCCCAAATGGGAGCCATGGACCACAGCATGAGCATCATCTCTAAGCAGATCAGAGATACAAAAACTGGGTCCCACCCTAGGCCTACCGAATCCATCTATATTTGAAATAAGACCTCCAGGTGATCTGTGCCCACAGGAAGGTCTAAGAAGCACTGCTGAGAATCCAAGATGGCGGCATAGGTAAATACCTACACTGCTGCCTCACACAACAATTTCAAAACTACAACTAAAAGAAAGAACGGACATCATCCAGAACCACAGGAAAGCTGGCTGAGTGGAAATTCTACAACTAGAAGGAAAGAGAGGGGCTCATGGAGACCCAGAGGAGCTTCAAAAAGCTGAGGTACAGAGACACACATGTGGAGAGAGCGGGTGCCGGAGTACCTGGCTGGTTTTCTCTGGCAGGAGGGAAACGGAGACTCTCAAAGGCATTGAACTCCTTATCCTACGACACTAAACCCCAGATCCAGCTGAAACTCATACAGGGGAAGTTTGGACTGTGAAAAAGGAGAGGTGCACGGAAATTTAGGGGGGTCGCAAGGGATCAGAGGCCTGGTGGTGAGCACGGCACTGCGCGCAGAGCACAGACTGCTGATTGTGCAGCTGGCTTTCACGAATGGGCAGGAGACAGACCCTCCTAACTGTGCCACTTCTAACTCCACTAAGCCCCAGTTTCAGGTGAAACCCTGGGGACCTAGACTCCTGTAGTCCTGGAGCGCAGGGGAGCCAGAAAGGCAGCAGTCTAGAGGCTCTGTGCACGCACATAAGGACCACTCCAGCTATTACCCATTCACGTGAGACTCAGGGGCTGTGGCGGGCGAGGCCGACTGGAAGGCAAGGTGGTCCCTTAAGCCCTGAGACTCCACCCATCCCAAGCTCAACAGAGAGGCTTCTTCGGTTTTGCAAGTCTGGTATCATAAGGCTGAATCCAACACAGAAGTTCTCCCGGCATAGTGAAAATGCCGAGACAAGGGAAGGGATCACAAACAAAAGAAATAGAGGAAAACAAACAACTGGATATAGAGTTCAAAACCACGCTTATAAGGTTTTTCAAGAATATGACAGAAAAGTTGGATAAAGTTAGCGAGACCCAAGAGGAGATGAAAAAGGACCAACTAGAGATGCAAAAGATCCAACTAGAGATGGAAAAGGACCAACTAGAGATGGAAAAGGTCCAACTAGAGATGAAAAAGGACCAACTAGAAATTAAACATACACTGACTGAAATAAAAAATATTATACAGAGTCCTAACAACAGACTAAAGAAAGGCAAGAATCAAGTCAAAAATTTGAAATACGTATAAAGAAACAGAAAACACTCAACTGGAAAAGCAAGAAGAGAAAAGAATCCAAAAATGTGAAGATAATGTAAGGAGCCTCTGGGACAGCTTTAAGCGTACCAACATCAGAATTGTGGGAGTGCCAGAAGAAGAGACAGAGCAAGATACTGAAAATCTATTTGAAGAAATAATGACTGAAAACTTCCCACATCTGATAAAAGAAATATACTTACAAGTCCAGGAAGCACACAGAACCCCATATAAAAGGAATCCAAAGAGGACTACACCAAGACACATCATAATTAAAATACCAAGAGCAAAAGACAAAGAGAGAATATTAAAAGCAGCAAGAGAAAAACAGTTCATTACCTACAAGGGAGCACCCATACAACTGTCAGCTGATTTCTCAACAGAAACGATGCAGGCCAGACAGGAGTGGCAAGAAATATTCAACGTGATGAATAGCAAGAATCTACAACCAAGAATAATCTATCCAGCAAAGCTATCATTCAGAATTGAAGGGCAGATAAAGAGCTTCACAGATAAGAAAAAGCTAAAGGAGTTCATCAAATCCAAACCAGTATTATATGAAATGGTGAAAAATACTCTTTTAGAAGAGGAAGAAAAAGGTAAAAGACAAAAAATTATGAACAAATACATAACCATCAACAAGTGAATCTAAAACTTAAGTGAATTAAAAATTTGATCAACAGAATAAACTGGTGAATATAATAGAATCAGGAGCACAGAAAGGGAGTGGACTGATAATTCTTAGGGGGAAAGGGTTGAGGGGTGTACAGGGAGTGACTGGACAAAAATCATACACCTATGGATGAGGTCAATGGGAGGGAGGTAAGAAGGGGAGCTATGGAGGGGAAAAAAGAGAAACAAATGTAAAAATCTGAATAATAAAGATTTAATTTAAAAAAAAAGAAGCACTGCTTTGTTAAGCACAGAGGAGGACCATTAAGAGTACCTTTGGGAGGGGGAAAGTGGATCCCAGAAGCCTCCTGACTACATAAATTCTACCTGGAACCCTGAAGAATGAGATGAAATTATCCCAAGTCTACCATTCACCTTTCACTCACCCTTCTTTCTATAAGAGTACCCCAAATTAGACTCTGCAACCCAAAAGGAATCCTACATAATAGAAACCCTTTCTCACTGTTGGACCAAATGCCTCGCAGGGACCTCAAATGACAGACCTGGAGCTTCTGGGAGAAAGACAGGCTGCTGGAAACCTGGAGCCACAGCCCGGCAGGTGCCATCACCCGTCCTTGCCCTCACCCAGCCTGGCTCTCCCACTTCACCTCCCGGCCCCAGGCTACTCACCCCTTGTCACCACCAGGCGTATGAGTTGGTGCAACCGGACGGGGTCTTTGGGAGGCTGATAGATCACACACTGATACAACCCAGAGTCCTCCACACGCAGGTCAGCCATGTGAACATGCAGTATGCCTTCACTGGGGATGTCTTCTAGGAAGTACCTGCCCATCTGGACTTTGGAGCTCGTCCCTGAGGATCTGTCTGTTTTGACCAGTGTCTGGATCTGCCCTCTGTCTCCCAGCCTCTGCCATGCCTTCTGACTGAGGAAGTACTTGTTCACATTGACCGGACAGCTCTCGTCCAGGCTCTGCCCCTCGTTCAGCATATACTTGATCTCCTCTGATGTGGGCGCACCTTGGAGTTCTGTAAGCAGGGAAGCAAAGGTAGGCTCTGTACGTTTTCCTCTCTTTGGAAAGAAAGAGAGGAACCACCTCTTTTTCTTGTCCAACCACCCTTTTTTTTCCTTTTTTTTTTCAGATAAGATCCTTATGGACTCCAGCAGAGAGGCAACTTTCACTGTGAGTAATTTTTGTTTGATTGCTTGTTTTTTAACTACACCAGCTAGACTGGATATGGTTCTTGCAGACTGATTTTTATAAATGACTGGAGGCCCGATGCACGAAATTCTTGCAAGAGCCTTGGCCCCTGCCCCCGCCCACCACTGCAGTGGCCAGGGGGCCTCTGCTGCCTCTGCCTCAGCGCCACCCCCCCCATGCCCCACCTCCCGCCCCAAACCCCGCCAGCTGCGGCTTTGTCTGGAAGAAAGAACATCCAGAAGGACATCCAGTCTAATTAGCATATCACACTTCTATTATTATAGTTTGTTTTTGAGAGGAAGAAAGTACCTGATTGGAGACAGAACATGGGGCGTGTGCTAAGACCATGCATGACGAGGGCATGTTGGGAGGGAAAGATTACAGAGAAAGGCATACAGAGTGGAGAGTGGATGTGTTGACACTATACTAGCAGAGATCAACTCCTCCCAACGACTAGAGGAACTTCATCTAAGTCAGGAAAAGAGATCAGTTCAAGAAACTACTGAATAAACAGCAAGGAAACCATCTTGGGGACATGGTGGACATAGATATCTGATTCGCTGGTATTCCAAAGCACCTCTATCTCAGGGGACCGATCCCATGCTGCTTTACTCCTGGGGCTGCCCACATTCCCAAGGATGGAATACGACACAAGGTCAGACAATAAAAGAATCTCATCACCCTGGTCACTCTGATGGTTTAGGAATGGGCACATGACTGGGGCTGAGCTATCTAGAATTCCCTCTGAGACTACTGTAACTGTTGAGAAGAATGCTCTTTCTTACTAAAGTTCATAGGTCAGTGGGGTATGGAACTTCAATTGCTGTATTTCTACCAGGGGCACTTTTGCCTCCCTGGGGGCACTGGGCAATGCCTGGAGACATTTTGAAAGGATCCAGAGATACTGCTAAACATCCTACAATACACAAAATGGTCCCGTGAACAAAGAACTATCTATCCTACCCAAAATGTCAATAATACCAAGGTTGAGATCCCTTGGGTCACTGGTCAGCAAACTCATTAGTCAACAGAGCCAAATATCAACGGTACAGCGATTGAAATTTCCTTTGAGAGCCAAAAACTGACTTCTGCGCATGGGCCACGAAATTTCAATTGGACTGTATGTGCACGCCCACACGTGGTGTTTTGTGTAAGAGCCACACTCAACAGGCCAAAGAGCCACATGTGGTTCGAGAGCTGCAGTTTGCTGACCACTGCCTTGGGTTATACCGACACTAGTTTCAATCAGCAGCCCCAGCCCAAGTGTGAATGGATGCCCAGTGACTCTGATTCCCAGAAGCTAGAAGGAGCTTTTAGTTAACTCCAAGCCTTCCCCATAGGACATGGCAAGTACACAACCCTCAACCCTCGCTCTTCTCCAGGTTCTCCTTTTGAAAAACATGAAATGCACTGGTTCCTGAAAGCCACACTCCATCTGCCCACCTGGATTATCACCCCCGATTCTGCTAAATTTGTGTAGACAAAGCCAGCCTGACATAACTGTTGGTCAGCTCTAACTTGGGCAGTCATAGCTCCTAGAGCTTTAAAAGAAAAGAGAAACCTTTCTCCTGGTGGGATCTCCCGGGCTCCTGGCAGAGGCCTCACCCGCTCCCTCCTATTCCTCGCCTTACCTAAGATGAAGGACGTCCACAGCAGCCCCCAGAGCCTGACCTTCCTCATCCTTCATGGGCACCAACTCCAACTGCCGCCGTGGCTCCTGGGACAGCTACATGGTGACACTCTGACCTAATGGCTCCCGAAAGTTGCACAACAGGATATGATGCTGCTGCTGGGAGGTTCTGCGTCTGTTGCTGTTTCCATCACTGGTTGCCTCGGCTCCAGACGTCAAAGACGACACAAAAGCCCAGAGCCAGGGTTCCCGTCTTCACTGAGCTTATCCAACCCGGCTTCCTGTTCTCTGCGGATGACAATGACCTTTCCAACTTTCTCATGAAATGGTCGTAGAATACTACTTCTGTGTAAACAAAAATAAGGCGTGAACATCATCAGTGGGCTAGAGAGCCACCTTGTTCTCTGGGGCCCACTCTCCATCCCAACCAGTCAGCAGAAGTGAGAGGACCAGGCACACTGCCGATGGGTTGGGTATGGATACTGCATTGCTAAGGGCTTTGTGAGGAATAAATGAGTCCGTAGGGAAAGTGCTCAGTGAGGTACCTCACATACAGTGTGTCTACGTCCTGTCCCTACTCACCCCACCCTGTTTCCCTTGGCTTTTTCTGATATGAGGCCCACCCCCTCCTCATCACTAGGATGGCCCCCACCCAGCACTTGCTCTCAGCATTCTGTACCAGACATTGCCATGGTATGGGAAACCCCAGAAACATGTTGAGAGGATATAGCCACCATCGAACAAGAATAGACTTAGATTTCAAAAAGTAAGAAAGAAAGGAAACAGTGTGCTATGTTATTACAGAACAGGGATGAAAAAAGGGGGGAAACTCAGTAGGTTCCATTCTAGAAGCAATAGACGACAGTTTGGCTGGTGTGAAAAATCTAATGAGTAGTGCTGAGAACCAAGATCAACAGTAATTAATATAAATTCGAGGAGAAGTCGGTCAGAAGGCTGCCTTGGGCTCTTTGATAGTCACAGGGTGGATATTTGCATTTTATTACCTACAGCTGAATCAATGGCCTAAAGCAAACTCCCCCAACATGATAATCTGACTGTTTACTAAATACTGCCACTGATATGTCTGATTGCATTCTTAAAAGGCAATTGTGTATCCTAGTAAATAAAAGCAGACCTGAACAGAGACCTGAACTTGGCTCCTACAGCTAAGCTTTCCCTGACTTCCCCCATAATTTCCAAATTTATATTTCTTGTCTTGTGTATTAATTTATGTGTCAGCTTTTTCTCCAAGCCTTTGAACCCGAGGCCACGCTGGCCGTGGCTTCAAATAGAGGGAAGATTCACATCAGAAATACTTCCAAATGTAAAATGAATAAAGACATTTTGAAGAGTTCAGAAGTATGATGAAGGACAAGTCATAGAAATCCAACCTACAAATAATCTAGAAATAGGAGATGTTCTTTTCTCTTTCTTAAATTTAAAAAATTAATTTCAGAGAGGAAGGGAGAAGGAAAGAGATAGAAACATCAATGATTAGAGAGAACCATTGATCTACTGTTTCCTACTGAAGATCAAGCCCACAACCTGAGCATGTGCCCTGATGGGGAATCTCACCATGACCTCCTGGTTCATACATATGTCAACGCTCAACCACTGAGCAATACCAACTGGGTGAAATAAGAGATGTTCTTGAAGTATAACATGGAATAATGGGACATAAATGAGGATAAAATGTATATATTTTTTTAAACTTTCAGTACACCATGGCAACTATAGGTTACAATGTTTGAAAGTTGCTAAGATCCGCCCAGCTTGTGTGGCTCACAACCTAAGAACCAGGGGTCACGGTTTAATTCCCAATCAGGGCACATGCCCAGGTCCCAACTTAATCCCAGTAGGGGGCATGCTGAAAGCAGCCAATCAATGATTCTTTCTCATCATTGATGTTTGTATCTCTCTCTCCTCTCTCTTTCTCTCTGAAATCAATAAATGTATATATATTTGAAAAAAATATTTAGAAATATCTATTGCCCCAGTATTGTATTAATCTAAAGTTTATTAATAATCTTATAAAATATGACTAGATCATGATCAATAATCAACTCAATTATGTGAATAATTATTATAGAAATATTATACTTGAAAAAATTTACCAAAAGATCCAAGTGGAAAGAAAGCACTGATTTTCAATTTTAGATGGATTACAAAAACAATTAATATAGACACCAATTATTTACACAATAAACACACAACGCTCACTTTTATATGAATTACAAAAGCCAATTTATGTAAACACCATTTATACAAGGGCAACTTTTAAATTTTTAATAAAATAACTATAGCAGAAACCATTAGCCTTATATTAAAGAACTGCCATTCATCCCACAGTAACTGCACTATTATCAAATAGAAGGAACACAAAGTCACATTTAAAAAAATAGTTTTAAAAATCAGTTATAAATTTCCAAACTCAGTCTTTTGCTGTTGTTTTTTTTTCTTTTTCTTTTTTATTTGTATTTGTTTCTTGTCCCGAAAAAAAAGCAGAACCCTCAGGTCCCTAAACTCACCACTAGAGGGAGCAATTTACCTGGTTTGTCTTTGGATGAGCTTCTGTCACTTCATATGTCCTAATTAAGTTGGGGTGTGAGGTGTGGCATTCTAAGAAGCCCTTAGTTTTTAGACTCCTTATCCTCACCCCTCAATTCTTGAAAGGTTATATCTTTTATCCTACCAATATCTTTCACACTAAAGTAATTTTAGCCTAAGAATAAATTTTTAATTTTATAGCAGCTGTTATTTTTAAAGAGGATCTACCAATGGAAGCACAAGGTTGCTTTTTGGTCTAGCTGAATTTTGGTTTACACACAGGGTTTATGTTCTAGGAAGGTCCCAGGGACAAGAGGATCCTCTGTAAATGAGTGTATGCCTAGTTCTGATTCAATTATAATTAGTTAGCTAAATATAACAAAAATCAGAGTGGCTTAAGCCAGTGGTCGGCAAACTGTGGCTCTTTGGCTCCTTGAGTGTGGCTCTTCCACAAAATACCACGACCTGGGCAAGTCTATTTTAAAGAAGTGGCATTAGAAGAAGTTTAAGTTTAAAAAATTTGGCTCTCAAAAGAAATTTCAGTCATTATACTGTTGATATTTGGCTCTGTTGACTAATGAGTTTGCCGACCACTGGCTTAAGCAAAGTAGTAGTTTACTACCTCTCACTAAAAGAGTTCAGAGATAGGCATTTCAGGGCTGGTATGGTTCATTGTTGGGACTTGGTTCCTACTTCCCATCCCACCACCCCAGTCCATGGCTTCCAACTTCTGTCATCATGTGGATGACAGGATGACTTCGGGAGCTCCAGCCATCACACAGCTGTTCGAGGCAGTTAGAGAGCTTTTTTCATATATGCTACCTTAGCTTCAGTGGCCCTCACCTCCACTGTGGGGTATCCGGCATGTTGCCCCTCTCCCCATGGCTTGATGCTTTTGTTCTTCTTTCCCACTTCCTTTCTCCTGGCTCCCTACCTCTAATCTTTCTCATGAGCCCCTGAAAAGGAGATTGCAAGTGAGTGTGAACACTCCTCTTGTGTCTTGGCATCTCAGGAGTTTTGTGCTGTTGTGCTAGCCTGCATTGACCTTTGACAATTTGTAAAAATCTTAGTTGAATGGTTCATGCCGACTTGCTTGGCATTCTGTGTCGCTTCCTCCCTTCCTGTGAAGAGGAGAGCCAGTACTCATACCTCACGTGCACTTGGATTTTAGCTTACGTGGTTGCCTTACAAGTTCAGCTCTCCTGTAGGTTCAGGAAAAGTTTGCCTGGCTTTTTCTTCTCAGTCAGATGAGAGCAGAACTCACTTGAGCTTTCAAAATCATAGGCATGAACTGAATGGGAGAAGGCCATGTGTAAAGAATGGCTGAGAATTTTTCAGAGCAGTGAAAAGGCATTAAAGTCACAAATGCAGATTATCAGAATCCCACCAATAGAAACAGAAAGAAACCCTTGTCTCTGCATCTTGAAAAGAAATTGCAGAACAGAGAGGAAGCAGCAACCACTTATGAAGAACTTTAAACAGCAGACTTTTCAACTGCAAAGTAGTAGAATAGTATCACCAAAATGCTTAGGGAAATTAACTGTTGGACTAAAATGGTAAACCCAGCAAAACTCTTAATAGTGAGATCTGTGTTCCTTAGAATTAGGCTCAGCTCTAAAGAATAGAAAAACTCTGAATAACAGTGCTTATCATAGCTAGAAGTTTATTTCCATCTTGCGTGAAACCCAGAGCTAGACTGTGTAGGGTGAACGGGTCTGTGCTCACAAAGTTCTCAGTCTCGGGCTTCCTCCAGCTCAGTATGCTGCCATTACCCAATTGTTCTTGTGCTCATAATCCAAAGCAACATTCACAATTTCAAAATCATTTTTCTTAGACACTCAACTTCACTAGCTATTAGGGAAAAACAAATCAAAACTCATGATGAGGTACTACTTCACATTTGTGGCAGGTATTAGAATGGCTATTATCAACAGGACAGGCAATAACAGGTGCTGGAGAGGTTGTGGAGAGAAAAGAACCCTCATTCACTACTGGTGGGAATGTAAACTGGCACAGCCACTGGGGAAAACAGTATACAGGCTCCTAGAAAACTTTAGAGTTACCATATGACCCAGCAACCCCTCTTCTGGGTATCTAACGGAAAAACTTGAAAACATGTATTCACAGAGATACATGCACCCCTGTGTTCATTGCAGCGTTATTCACAGTGGCCAAGTCATGGAAACAACCAAAGTGTCTTCAATAGATGATCAAAAGAAGATGTGGTATAAGTACAATGGAACACTGCTCAGCCATAACAAAGGATGAAATACTGCATTTGCAACAACATGAATATCACGTTAAGTGAAATAAGCCAGAAAAAGCTAAGAATCATCATTTCACTCATATGTAGGATATAAAACTGAAAGCAACAAGTGAACAAACAAAAGCTCATAGGCACGGACAACAGTGTGGGGGTCTCTAGAGGGAATGAATGGCAGAGGGAGGTAGTAGAGGATAAAGGGGGTCCAATATCTGCTGACAGAAGATTTCACTTGAGTGGTGGGCACACAACACAATCTACAGACCATGTGTCATACAAATGTACACTTGAAACCTATATAATCTTGTTAATGAATGTCACCCCAATAAATGTCATTTTAAAAATAACAGGTGCAGATTCGGAATCCAAGATGGCGGCATAGGTAAACACCTCTACTGCTGCCTCGCACAACAATTTCAAAACTACAACTAAAAGACAGAACGGACATCATCCAGAACCACAGGGAAGCTGGCTGAGTGGAAGTTCTACAACTAGAGGGAAAGAGAGGGGCTCACGGAGACCCAGAGGAGCTGCAAAAAGCTGAGGTACGGAGACGCGCACTGAGAGAGCGGGTGCCGGAGTGCCTGGCTGGATTTCTCTGGCGGGCGGGAAACAGAGACTCTCAAAGGCATTGAACCCCTTGTCCTGCGACACTAAACCCCAGATCCAGCCAAAACTCATACAGGGTGAGTTTGGACTGTGAAAAGGGAGAAGTGCACGGAAATTTTGGGGAGTTGCAAAGGATCGGAGGTCTGGTCACGTACGGCACCAAGCGGAGGACAGATTGCTGATTGTGCCGCTGGCTTTCGCGAGTGGGCGGGAGACAGACCCTCCCAACTGCGCCACTTCTGACTCCACTGGGCCCCTGTTTTGGGCGAAACCCTGGGGACCTAGACTC